>OX377619.1:163794376-164394376 GCA_947397865.1 Polietes domitor | reverse complement strand
ACCGGAAGGATTTTACTTCCAAATAAAAAAAGAAATTTTAGAAAATATTCAGCAGTTTTTTATAGCTTTTTCAAAAAAAAAGTTATTTGGCGGACCCTTTATATATGTATATACGGTCATAACTAAGTTCTTTATGTAGCATTGACAATGCAGTTCATATCACTTGGTATTAATATTATTGACAGCTTTTACGCCTATGATCTAATAAGATAAAATTCTTGAACATAGGCTGAACAGAAACTAATAAATAAAGGATACGTGTATGTATGTAATACTTCCCTGCAAGTGGGTCATTGGCATGTACAAAGGTTAGCAAAAAATTTCTTATATTGTTGCCTCGACAAAAATGCAGCAACGCCATTTAAAAACCTCCTGTTCCTTAACATCCACTGCAATCATGTGTATTCTTGTCTGGCATATATAATTCAAGATCTGAACTAATGCCTCAAGCATCTCCAGGTCCAGACTCGTGGACATTACAACCATCGCCAAAATTTCCGCATTGAATATCTTTTTATAACGAAAAGCTTCTTGTTTCGGCCATTTTTCTTTCTTTCTTTTTCACCATTTTCGGCAGTTGCTGCTGCTGCATGGCCTTATTTAATGGATCCAATAAATAGTGTGGGCTGTGCAGCATCAGCACAGAGTCATAACTCGGTTCTCCACGAATATCCTGCTTCTAGAATTCAATTTACTTTATATGGTAGTGCTAATATACTAATTTTGCAGCCACTTATGTCTTGATAATTGGACATAATATACAACTGTAAGTATTTGAATAATGAACCTTTGTTAGTTTCCTCGTGTGATATCGATACTCTCTACTCAACCGGTAATAACATACAGTGCAAAGTCCTTTTATAATCAACATTAAGTGCTGCACAGATATGTACATAAACTAGTGGTTACAAGCCAGTTTGAGGACATTACCAAACATTCACAATGGAACGTCTGTGGCGAGTTGTCACAAGGCTAAGCGTTGTGGCCATGGTTTTGGGGGATTCTGCGCCACTGGCAACCGGTTCACCAGCTGTATCAGCAAACACGCTCTAAAGGATGTTGGTGAATTATAAAATTAAATTCAAAAAGTACAGAATGACAAACGTCCTGTTAAAAGTGTTCGCTACACGTAAAGGCTGGCTAAGGTCGTACGAAAGACTCAAACCCTATCTCTAGTATCATTTGGATGTTTGGATGGAGCAGGACCAGGGTTTGAACAACCCGCAACATGAACAATGTTACCATCACAACATTTACCGATCAAGGCTTGGTGACATCTAGTACAAGCTGACTGGATACATTTCTTTTGCTTTATTACATTTCCAAATTGAAATAATAATATTATTATTTCCGACGAGTCATTCTTATACAAAACGATTGATTATTAAAATATTAATTAGGAGTAAAGTGTGAAGAATGCTATACTATTTGGATATTCGAGCATGAGCATAAAGACGAGTGGTGTATTATATAGTGATTACGATGTAATTATTCTGAATGGGTAATCAAGAGATAATGCATGTAATTACATATACATGTGTAAACAATCTTTGAACGTTGTATGGGGTGTTTCTGTCGAGTTACTAGATTTGGTAACAAATGTCAGTGTTGAGAACATGACTTGGTCTGGCCGGTTGTCTTTACGTTTAGTTTTCAGTACCGTGAACATTATATCTGTAAAGAGTTATAATAAGTAACAAAACAAGACATGTTAAAAAGCTTTGCACAGATGTGCAGTGCAATATTAGGAAAATTAGGATAATTATAGGATAATATTTCGTTAACATAACAATCTATTACTTCCACTTTTGATTACTGTGTTATATAAACGGTGCCGTTTCATTATTATTATATTAAAAAATTTAAATAAGGTCATGTTTCAGAAACTTATTCTCGTTCGTTCAAGCGAACTATAAAAAACGAACGTAAATAAGTTACAGAAACAAGTAATAAAAAATACCCACGGGGGAGGATACGAAAATGTTTGTATGGCGTGAGAGTCCATACTATAGTGATAGTCAAAAAGTAAATATGGTGCAGAAATCTTTAAAAATATACCCTAAATATTATTATTATTTTTGGTGCACCCTACATACCGCCGCTTAATTACCCAACACTTAGACATTATACCCTGTGGTGTAGGGTATAAGAATGTCGTTACATTTGCTCCGGGTCTTATAATGTACAATTATAAAAGAGAATATTACTACAAATTTAATACTTCTATCTGTATTTGTAAGAAAATTTCAACTCAAACTTTGAATGGGAGCTATATATAGATCTGAACCGATCTGACCCAGTTTTAGCATAAGTTTTCTAGTTGAAATATAAGACGCTTTTCTAAATTTGATGGAAATCTGTTAAATATGTGGTTTCTAGAGCGGAATCAAATCGGGGAGTCATGTCTATGTGAGCTATATTTAAGTCTGAACCGCTGTGACCCACAGATGTTTTTAGTTGAAATATGAGCTGATTTGCCAAATTTTAAGAAAATCTCTTCAAATATGCTTTATATATAGCGGAAATAATTAATTCAGAAATTTGTATTGGAGCCGTATATACATCTGAACCGATCAGACCTATTTTCACCAGAGCTGTTTCTAGTTGAAATGTAAGTTGTTTTGCCAAATTTGAAGAAAATCTGTTAATATATATCGACCTGAGGCCCTGTAAAGTATATATATTCCTGATCGTCATCAAATTCTAAGACGATCTAGTCATGTTCGTCGTCCAAATTTTCCATAAATGCGTTTTATAGTTGTAGATCGCTTGGGATTGCAACTGGGCGAAATCGGTCGAAAGGGAAACAATTTTCCCTCACAAGGACTGAAAATACCCATAATAACCGCCAATATTTTAGAGTATTTAAGCATATTTTTTCAATATATTTGCTTGTACATACTTGATATTGAGTATGAGCATTCCACCTAAAACAAAACGTGCACCATAAAGTGATTCTTATTCGTAGGGGGTGAAAAGGGGCAAAAGGGATACAAATGACACCTATCAAACGACAACTGCTAGAAACACGAAAATTCGGTGTGTGCATTCCTCTAATTGATTAGATAGTTAATATAAAAGTATTTTTTCCAAATTCGTACTTTTAAGGGGTAACATGGGAATAGAGGGATAAAAATGGTACTAACCAAATGGCTGCAACTAAAATAATGAAATTCGGTGTATACAAACTATTCAATATATTTCCCAATGTTGGTAAATGTATTACTATGATGTCACGTTTGGAAAAAGAAATATACAACATAGCATTGAAAAATATAAACGTTGATTTTATGTTTGAACATTAGTCAACAATTACGAAATTTAATTTGTGTCCCCAAACTAAATATGTGTGTGGATTTTTTCTTTAATTTCATTTGAAATATATTCTTGTAGCCCGACATTACATTTGCACCATTATAAGACTATTCAAATATTGGAATAGTTTGCATCTTCTTGGGAAAATAAAAAACTATAAGTATATGGACTGAATCTCTACTCACAGACCTTTTGTTTGAAAACAATTTATGTGGTGTTGTTAGGTTGGTCATGATTCTTAAAGGATTCACTTTGTATTTTCCATCTATCAAGTATGGCAAGATTCCTAGTTGTACAATAAGTTTTTATATATAAACATCCCCAATATGTGGATTGAAATTTTTTTTTCTAATATATCTGCGGGGTCTAAAAAGTTCTAGGGTGGTATTAGACCACCCCAGCCATCCCATTCCTACGCCTATGCAAACATTCATTTGATAAAAATATTTTTTGTCTTCTCTTTCTAAAAAAATCAAATCAATTTGGAATATATTTACACTTTATTGGGAATTGTTGTATTTTTATTTGAGGTTCAAAAACAAAGTTTTTCAAAAATAATACGATTGCAAATTCTTTATTGTTCTTGTGACACTTCATACAAAAATCCCACAATTCCCAAAAATAGTTTTTTTGTGAGAATTATTGGTCATGTATAGTAATATTGGTAATTGGTACATAATTCTACTTTTGGCAGTCATTTCAAAATATGACATGCCCGACAGGGACCTAAAGCATCTGGAAAAGATATTTATATTATTTTAAAAGTTACAGAATTATTTCCAAAAAATCGATTTGGAACAACACGGTAAGAGAAATGTACGCACCAAATTTCATGCTTCTAACATTAGCCGTTTGGTGTGGGGAGTGATCTATCCGTTAGTCACTAAATAACACATCTCTTCTATATAAATAGACAGATAATTATATAGAGTATGGACCATGATTTCAGAAATCGATTTAAAATTGATATTGATGTGTATAACAAGAAAATTGCCCCACGGCGAAGATTGCATTAACACTTGCTCTGGCGGAGAATAGTCGAACTACAACTTCATACACAGTACGCAATGAATGGCAACAATGACACACTTTCCATGAAATTATTACACTCTATGTGATAAGCTGACAGCAACAAAGTAGGAATTTTAATGATAAGTTAAGTTTCCATTATATGCCAGGGCTAATACTACTAACAATCAACGTTGACACCCATCAGTGTATTGTTCTTCGAAGGCGCGCAGTTGTTCAGAATGTCTGGTTATCCTACAGTCAGGGCTAACCAACAAGTATTTATTTTTTGTTCGATTTGACAAATAATACTGTCGGTTATCTCTCAACGTAGTTGTAGAGAATGTCAAAAAAGGTAAAACATTTTGTTTTAAAGCCAAACCGAAGTTGTTTCCATATGCTTCAGCAACAACAACAGTTGAATATTTTTTTGAACAGCATATCTTTAGATATATTTTCTGGCATTCAAATATGCGTATTCATATGCATTGATGGATGAGTCACTTAGCCAGGATTTGATGGCCATTTCTGAATGGGGTCGAGAGAATAGAGTAGACTTTAATGCACGTAAGACCCAGTGCTCCTTGTTGTCTCACAAGCGATTCACTGATCCAACGGTGTCGTCGATTTTAATGAACGGTGTAGATATTGAGCAATCAGATGATCTAGTTGTTCTTGGCATAAAAATACAATGTGATGTTCGTTGGACAAAACATGTATTTGATGTGTCGAAAGATGCCTTCAAATGTTTAGGCTTTTTAAAAAGATGTAAGAAATATTTCACACCCTCTGATCTTCTCAATATCTACACTACCTACATCAGACCAAAGATGGAATACAACTCCCATATATGGTCGGGTGCTCCAGCTTCATCACTGGAGCTACTTGACCGTGTCCAGAGGAGGGCGATGTTCTATTGTCTCCCTTGAACACCGTCGTAATGTCGGTTGTGTGTCATTGTTCTATCGATACTTTCATGGTGTTTGTTATTCGGAAATTCGTGATCTTATACCGCCCGTGAGAACGTTCGGCCGAGATACGCGACTCTCCAGGAACGCTCACCCATTTGTTGTCGATTGGACAACCGGCCGCACTACACATTACAGAATAAATTCGTTCTTCGCCCGTACTATCCGCATGTGGAATCGACTTCCGGCAAATATCTTTCCCTCCAATTACGACATTCAGAGATTCAAAACAGATGTCAACAGACACTACTCCCTCTTTCCTCCTTCCAATACCTTATCTTCCTTCTACCAACGCATTTATAGGGGACATCCCCTGAGTGTTGGTTCAGTGAAAAAAAAAAAAAAATGTACCTGTAAGACCAACAACGAAATAACTCAAATTTATTATAATATTAAAAGTATCCATTGCAATGATATATTAATTAAAAAACCTAAGCCATTATATCCTATTATTTTGCAACTGTTGAGCAGATGTGTTAATTTTCAGTTACTTATTGAGACATAAGATCTGCTTATCATCGATTACAAGAAGCGGAGACTGAGAAACCTCTAGAAACCACATATTGTATCAGATTATCTTCAGATTTGGCAAAACATCTTATATTTAGACTAGGAACACCTATGGTTAAAATAGGTAAGATCGGTTCAGATTTATATATAGCCCCCCATAAAAATTTCGCTCCCAATTTGAATTTTTCCGCTCTATAATACACATATTTTATCAGATTTTCTTCAAAATTGGCAAAACATCTTATAGTTTAACTGAAAACACATGTGGTAAAAATGTATTAGATCGGTTCAGATTTATATATAGCTCCCACTCAAATTTCGCTCCCGATTTGACTTTTTCTGTTCTAGAAACCACATACTTTAACAGATCTTCTTCAAACCTTGTAAAATATCTTATATTTCAACTAGAAACACCCACGGTGAAAATATGTCACATCGGTTCAGATTTACATATAGCTCTCATACAATTTTCGTTCCCCCAGAAACCGCGTATTTTCAAAGAATTTCTTAAAATTGAGTAAAACACTTTATACTTCAACTGGCAGAACTTATTGTGAAAGTTAGTCACTTCATTCCATGGTCGGATATAGCCCCGATGCAAATATTATTCTCGATTTAACAAATTGGACCAGGTAATATTAGCCTGTGATTAGGAAACATACAACATTTTTTCCCGTTTTCACTTTATACTGAATTAAATTGTTTTCCGATAGAAAGTGGAGTGTATCATATAGTCGGCCCCGCCCCACTTTAGCATTTCCTTACTTGTTTTTCAATATGTCTGCTTGTACTTACTTTATATTGCGTATGTGCAATCCCCCTACAACAAAAACGTGCACCTAAAATTGATTTTTATTCGTAGGGTGTGAAATGGGCCAAAAAGGGATAAAAATGGTACATATCAAAAGACAACAGCTAGAAACACGAAATTCGCTGTGTACATTCCTCTAATTGAGTATATAAAGGGTGATTTTTTAAGAGCTTGATAACTTTTTTAAAAAAAAAAACGCATAAAATTTGCAAAATCTCATCGGTTCTTTATTTGAAACGTTAGATTGGTCCATGACATTTACTTTTTGAAGATAATTTCATTTAAATGTTGACCGCGGCTGCGTCTTAGGTGGTCCATCCGCTTAGTCCAATTTTGGCATTTCCACGTTTTTGAGTAACAGAGACCCAATTGGTGCGAACGGCGACGAATCGAAAATTGGTGGTCATCATTAACACTGGCCGATACAGCTGCGATATTTTCTTCAGTTCGCACTCTACGTAAGCGTGTTGGTGGTTTAATGTCCAACAATGTAAATTTGGTGCGAAATTTAGTCACAATAGCCCGAATAGCCGCTTCAGTGGGTCGATTAAACTGACCATAAAATGGAAGCGCGCAATGAACTTTCTTAACAGAGCACGCATTTTGATAATAAAATTCAATAATTTGCAAGCGTTGTTCGTTTGTAAGACGATTCATGATGAAATGTCAAAGCATACTGAGCATCTTTCTCTTTGACACCATGTCTGAAATCCCACGTGATCTGTCAAATACTAATGCATGAAAATCCTAACCTCAAAAAAATCACTCTTTACATAATATGAAATTATTTTTTCCAAATTCGTACTATTAAGGGGTTCAAATGAAAAAAAGGGATAGAAAAAGTACCAACCAACCAGCTAGATTCATGAAATTCGGAGTATACATTCCTCTGACTGCGTAGACACAAAAAATAAAAGGTTTTTTCCGAATTCGTACTTTCAAGGGATACAATGGGAGCAGAGGGATGAAAATAGTACCAACTAAACGACTACAGCTAGATAATGAAATTCGGTGTGTACATCCCTCTAATTGCGTACACACGTAAGGGCGTAAAAGGAGAAAAATGGTACCAACCAAATGGCCACAGCTAGAATCATAGAATTCGGTGTATACATGCCTCTGACTGCATAGACACGCTAAATGAAAAAGATTTTTCCAAACTCGTACCTTTCACTTTTACGGCAAAAATTTTTTGAATCATGAAGTTAGGTTATCTTGTACTATGTACGCGAGATATTGGATTTTAAAAATTTGTACTTTTGGAATTAAAATAGAATGGAAATACACCCACTATCTACCAATATTTATGATATTTAAGCTTTTTGAAAATTTAAATATAAGAATATATATATTTTTTTGAATTGTCGTGAAGTATTATTTCGATATATATAGTGTAAACGTAGTAGTAGCTTTGCCTTATAAGCGTGGTTTGAAATAATAAAAATATTATATTTATTTATAAAATTATATTTTCAATATTTGGTTTGGCTTATATTTTCCTGTAATATTACTGCACTTCTACGAAAATCGACATCCTCTGTGGAATGCAATCCATGGTGGAGGGTATATAAAGTTCGGACCGGTAGAACTTAACGCCGTTTTAACCTGTTTTTTTACTAAAATTCCAATTTTCATATATGTACTCTAATTGTGGATATAAAAGTTTAAGTCCTGCTTATATATTCAATTTAAGGCACTTATGAAGCTACAAATGGCTGATGGCCAAAGAATACTTTTTTTGTTGGCACGAAAAAAAAATTAAAAACAATGTTTATATGTAAAAGATCTATGGAAAAATGTAGAAGTTTGTAATTGCAAAATAACTTTTTCAAAAATTGTTTTTCTCACCACAGTTTCAACATGAGTACATGTGGAATTGCAGGAGCAGTAAAAAAGAATAAAAAATCATTGTAAAATCAACAGTAATAAATCTGATACAAAATGAATTTTCCCATGATGTTGCTTCCTGGCTGTTTCATGTTGTTTCAACATGTTTTCATGTTGAACAAGTAAGGAAAGGCTAAAGTCGGCCGGGGCCGACTATATAATACCCTACACCACTCCCTGCGTATGTACCCCACGTTGATTACTAAACCCATTTATTTCATGGGAGCAATTTTATGTAGTTCAAATAAATTATACAGCATAATAATATGGTAATTGTTCCAATTATCCGACAGACAAATACAAATTATACAGTAGTAATAGGATGAATCGGACCGACATTTCAAAAGGGGGCCTATGACTACATTTTGGGCCTGGTCCAAAACATGGGCCTATATATTTCTCATTCACGGTAGGTATTCCTGGTTGAAAAATACCATGATCTGCAAAATTTGATGAAGATCCGACGTAAGATGTAGTTTCTCGAGCTATAATAGATCAGAATGGGACCCCATTTGGGTTATACCATAGACGGACGGACTTTCTATCAATTCGGTACAATTCAATTCGGTAAAAAAGTGAAATCGGGAAGGATTTTTGCATCCTGTAAATGTATGTGTTTGACAAAAAATGTTAAATCGGAAAGGAAATTTGTATGGGGGTATATTGAAACCTGGAACGATGTGACCCGCTTTCACCACGTATGTTTATTGGTAAAATATAATATGTAAAGTTTGGCCACAATCGGTTTTTTTAAGATGGGACTATAATTGTGACCTGTAATTTGATTACAACAATAGATGGACAGACAGACGGACACTGCTAAATCGACTCAGAAAGTGATTCTAAGTCGATCGGTATACTTAACAATGGGTCTATCTCGACTCCTTTTGGATGTTACAAACAAATGCACAAAGACATACACTCATACATACAAAGACATACACTCGTGTTGTGTATAAAAATCATTGTAAAATCAACATTAATAAATCTGATACAACATGAATTTCCCCAAGACGTTGCTTCATAGCTGTTTTAACATGTTTTCATGTAGACAAATGCATAAATAAAACGTTCTCATTTCAATTAAATATGTGCAATAGATTTCTGCCGGGTCAGCTAATAAATGAATAATAATCAACTAATGGCTAAATATCGCAGCGGCCAGTCATGCCACAATTCGATTTGTAAGAAAACGTATTTATTAGTAGATAAATGGTATATGTTCTAGAGTCAGGAAAATATTCGAGGCCGAAACAAAACAAATGAAAACAGTTCCATAGTATATAATTTGAAGGATGTGATTGAATTATGAATTCGAATGGTATTCATTTCGGCTTTTTATTCACTATTCCTTTTGTGGTAGTGTTAATATATCAAATTGTACCCACTTATGGCGCATTAATTGGACATAATATACAACTGTAGGTGGTATTTCAATAAGGAACCCTTGGTGGTTTCCTCAAGTGATACTTGACTTGGTCGCAATATCGACCCCTTTACACAACCGGTAATAACATACAGTGGAATAACAACTTTCTAATCAACATTAAGTGACGAACTGATTTATATATAAACCGGAAGTTTGAGGACATTACCAAACAGTTACAATGGAACTTTTATTGCGAGTTGTCACAAGGCTTAGTATTGTGGCCATGGTTCTGGGGGATTCTGCTTCACTGGCCACCGGTTCACCATTTGCATCTGCAGATGTATCAGCAAACACGTTCCAAAGGATGTTGGAGGGTATATATGAAGAGCGCCCCTTCGAAACAATGTTGGTGATACACCAACTCAATCAAAGCCATTCAGAACTGGACCCTATCTATCAGTTCGATGTACCCAAGGTTACCATAACAAATGGAGGCGGTTTTGATTATAAAATCAAATTCAATGCGGAAGCGTTTGCTGTTGTCTTATTATCGCATACTTTGGATCCGGATTTATTTGAGATTGCAGCCCGAACCTTGAACTATATGCGGCAGACGAGGATTTTAGTGGTAGCCATGCAAATGCCACCGGAATTAGCCGATTTCAAGGAGACACTGCTGAAATTGTGCCAAAAGCACAAAATGACAAATTTCCTGTTAAAAGTGTTCGCTGCACACGAAGGCTGGCTAAGGTCGTACGAAAGACTCAAGCCCTATCCCCAGTATCATTGGGATGTAGTGGACCAGGACCAGGGTTTGTACTACCCGCAACATTGGCGCAACATGCACAACATTACCATCACAACATTTACCGATCAAGGCGTGGTTCGTTCCCTGCCGTTCGTCGATGATCAAGGAAACGTCCAGTTAAACGGTTATGTCGCCAGGCTAATTAAGCTTTTTGCCGAACAATTCAAGGCCAATCTTAAATTGTATCGACCGTTGAAGTTGGGACAAGCTACTCATTTCATTGCAGTTAACGAAATGGTGGAAGACCATCTGGTGGATATACCCATGGTTTTATCTTCAACATTCCAAGACGAACGGCGATATTATATGTCACAGTACTACGAAGTGGGTCAAACCATGATAATTGTGCCATGCGCCCTGCCCCTAACAATACATGAGATATATCAGGAACTCTTAAATGCTTATTTTTTCGGCTTTATAATAGTCTGCACTGTGCTCCTGTCGGCCATACATTCGCTCACCGAGTATTTTTTCGCCAGCCTGTTACAGCCCATCAATTTCCTATTCAGCGAGCGTGTATTGCCCGGTGTATTGGGTCAATCATTTCAAGCCATAGACTCGCCAAGACTGGTGCTGAAACTGGTCTACTTCTTGGTGTTCTTTACGGGTCTCAATATCAGTACCCAGTTCGGGGCAAATATGAATACACTCATGACCAGCCCTCCATATCACCGTCAAATAGAAACTATAGCTGACATAAACCAATCACCACTGAAAATCCTCTTACTTAGAGAAGATACCAAGCTTATTCCCGAGAATTTGCTTCCCGTACCAAAATCATTGTTATTGACCGACAATGTTACATTTTATGAGGACAAAACCAATATATCCCATGGTTATTATGTGGCATCATCAATTTGGAAAATGTTGACGCTGAAGCAACAACATTTTAAGCACAAGACTTTCTGCACCTACGACAATATGACGCTGTGTCCAGTCGTGCCATTGGCCATACAACTGCAACCCCATTCAGAGTATTTGGAACCGTTGGATTATCTCATCGGTCAGGTTCACGCTTCCGGCTTGATGGACGCCTGGTATGGTCGAATATTTGAGGATTTAGTAAAATTGAAAAAAATATCACTTCTCAATCCGGTGCCCGAAATAGAAACAAAGGCAGTAAGTTTCAATGATTTATTCTGGATTTGGATGATTGTGGTGATCGGTCTTGGCGCCAGTTTCGTGGTATTTTTTTTAGAGTTGGGCATTCACATTCTCCGAACAAAAGCGAATGCTCAAGAAAGTGTTACATATTTTCAAAAACAAATAAATTGAAATTAAGTTATGTTTGAAGTCCACTGCAGTGTAGCATCATTGTTGAAAGCAAATCTGCCTTCAGAAAGTGTTTCTCGTCCCCCGTTACGAGATAACTGGTTTGGAATATTTTAAATAAACGGGGATTTTTATGTAAATCTGGCACATACTACTTGGGATTTACTGATGAAAATTTAGTAAAAAATAATAATTGAGCAACCTTAAATTAATAAGCTAATAAATAAATTACGAAATTATACCTAAAATCAATATTAAGTATTTAAGTTGAGTTTTAAATAAAGTCCAGAAAATTGCATTGAGTTTTGCCCGAAGAGGAGGATTTTCTTCAGTAGGATATTCTAAGAAAAAAATTGTGCTCGTCGGTGGAAAAATATTACTAAGTGATACATATGGTTATATTTTATATATTAGCTGGGATCTTAGTGAGAAAAACAAGGCCTATTTGAAGAAAAACTATGAAGAAATATAGAAGTTATGAACATTATTCTTCTACAACCTAATCTTGATCTATGTTGCGTATGATTGATATTAATTATCGACTATATTTGACAAATCCTTTATAACTTTATTATTTATGATCATATTTGACATATTTGAACGGTTAACAAGAGAAGACAAATGATTCTATATATACGGATGTATTTATTAGAATTGCAAAATAGCTATATAACAGCAATAAGTACAATTGAAATTATATTAAGTTTTGAGTGTTGGTGTATTCAGACATTTATAGCAAATATTTTTTTAGAACATTTTCACCCGTTAAAATTCCAGTTTTAGGGGTGTTTTTATATTTTCCACAAAAGAAACCAAAAACACCACTATATTGAAGAGCTAGAGTGTTATAATGTTCCACAAAAATCTTTCTCTTAGTGTTTCGTAATATTACAGAACACATGCTATACTTGAATTCAAATTAGATATGCTCCTCAAAAGGACATTGGTTGGGTTGACGAATAATAATAAAAATGAGATGAAAATTTCAATTTGTGGTTGCTGAAACAAAAAATTATAATTAGAAAAATAGATTTAAGTGAAAATCTGCTCCCAGTAGGCCCCCATCGTGATGATGAAATTGTGCGCAAATGCCTTCAAAGTGTTTCAACACAAATTAATATGCCAAACAAGTAAAGCGGAAGTACAGATAAAACTTCCACAATAAAAAATGTGACACCGCGACCATAGAGTCTGGGGAATAAACCGAAAAGTAAGCGAAAGTTAACAAAACAATTGACAGCTATTTACTTTTCTAAGTTTATTCTGTTGATTTTTCTAAGCTTATTCGCCGAAAGTTTGATTTATTTTGTAAAGGTATTCTTAGAATAAATCGTACACTTCCACTTCCAAATTCACACAATTGCTAAAACTAATGATTTTTCATTAAAATACTACCCTTGTAGATGCATTTCGATAGCTGAACAACCATCCGAAAATAACCATATTTTATTCCTATGGAAGAGGATTTGCAGCTGCAGACATGTAGATTTGTTTTCCTTTTCTCTCCAAACTGCTGAACGCAAACGGGCGAATGAATCAATCAACCGTCTGTGAATGGTTCAATTCATAAAATAATATGTGCTAGTAAAAGTAAGAACGAAGTGCATGATAAAGGAAATGGAAACGTCTGATTCATTCACAAATTAAACGTATATCAAAGAGAAAATCATTAAGATGCATATGGAAAAGACCAAATAGAACCGAAAAATATGCCATTGATTTTATTCATGTTAAGTGGCGCCCACATGATATGTTAGTAATTATAATATTAAGTAATAAATATATGGCTCGTAGTGTGATACGTGTTCTATTGAAATGGTCTAAAAACAAAAATAAAGATCTATGACCGAGCTTTGACTGCTCATACCTTAATGTTTCAAGTGGCCATGCTATAATTCCCTGCCGTTTGTGTTCCATTAATAGTCACTGTAGAGCGATATGCATGGAAATTTCCGTAATTTTCGGAATATTGACGGCTGAAATTCTCCTCCAACCAAGCGATCAATTTAGTGATTATTGTGAAAGTTATAGTTTCATTTTAGAATCGCGCTGTCGAATAAGAATATTGTATGGCTGAGGTATCAAATCTATAAAAATAATGGATTTTGTGAAAAGTACTAGATATACATATGTACATTAGGATGGGTCCCGAAAATAAATTTCAGCGGTCACCCCCCAGAAATGAAGACGGGGTTGTTTAATGATGATCTACAAAATATTTCGTCACTGGATCAAGCCATCTGTGAGATAAACGCTCCTGAAAACACCTCTAAAAAATCAAAAAATAATTTTTTCTGTTGCATTTTCACCCAATATTTTTTCTGAATTAATAGACCCTTAGAGGCATTTTAAATAATTTTTGTTATTCTTGTTTTAAAAATACACATTGGTAGAATTGTTGGGTGTTTCTATTGATTTTTTGCGGGTTTTCAATGTGACAGCTAAAAACTGATATTTCTTGGAAACATTTTGTAAGAGGTGAAAAATAAATAGGAAGAATCAATACCTTTCGAATGATGCCTAAATGATGAATATCGGAAGAATGACTCAATTTTTGTGAAATAATTTAATGCAGGCGATGGTTTTCACAGCCAAAATGTACAAAAGCTTTTTACAAAAATGAGCACTGCGGCTTCAATTTCATTACGATATTCATTATGTAGGCATCATTTCAAAGGCACTGACTGCAGCTATTTATATTATATATATATATATATATATATATATATATATATATATATATATATATATTAATAAATTTATATTATATATATTATTTATAATATACTACACTGAAAATCCACAAAATAAGTTACTCTAGGAGGAGAATCAAATTTTTTATTTTAATTTATTCCAGCCATCTGTGAGCTAAACGCTCCTGAAGGCTTGATCTAGGAACGAAATATTTACCAAATCACCGTTAAACAATCCAAACTTTTTTTCGTCGTGTGACTGGAACTTGTTTTTCCATTTGTATGGACGGCGACCCAGCCTAATGTACATATTACAAAACTCATTGAACGTTCACTTATTGAGATATGCTGTAGTTGGAAAACGATTAAACTGTTCACGAAAGAAATCATCTTCAGTAACGAAGCTTATTTTTCATTAAATAGCTTCGTCAACGAGCAAATTTGCCGCATAGAGACTCTGGCCGTTTAGTTAAGGATTTTAGTCAGGCAACGCACATTAGAAAATGTCCATACAAGCTGCGGCAACAATTAGAAGGGAATCACGTCTAACTATTTTAATAACCAACTATTTTAATATATATTTCTAAAACAGATCATTTCATTTGAGTCCACAATTCAATAAAAATGATCAGTACCACGGCCAACGCCACATGACAATTTTATTTTTTTACATTTTTCGAAATCTCAAATAAAACCTTACGTAACTTTTAATTAATGGCCACCAGATCTTATAATTAAAGCTTAATATATCAGCTCAACATATAATAAAAAGCGATGATCGGTGACTTGCAGTTTTCTGTCAATTTAGCAACTGATCGAAATAATGGTTATTTATAGATAATAATAGAATTAGGTAAAACCAATCAATACAACCAATCTGCAATATATGTTAGAGTATACTTCTAGGAATATCTTTTTAAATTCAATATTAGCTCGACAGTCGTACAAATACAGTTACAGAGAACAATAAACAGTAATCCTCCACCATAGGATGGGGGTATACTGAGCTTGTCAGTATATATCGAAATATCGACCTGAGACCCTATAGAGTATATATCTAATAGATATATACACGAGGACAATAATTCAACTTATAGTTGAAATCGCCAATTTGACAAATCATTAAATACAAACTACATTGAATAATGACAAAATTCGCAACAGCGAGCGAAGAAACGTGCCATATTTTATACAAGTCGGACGACTGTGCCTAAATTTTTTGGAATCACCCAAAAAATAAATTATTATTTTGGAGTAAAAATTAAATTTTTATTAACGATTTTATTATCTGAGTTTGCTATACCGGCTTAAAGAAACACAATCCTTTTTATTAAATTTATTTATTTATTCAAATTCAGAACAAAGCAGAAGTAAAATAACTACGATATATGTAAATACAATTATAATGAAAGAAATAAATGCAGCTTAAAACTAGACAAGACAAAACAGTACAACAACAACAGCTGTAACACCATAAAAGGTATCCAATCATACGAAGTTCTTTTGCAATGCTTTGTTGTTGTACTGTTTGTCAGTAACTAATTCAATACATGCTTATGGTAGAACAATTAGCGATAAATCATAAAACATCACCTTGAGTGTAATAGAAATAAATTTTAGTAATAAATATTTTAAATTATACATTCCGAACACACAAACATTTAACCTTAT
Organism: Polietes domitor; assembly: GCA_947397865.1. Classification (NCBI taxonomy): domain Eukaryota; kingdom Metazoa; phylum Arthropoda; class Insecta; order Diptera; family Muscidae; genus Polietes; species Polietes domitor. The sequence goes on along the minus strand of OX377619.1, from coordinate 164,378,064 downwards.
TGAAATAGAAATAAAGTGAAATTCAAAGACAGTTTTTATTACACAGTGCAACATGAAAAAATATAACCATATACGGACACCACTACGTGATAAAAGACCCGTGTCTCCCAGTTTTGCCCAAAGTCATGCATTTTTTTATGGGCCCCAAAGATTTGGGTCCTCGGCTTATATCGTGCAAACCGTTTGGAATTTTGATTTACTCTCCGCAACAATGTTGTAGCTCCTGTCATAAAGAACAAACCTAAATTCAAAAGAACTTCATCTTCAAGGTCAAAATCGCATAAAAATAATACATTTTTCCCCTGTTCAGACCCATAGGTAGCCAATAGTTCAAAATTCAAGGAAACAATCAACTACAAAAATGTACCTAAGACCTCAGTAAACAACTTTCTAGAATATATGAACTTCCTAGGAATATTTCTTAACATCGTTTAGGTAGGAAAAATATATCTTGCATGGCTGTTTCTGTGAATGGGCACTCCGACTACGGTGCGTATGAGTGATATTATCCTTAATCAACAGCACGTATACGCTACCTACACACACTACAGCCTATACGATTTTTTCAATGACATTTGCGATTTTGACCTTGAAGATGAAGTTTTTTGATTTTATATGTTCATAGTTTTTGTTCTTTATGAGAACTATAACTTTACCTCAGAGACTAAATCAAAATTCCTAACGGTTTGCAAGATATGAGTCTGAGAAAATGATCACCTTTTGCAAAGATGACACCGAGGACCCAAATCTTTGGGGCCCATAAAAAATGCATGACATTGGGAAAAACTGGGAAACACGGATCTTTTTTTTTGGTCTTTTATCACGTAGTGGTGCCCGTATATGGTTATATTTCCATGGCTAACAAAATTACAAACAGTGTTATAAAAATGGTGCGAAATGTGTCAGTAATAGTGTGTTTCGTTTTGTGGATACTTTGTTGTTGAGTATGTGATTGGGCATTTTTTTAAGCGTAGAACAAAATTGATCAGCTTTATTTGAGTTGATATATTCAATGCAAAAGTTCTCGCCCACGCTAGATTCTATTCTGCTCCTTCATTTACACACCTTCATGCCGAATACTGTTCTGTGGTGGTACCACAACTCCAACACAACTGGCCGCCAGTCCAATCAACACTATCATCCAAGCCCAGTGTAAGTCACTTACAATCAAGACCTGGGCTCCCTGCTCCGGATTCGGATCTCGCAGCAAGATTTTTTCAATTTCAGCAAATCCGAGAAAGTACTCTCGTACCAAGCATCCACCAAACCCATGGCTTGCACTTGATGGATTAGATAGTCCATGGGTTCCTTATATTGGGAATTCTGTTGCAATAACAAGGTCCAAAGTAACAATTGATAAACGGTCATATTGTCATAGGTGCAGAAAGCCTTGTGGGAAAAATACTCCTGCTTTGAACTCAGCATTTTCCATGTCCATGAACCGACGAAATAGCCGGTTGATGTATTGAAATTATCACGATTTTCCTCGTACTCGGTAATATTCTCGCTAATAATCAGAGATCTGTTAATGGGCGTTATTGCGTCATTTATAAGCTGAGCATCAATAAGCTGGACATCAACTTTCCGGACATTTATTTTCAAAGATGAATATTTGATGTCGACCAAAGTTTCGATTTGCCGATGCAAGGGAGGACTGGTGAAGAGAGTGTTGATGGTCGCTGCGAATTGTGTACTGATATTGAGGCCAGCAAGGAACAACAGAATGTAGACCAGTTTCAAGCAGCGCCAAGGAGAATTTCTGGCCGCGAAGGATTGGCCCAAAACGCCCGGCCACAGTCTAATGCTGAACACGAAGTTCAATGGTTGCGTATAGTCATCGAACAGGTAGTCGATGAGGAAGTGGACGATGGAAAACATCACTGTGCACAAAATGAGGATGGCAAAAAAATTAAAATTCAACAGGACTCTGAAGACCTCCTTGATGGTCAGTGGTTGAGCACAAGGTACGATTAACATGGCTGGAGCTATGTCGTAAACATATGACCGGTGTAACCACTTAGGGCCAGACTCCCATACATCCAGAACCATAGGTATATCCACTAGATTATCATCTACCAATTGATTGACGACGGTGTAATGATAAACTTCGCCCAATTTCAGCGGCTTGAACATTTTCAAATGGGCTTTGAAGTGTTCGCCAAATAGCAAAACCAATCTGGCCACATAACCATTTAGCTTCAGATTCCCCTGAGCATCTTCGTAGAGTAGGTTACGCGGTACCACCTGATCGGTGTAGGTTATTACAGTGTCATTGTGCATGTGCCGCCAATGCTGCGGGTAGTACTCCACATTGCTGCAGTTCATACAACCACCAATCCAATGATATTCGGGGTAGGGTTTCAGTTGGAGATAGTGTTGCGACAACTCCTCATGGTTATGTAAAACATGTAAGAGGACATTGGTCATTTTATAACTTTGGCACAAGGCCAGAGCAGTTGCTGTGAAATCTGGTCGGCTGCATCTATGGCCAACATCAACGTTCTAGCCTGTCGCATAAAATTCAATGTTCGTGCTGCAGTCTCCACCAGTTCGATATCGATGGAACCGGTCATCAGTATGACCACTAAAATTTCGGCATTATATTTCTTTTTATACTCAAATTCATGGTCTTCTGTCATCAGTACTTTGGACTTAGGAAACCGATCGATTGCCTCGAGCCAGGAGTCATTGAGATGGTTGAGCTGATGCAGCAACAGGATGGTGTCAAACGGACGTTCGCCGTGAATGTCCCTTAGATTCTCTTGTGGCACAACAGTTGAAATTATATTGGTATTGAAAGCCTCACTAGGAACCCGTGTCATTTGACAATCAGCAGCAGTGCAACAGTTACTCTTAAAGAATACATTTCAACTAAATCTTAGAGCTGTTCTGCCTCTAGATTGTAGCACATTTTCCCAAAAAGGCTGGTTGAAATCCTTTCCAAAATGACTAAAAGCATTCGTCGAATGGAATTGAGTGGAGTGGTCTACTGACAAAGCTACTTAGCCACTTATGGAATATTACATGTACCTAGTTAAGTGCACTTAAGAAAATAAGTAGTTAATTGTTGTAAGTGTAACGAAAATGTACTTGACCGTAATAAATTGCGTGACACACAATATAACACCTACCAACGTGTTTAAACGTCAGTTTTTACGTCAGTTTATGCGTCAGTTTATTAAGAAACCACATTTATTTTAATTGGTCGCCATACGAAAGCGAGCTGAAATGACATGAGTTCGATTTACATATGTCAGATCCGATACAATTTGAAATTTGTTAATATTTTTCAATTTCCCAGAGAACTATTTTTGTTGCTGCCCAAAAGCTAATTGATGTGTAAATGCTGGAGCTTTTATATCAACCGTAGGAGTGGATAAGATCCCTGTGCAAATGATCATGCACCCAGTCCCATACAAAAACTATTTTTAATAATTTTTGACCCCCACGGCTCTAAGTGCCCCAAGGAAAGTCAAATGTATGACCAACCCCCAATATTTTTTCATCTCCTCTATCTTCAAGCCTTAATAATAAGGAACGTCCCTCATATTAATTTCTAAAGAGTCCTATTCACAACCACCGAATCACAAGATGCACATCTTTTACACTTCTTCGGATTCTCCATTTTTGCTGGGAATGCTAATATCTGAAATTAATTCTTTAGAAATTGCGTAATTTCAGTTTATCACAAAACTCAAAAATGTTTACTAGTTTTAACACCCATTTTCAGCAACTCCGATTGGAGATAACCAACGACATTAATTGTCAAAACCCTCACAAACTTACAGCTATAATTGTTGGTTAGAACTAATTATAGGATAACCACACATTGTGAAAATGGGGGTAAAAGTTATTGAATATTAGCTGATGGAATTTGATTCCGAACCACTACGCGCCACCGAAGAATAATACAATGGTGGGCGTCAACGCTGATTGTTGGCATTATTAGTCCTTGCAACTTGCCTAATCATCATAATTCCTACTTTGTTGTTGTTCACTGGCGAACTGTCGTACACGTACTCGTCACACTGTAAAGATTGTCAGCTAATCACAAAGAGCGTAGTAATTTAATGGAATGTGTGCCATTGTTGCCATTCATTGTGTACTGTGTATGGAGTTGTAGTTCAGCTATTCTCCGCCAGAGCAATAGTTAATGAATTTGGTCAGTTACGAATATTGGATAAGAAATGTAACATTTATATTATTCACTATCTGACCCGACAGCAATTTTCCTGTCCATATTAAAATTAGTTTTTTGTGATCGTCGTGTGCATTTTTGAAAAGCTCTTTCAAGTGTTTTCAAAAAACTGAAATGAGCACACAGATGAAAATATGTGCACGTTCACTAAAGTGGATTTTAAGCAATGTTTAGGAACACCTTTAGTATGAGTTGGTGACATGTTCCACAAAAAGGACGAATTCGAGCAATCATCTAGTTTATTGCGTGAAGCAGGCCGTGGAATCGCCGGCAGTGTTTGGTAAAAAATGACCAAAAGAATTATTGCACCATCTGAATTCAATTGTTTTATTATGCAATTTTCAATTTAATCAAACTTTGCATAAGATATACATACTACCACTATGCAACATTAGAGTGGCTTCAAAATAAAAGTTGTGGATGTTCCCGACTAAAATGAAAGATTGGTTTGTTTTATGTGTTCTCCAAAAATATTAAAAATAATAAGCGAAATAAATATTTCGCTTTTATCAGTGTCCGTTCGAGAGCTGGACGCGTTCAACATAACCTCTATAAATCAGGTTTCTCTTGAATATGAATACGAATAGAATATCGAAACATATTTATTTTAAACGAACAATTCCGTCGATTTCTGTCAATCTCACACTAGAGGACACTTTTTTTGATTTAGCATTTTTTTGCAGAGAAACTTGTATCAGGAATTTATAGACCGGCAAGTGCTGGGGGGGTGGGTGCAACGCATTCCCGAAGATTTGCCAGACATGATTTAACAGATTTGACAATTTTACTCATAGGGAAGTGGTGGAAATATCACTACCTTTTTCGACCTTTAAATTTGCACGGGGGCCAAAGCCGCCTTCGAAGCTTTGCCAGACATGGAATTTCTTTCTTTGTACTATGGGAGGAAATTACCATAAAGTTTTTAGCTGTTTTACTTATAGTTTAAGGATATTCGTTGCTGGACCCCGGACTTTAAGCCTGTCTGGCACGCACTTTCCACCCACAGACTGGTCTGGCTGGTTGGTTGATAACTCGTAGGTGTAAGAGCTTTCTAAATAATCAAATACCAGCCATGATACAATATTGTAAATATCACTAAAACAAAAAGACTACCTTAGTCCTGCCAACCCCGTAGTCCTGCCAGACAAGCATATTTTTCCTTCTCATAATGTAAGGAGGTGACCATTTGGCGGTTTTACTTATAGGGAAGTGGTAGAAATAGCACTATTTCCATTCGACCTTAAAGGGTGCAGAGGGACCAAAGCCATTCCCGAAAGTTTGCCAGACATGGATTTTTATACCCTACACCACTTCGTGGACTAGGGTATTATAAGTTAGTTTCGCGCCAAATGTTTGTAACACCAAGAAATAACCGAGCTACACCCACCTTTAAGTATACCAATCGGCTTAGAATCACCAGCTGAGTCGATTTAACGATGTCTGTCTGTCCGTCCGTCTGCTGTCCATCTAAGCTTGTTCGCACTCTACAGGTCGCAATTGTTGTCCGATTGTCATGAAACTTGGCAGAAGTTATTTTTCTGGCCAAGGACCATCGGTATTGAATTTGGAGGATATCGGTTTAGATTTAGATATAGCCCCCGCCAAATGTTGCTCCCGATTTGACTTTTTCCGTCCTATAAAGCACATATAGTACCCGATTTTCTTCAAATTTGGCTTAGCACCTTATAATCAAACTAAAAATACCTGTGGCGAAAGCGGGTTAGATCGGTTCAGATTAGATATAGCCCCCATACAAATGTCGCTCCCGATTTCACTTTTTCAGCTTTAGGAACCACATATTGTACCCGATTTTCATTCAAATTGGCACAACATCTTATAATCGAACTAGAAACACCCATGGTGAAAGTAGGTAAGATCGGTTCAGATTTAGATATAGCCCCCAAACAAATGTCGCTCCCGATTTGACATTTTCCGCTCTAGAAACCACATACTGAACCCGATTTTCTTTAAATTTGGTACAACATCTTATAATCCAACTAGAAACACCTATGCAGAAATTGTTTAAGATTGGTTCAGATTTAGATATAGCCCCATACAAATGTCGCTCCCGATTTGACCTTTTCCGCTCTAGAAACCACATATTGTACCCGATTTTCTTTAAAATTGGCACAACATTTTATAATCTAACTAGAAACACCTATGCTAAAATTGGGTAAGATCGCTTCAGATTTAAATATAGCACCCATACAAATGTCGGTCCCGATTTGACTTTTTCCGCTCTAGAAATCACATATTGTACCCGATTTTCTTTAAAATTGGCACAACATTTTATAATCTAACTAGCAACACCTATGTTAAAAGTGGGTAAGATCGGTTCAGATTTAGATATAGCCCCCATACAAATGTCGCTCCCGATTTGACTTTTTCCGCTCTAAAATCCACGTATTTACCCGATTTTCTTTAAAATTGGCACAACATTTTATAATTGAACTAGAAACACCTATGGTGAAAGTGGGTAAGATCGGTTCAGATTTAGATATAGCCCCCATACAATTGTCGGTCCCGGTTTGATTTTTTCAGCTCTAAAATCCACATATTGTACCCGATTTTTTTTAAATTGGCACAACATTTTATAATCGAACTAGAAACACCAATGCTGAAATTGGGTAAGATCGGTTCAGATTTAGATATAGCTTCAATACAAATGTCGCTCCCGAATGTTAACCGATTTTGGCCAAACTTTGCATATAATATATCACCAATAAAATTCATAAATCCTCCCCGATTTGACTTTTTTACCGAATTGAATTGTAATGAGATAGAAAGTGGGGCGTATCAGTGGGTCCGTCCGTCATTAGCCTTTCCTTACTTGTTTGGGAGATGCCTATATGTCCATACTTTGGTATAACCCAAATGGGGCCCCATTCTGCTCTATTACAGCTCTAGAAACTACATCTTACATCGGATCTTCATCAAATTTTGCAGATCATTATATGTTTCAACTAGGAATATCTACCGTGAATGATAAATATATAGGCGCATGTTTTAGCACAGGCTTCAAGTGTTGTTATAGGCCTTCAAATGTCCGTCCGATCAATCCTATTACCGCTGTATAATCTGTATTTGTCATTCGATGTTGATCAATTTTTCCAGATCATGTTATATTTACTTTACTTGGAATATCTGCTGACAAATTGGATCAATTACTTTATTATTTACCATACTCATTAAATTTGACTAAAGATGAAATACCTGGGTTTAGTAATCAAATCGAGGTATATACGCAGGGAGTGGTGGAGGGTATTATATAGTCGGCCCCGCCTGACTTTAGCCTTTCCTTACTTGTTTTACCTTAAAAATTGCAGGGGGCTAAAGCCACCCCCGTAGTCCTGGCAGACAAGCATACTTTTACTTCTCATAATGTAAGGAGGTGACCATAAAAGTTTTGGCAGTTTTACTTATAGGGAAGTGGTAGAAATATCACTATTTCCATTCGACCTTAAAGGGTGCAGAGGGACCAAAGCCAGACATGGATCTTTTTCTTCTCATAATGTAAGGAAGTTGCCATAAATGTTTGGGCCGTTTTACATATAGACTTTGACCCTGTCTGGCACTCACTTTCCACCCCATGATTGGTGTGGCTATTTGGTTGGTATCTCGCAGGGGTAAGAGCTTTCATATATATAAATAAAATGGTGTAAATACTACCCATTTTTGCGACCTTAAGAATGGCAGGAGGGCCAAAGCCACCCCCGAAGGTTTGCCAGAAATGCATTTTTTTCTTTCCAAAAAAAAGGAACATATCCTAAAAGTTTAAGCCGTGATACTTATAGTATAACAAAAACGTCCCTGGATCCCGGACTATACGTATAAGTATGTTTGTTTTTTTTTAAATTTTTACAAGGTGTATAAATTCGGTGTATAAATCGAATCGAATTAAAAGAAGATACGAGTGGGTCAGGACCGAGGAGTAGGTCCGTATACAAACCGCAGCGACAACCACATAAACGTCAACAAAATCAACGCCAACAGCACAAGCGGCTGAACCGGAGGCAACGCATGCGTCTTCGTCAGCAGCAACCATCTCAGGCGCAATGTCTGAAGCCCCAGCCCCAGCCACAACGTAAGCCAAACCAGGAGAGGCAGGAGCAAATGTTGCTGGACGTGGAGAGCCCCAATCTAGATGTCACTGGTTCATATCCGGTTCGAAGGACCATGAACAGAATTCTACCAGTTTGGTGGACCAATTTAAAAATCAAAACAAATTGCATTGTTTAATAATTTATTTATTTTCAGTACGAGGTGAGTTGACAACTAAAGAAACCCAAGAATGACAGTGATGGCGTTACCATCAACACCAGTCACATGTTCTTATTTCGAGATGTAGGCGGCGCTGACTGATCATATGATGGATCGTCAACATGGCGCCCCTTGCACAAGTGCAATGTCATGATGTAAATCACTTTCTTTCGTAGAACTGACAATAAGAAATATAACAATTTTATTTAATATATAAAGCATATAAATATTAAATTCAATTTTTGATAAATTATTTAATATTATTGCTATTGTGAAGTATTTATAATTAATAAAAATAGCTGTTTCTATGTGAAAGTAACATTATAACGTTTAACCGGGAGTGTTCGAAATTATAATCTCATGCTAGTGCAAATATTGAAGATATCTTCGACGATATCTAATATAAATGTATATATTTATAAATATCGGTCCCAGGCACAAGTTTCTTCCCTTTTAGTAGCTTAGTGTTGTAGGAGTAAATTTATAATATTTATTCAAATCATTACTCAACAGTAGGCCTGTTCCCACGTCCTAACCACAACTCCACCAAAAACACCAGAGAACTGCTTGCCAGGCCAAGCACCACAATCATCCAAACCCAAAATAAGTCATTGACACTCAAAACTTTCCTAGTATTATCTGCATTTGGAACTCGCATCGAGATATATTTCAATTTCAACATATCCGCAAAGGTGCTCTGCTGCCAGGCCTGCATCAAACCCGTCGCATGAACACGATGGATAAGATAATTCAAGGGCTCCTTGTACGGCGAATTATGCTGCAACTTAAAGCCCCATGGTAACATGGAGAAGAACATCATGTCCTTGGGAGCATAAAAGGTTTTTGCTGAAAGGAAACGTAGTTGCTGCCAGACTGCCGAGGTAACATAATAACAATACGAAGTGTTCAGATTTCTCACATGTTCGTCAACCACCGAGGCATTTTTGCTGTATACCACTGAGTTTGGAAATGGGTCAAACCAACCGACCATTAGTTTGGCATCATTCGAGTTTATGAGGATCTTTAGCGGTGACCGCACCAGATCATCATAAGTATGAATTTGGCGGTGATAGGGTGGGCTGGTGAATAGGGTGTTTATATTCGCCGAGAACATCGTACTGATATTAAGACCGGCGAAGCCTATCAGTATGTAAATGATTCTCAGACTGTTCCATGTTTGGGTTCTCACTGGGAATGACGGTCCCATAACACCCGGCAGCACTTTATCGTTGATCACAATATTCAGACACTGCCACAGACCATCGAAGCAGTAGTCCACCAGCGTGTGGGCAACGGACAATGCCAGGGAAGAAATAATGATGATACCGAAGAAGTATTCGTTCAACAGTATGCCAAACACCTCCAGTATTGTGAAGGGCTCGGCCAGCGGTACAATCAACGGTATTTGATTTATTTCATAAAAGTCCGACATATTCTGCCAACGGTCATCTCCTCCGGCGTCCTGAGCCATGGGTATGTCCAACAGTTTATCCTCCACCATTTGGTTGACGACTGTGAAGTGAGTGCCATTTCCCACTTGCAAGGGATAGTACATATGCAGGAAGGCATTATAGCGCTCTGCAAATAGCAAAACCAATTTGGCCACATAACCATTCAGCTTAAGGTTTCCATGAGCATCTTCGTAGAGTAGGGAGCGTGGTCTTGTTTGGTCGGTATAGGTCACTACAGTGGCATTCTGCATATTGCGCCAATGTGTTGGATAGTATACGCCTTCGCCTGTCAATCTGAATTGCCAATGATAGCTGGGATAGGGCTTGAGTTGGAAATTCTCTGGTGACTCATCAAACTTTAAGAGGACATTGGTCATGTTGTGGTTCTGACAGATCCACATCAAATCCCTTTTGAGTCCCTCATGATCTGTCGCATTTATGACAATTATTAGAATTTTGCTTTGACGTATATAATTCAAGTTCTGGGCTGCAGTCTCCATCAAATCATAATCCAATTCAGATCTCATCATCAGCACAACAAGGATGTTGGAATTAAACTTCTTTTTATAGCCAAATCTCTGGTGTTTTGTAATGACCACTTTGGGCAGAGGATATTGATAGATGGCCTCAATTTGGGCATCTTTAAAGGGCTCTGGGTGTAACAATAGCAAAGAGTCAAGTTGCTGCTCCTCATGGATGTCCGTTAGTAGATTTTCGTAGATATTGTTGGCTCCATCGGCTGAAGACATTAGTTCTGTGAGTAGATTGCCTGAAGAGTTTTTGAAATCTTGACATTGAATCAGCACTGTGACGTAGAGAATTATGACAGCTATGTGCAAGGACTTCATGATGACTGATGGCTGTTGAACAAACCATTGTTTTCCTAAATGTTCACATTATGCCCATAGACAACATAACATTAAATACCAATTTAATTTAATTGCTATTTATTCATATAATGCTTATCCATACAACCAATGCTTATAATTATTTTAATCTGTTGACTTTGCAGTTGTACCTTCTGGAACCGTATCACCGCAGGATCCTTGTCAGCAGGAATAATTCAATAGCTGTCTGGGCCAACACGAAATCACAAAAAACTAGTAAGCAATGACTGAAGCCGAACACAAGCGACTTCATGATGCCTTACACCTCTCCCTCTATCTCTCTCTGCACCAAAAAGACTATTAAGAAAATTTTGTAAATTTTTTTGTAAATTTTTGTGACTTTACTATAGATTCATACAATTTTAAAATAAATGTAGTGGTGGGTACCACAACTTGTAGGGTGCAATTTGAATGGTGTTTATCATACTGGAGATACATTAAGTAATGGGAAAAAGTGAATTATATAGACCAGCCTTTGGTAAATTTGTTTACCGATTAAGACAATTTTTCTGTAGTTTACTGATTTCGTTTCATGACAAAAAGGAAAGTTTATAGATATTTACTCTCATTTTAATGTGAATAGAAATTGTATATAATTATTTTACGTAGACAACAAATTATATTACAGTGTTTGCTTTTGTTTTGTTTGAAATTTATTCTAATCACATTTTCTACTCATCTCACACCAAATATACATATATGCGTTTACATGTTACAATTTTACTATTCATGGTTTCCAACTTCTAATATTGACCTTTAGCTTTCAGTTCCATAATCTAAATGTGAGTTTGTTTAAAAGGTGAATTTACAGTTTGCTCAAGCGACAATTTTAACTCACTCACAATTAATTCAAGAATTAATTCGATTCACAGTTGCTCTGTCATTTGAAATTATAACTTATTTTGAAAACGTCTGTTTAAATTGTGAAATTGCAACTTGATTTGTGAAAACTGCTGTAAAAGTGCCGCATGTCGTATGATTAATATCAATTATGGAGCCTAGTCAAAGAGTAGCCCATATATTTTAGGATGGGTCACAAAAATAAATTACTACGGTCACCCCCCAAAAATGAAGATTGGATAGTTTAATGATGATTTGCAAAATATTTCGTTCTTAGATCAAGCTGTCTGTGAGCTAAACGCTCTTGAAAACACCTCTAAAAATCATGTTTTTCCCTTGTATTATTTTTGTGTTGCGATTTTCTTCTGAATTTGTAGGCACTTAGAAGCAGTTTAAATATATTGTTATATTCTTGTCTTATAATAAATCATTGGTCGTATTCCTAGACGTTTAGTTTGATTTTTTGCGTTTTTTTAAATGACAGAAAAAAACTCATATTTCTTGGGTACATTTTATAAAAAGTGTTATGAAAAATAAAAAAAGGAATCAATACCTTTCGAATTATGCCTAAGTGATGAATAGCGGACGAAAAATGACGTCACTGACTCCATGTTTGTAAAATAATTTAATATAGGAGATGGATTTTCAGAGACAAAGTTGTCAAACTATTTTCACAAAAATGAGGGCTGCGGCGTCAATTTCCTTCCGATTTTAATAGTTTATACATCATATAAGGTATTGACTGCAGATATTCATTTTTCGTAAAATGCTACCACCATATATGGAAAATTTTTCAGTTGCCAATATGAAAAAACACAAAAAAACTACTAAAAACGTCCAATAATTCGACCAACTAGTTACTCTAAGACAAGAATCAAAATTTATATTTAAAGTGCTTCCAAGGGCCTATTAATTCAGTAAAAATATATGGGTAAACATGCAACGGTGTTTTCAGGAGCGTTTAGCTCACAGATGGATTGATCTAGGAACCAAATATTTTGCAAATCATCGTTAAACAATCCAAACTTTTTTTGTGTAGTGACTGGAAATTTATTTTCCATTTGTATGACTCGCGACCCAGCCTAATATAATTTAAACGGCTTCTCCGACTTTTACAGTGTAAGCTTCTATTTAGTGCCTACATATTGTGAATTCCGTTTAAACAAACGGTAAAATTAAAATCTGCTTTCATATTAATTTTTGTCCTGATCGGTAATATATGTACCAATTTAAATCAAGGTTCTTCCCTGAGATACTAAAGAAATGGATATGTTCCATGGATAACGTTAGTTTACGGCGAATAATTGAAAAAAATGTCAAAATCAAATTGATTTTTTGTTAAGTGTGATTCTCCTCCTTTCCATTACCTAAACAAAAAAACATCATTCGTAAGATGAAATTACATTACATTCAAAACACATAGAAAATCAATCAAATTGTTCCCTAATCAAACAGCACAAAAACTAAAAATTAATATAATTTCCATTTTCTTGACTTAAGTCGGCTGTTGGCGAATGAATATTTCTCTTTTTATAACCTTTATTTACTATTGTGCTAAGAAAATGCACAGAAAACGTGTAATTTTACAAAATTCAAATCAAAAATGCGCCATTTTTCAAATCCCGGCCATTTGTATATTGCCTAAGCAGGTTACAACTAAATTAACTCACACAACAATATAGGAATATCGTTGTAGAATATACAAAAAACTGGTTTTAATTTCGTATGGGAAGGGTCACGGTCACTTTCCGCCCATCTCGGTGTCGAAATACTCTAAAACCGGTTTTAATTTCATATGGGAAAGGTCACGCCCACTTTCCGCCCATCTTTGCACAACTATTTACACTGGATCAACTCACACAAAATTTCAGCACTCTAGGTCTATGACACCTGCTGACCATATTCGATAATATGTTTTAACTTCGTATGTGAGGTACCACGCCCACTTTCCCAATACCGTCCATTTTTGGCACAACTACGCAGGTTTATGCTAGAAGCACTCACACAAAAGACTATATTCGATAATAGGTTTTAACTTCGTATGGAAGGTACCACGCCCTTTTTCCAATATCGCCCATTTTTTGGGCACAGTTACGCACATTGATGCTAGATGCACTTACACAAAATTTCAGTTTTGTATCTGCCATAGAACGGCATATATTCGAAAATGGGTTTCAACTTCGTATGGGAGGTGTCCACATTTCCATTACCGCCCATTTTTGTCACAACTATGTACATTAGAGCGTACCAGGTTACAAGTAAAAAAAAAAAAGTTCGCCGTACACCTTCGAATATGAAGTATTATTGAAAGGTAGTTTCAAAAAAATTTTTTTTATTTTTTTATGCCGAACGTAGGGGTCGCGCTTTTACATTTTTCTATATAACTTCTGCATTTATAAACGGATTTTAAAGTGTGATACATCGATGTTTTTGTCCGATTTTTTTGTCTTTGAAGTCATTGAGCTCAAACATGATTCATGATTTTATGCGAGCTTTAATTTTCGATTATTAGAGTGGTACATTAGGGTAGTAGCAACTGAGAAATGATGGGTAAGTACCAGAAGGGGGTGCTTGAGCTCAATGACTTCAAAGACAAAAAAATCGGCCTCGTCGAGACAAAAACATCGATGTATCACACTTTAAAATCCGTTTATAAATACAAGTTATATAGAAAAATGTAAAAGCGCGACCCCTACGTTCGGCATAAAAAAATAAAATTTTTTTTTTTGAAACTACCTTTCAATAATATATCATATTCGAAGGTGTACGGCGAACTTTTTTTTTGAGGTACGCCCTAATGTACATTGATGCTAGATGCACTTACACAAACTTACAGCACAATAGGTGTCATTCAATAATTGGTTTTAACTTCATATGGGAGGTGCCACGCCCACTTTGCTATTACCGCCCATTTTTGGCAGAACTACGCACATTGATGCTAGATGCACTTACACACAATTAGAGCACTCTAGGTGTCATAGAACTGACAATATTCCATAATAGGTTTTAACTTCGTATGGGAGGTGCCACGCCCACTTTTACAATACCTCCCATTTTTGGCACAACTATAGGGTGTTTTTTATTGGGGTATAGAACTTTAAGTTGGCATCACTTTTTTAACTGGCGGCCATTTTGTCAGCTGTCAAGTGATTAATATTTAGTTTGGTTTGCCATTTCATCATGAACACGTTGACAAAAGAACAACGCTTGCAAATCGTGCAAATTTATTTCGAAAGTAATGGTTCAGTTCGCGAAGTTCACCGCAAGCTCCGTCCGTCACAATCGAATTATTGAAGGAAACATTCGATGAGCGCATAATTTCGCGGAATGAACCTGTCAATTGGCCACCAAGATCGTGTGATTTGACACCATTGGATTATTTTCATTGGGGATATGTGAAGTCGCTCGTCTACGCCAACAAACCAGAAACGTTAGGGGACTTGGAAGCCAACATTCGTGGCGTTATTGCCAACATACGGCCCCATATGCTCGAAAAAGTGGTTGAAAATTGGACCTGTAGAATTGGCTATATTAGAGCCAGCCGCGGCGGCCACATGCCCGAAATCATATTTAAATATTAATGGCATAAAATTATCCTTCCAATAAAGCCAAATTGATGGACATTAAAACGATTTTCTTGTGTTTTATTTCAATTCGAAGTTCTATACCTCTGAACAAATTGGGGGATTGTGTAATGAGAGAATCGACGATTTCCAATAAATCGTGATGTATGTTAGCGAGTTGATGAGAAATAGAGAATTGGACGATGGTTTTGTAATAGTATGAGGTGAATCCAAGCCTGAGCAGATTATATGTATGTGCCTATAGAAATGATAACCTTTTTATTGTCTCCAACGTAATTTCTCGTGAGGGCGAGAAATTACCAATATGATGATGGTGACGTCAGAGTATGGAAGAAATGAAAGACAAGGAGGTTACCCAAAAGTCAATTCAAATTCAATGTTTTTATTTAGTGGGGTGCTCACCAGTTGAGATACAAAAAGAAAGTGAACGATTTTTTAGCATGTTTAGCTTCTCGTAACATAAGTTTAATTTCCATTATAATTTCGAAATATTGTAGTGCATTTTTTTGTAGTTTTTGATAATTCACAATAAGATAAAACTACCAAGTTTTCGATTTTGTGACATAATGACAATTCACAAGTAATGTATCATTAAACGTTATAATTCAAATGTATAATAATTTAATTTCAAATTTATAATAATATTAAATATAGCCTAGTATAGCAAATATTGTCTAAAAATATTGTTTTTAGACATGGCGCCGGCCTTGCACTTGTGCAATACTTTGAGACGAAGTACACAAGACGGCGGCCAATGACCGTATAGCTTCCGATAAAATCTGATGATTTGGCATTGTAGTTGACAGTTTAGTATTTTGGTTGGTTAAACGCTTCTTAATTATCTTTCGACACTTGCGTTGACTGGTTGGCGGGTGAATTCTAGGATGTTTTGGATGCAGTAGAGTGTGATGATGTCTGTGACACTTGAAGCACGCGTCCTTGGATGTGCATTTGTTGATAGTGTGGCTTTTAGCTAAGCAATTGAGGCAGTAGTGGTATCTTTTCACAACTCGCATTCGATCGGCGATATCCATATTCAAAAATCTTCTACAAACGCGTATGGAATGATGACGTTGACACAATACGCATTTGTAGACATCTGATTTTGGCCAGTTTCGAGTATTGTTTCTGAAAATATTGTAAATTAATTAGCGGACTTCATTCGCAATGGCGGTGAAGAATGTGTTTTATAGTTGTTGATACTTTGTTATGTAGACATGGAGTTTTGTTGTGTATAGCTGCTGTCTACAATTGGCAAAAGACATAATTTGACTATGGGTCGTGTTATGATTCCAGTTGATGTACGTACATCCGCCACTCGGACGTTGCTGTCCATCCCTACATGTGTATTCACGACGCGACCTAGGCGCCATTCGCTGGGAGGTAGCAAGTCATCCATAACGACTACTAAACTACCGGGTTGAAGATTGGGAGTGGGATTTTTCCACTTGTATCGCTTGTGTAGTGCTTTAAGGTAGTCAGTTTTCCAACGAATCGCAAACTGATGATGGAGAGCTTTCAGTTTTTCCCATCTATTTATGATGGACAAATTTTGCGAAATAGGCTCTGGTAAAGCCATTATGGGAGCACCTTTGAGGAAATGACCAGGTGTTAGTGCTGTCAAATCTGTGGGATCTTCCGATATTGCGGAGATGGGCCGAGAGTTCAGTACTCCTTCAATTCTAGCCAGTACTGTTGCCATTTGTTTAAATGTAAATTTGTGTGAACCAGCGACTCTCTTAAAATGATATTTAAAGCTTTTTACGGCTGCTTCCCACAGTCCTCCCATGTGTGGTGCATGTGGGGGAATGAAACTCCATTCAAATCCGTGGCTGGAATATTTTTGAGATATATCCCTGGAGCTAGTTTTGAGAAAATGTGTAAATTCTCTGAGTAGTTTTCTAATAGCTCCTATGAAGTTTCGTCCGTTGTCAGAGAGCACCCTTTGGGGGAGCCCCCGCCTCCCGACGAATCGGGCAAAGGCAGCCTCGAATGCCACTGACGATAGATCAGAGCAAATTTCCAAGTGGATGGCCTTGGTTGAGAAGCAAACGAATACGCTTATGTATCCTTTTATCATAGGCGAGTTTCTAATTTGTGAACTTTTTAGTTCAAAGGGCCCGGCAAAGTCAATCCCAGTGATGTGAAATGGAGGCGTTAGAGTACATCTTTCGGGAGGCAATGGCGCCATTAGTTGACAACAAGGCTTTTGTTTGAATACTGTGCATACTTTACAATTATGAATTATGCTTTTTATTCGAGGTTTCAATCGAGAAATATAAAATTCTGTCTGTACCATTCTGCACATTTGGTTACATTCCCCATGAAATAGTATTATATGCAGATGATGAAGATACAGATAACAGAGCCGAGAATTCCCCGGCAGAATTATTGGATAACGTTCGCTATATGAAAGGGAAGAATTTACTAGACGGCCATTAACTCGCAATATATTGTTTTGATCTAAAAAGGGATTTAACGGTTTCAAATTACTTTTGTCCAAAATCGGAGTACGTGCTAGAAGAGCATTATATTCATTTGCGAAATAGAGCTGTTGAGATACTATAATTAGGCGGTTTTTTACAAATTGTACCTCATTTTGAGTGAGATCGAGAATCATATATGAGTATTCATTTTTTAATTTAGGGTGACATCTGTGAAAAAACCGAAATACATAACACAAGACTCTTAATGCTTTGTGGTAAGATGAAAATCGAGTTAAAATTTCTGGCTCTACGGTGGACACGGGCAAAGAAACTGTCTTTTTCCCTACTTCCGGACTGATTAAAGGGTTTCGTTTGGGCCAAGATGAGGCTGGACGAGTAATCCATGGCGGCCCTTGCCACCATAATTGATTGATCACTAAGTCTTGTGGTTTACATCCTCGAGTTCCAAGATCCGCAGGATTGTCATGTGTAGGTACGTGACTCCATATTGCTGTAGGAACCAACTCATGTATTTGGGCAGTGCGGTTTGCCACATATGTCTCCCATGTCCAAGGGGGTTTTGATAGCCACCCGAGAACAATTGATGAGTCTGTCCACAGAAATACGTCAGTGACTTTAAAATCGAAGGAAGAAACGACGTAGTGGACTAACTTAGCAAGTAAAACTGCACCGTTTAACTCTAATCGAGGTAGACAAACAGTCTGTAGTGGAGCTACCTTGCTCTTAGCTACGAGAAGGTTGGAAAATACTACGTATTTCGCGGTTTGGCAGCGAATGTAAACACAAGCGCAATAGGCAGATTTTGATGCGTCTGAAAACCCATGTATTTGAATGGTGTCAGAGGGTGTATATTGGAGCCAACGTTGAATGTTTATTCTTTCTATGTGAGTTAGGTCTGAAACAAGACAATTCCAATTTCTAAGAGATTCCACGCTAACTTCCTCGTCCCACTTTAAACCCTCTAGCCAGAGCTGCTGCATCAAAATCTTTGCTCTTATAATAACAGGAGTGATCCATCCTGCGGGATCGAAGAGCTGAGCGACTTTCGATAGTATACCTCGTTTGGTCATGCTTGAACTTTGAGTGGGGGGTGCGAATGTGTAACTGAACATGTCTGTTAGTGCATTCCATTTAATGCCAAGAGTTTTAGTGGAACTTGTTTCCTGAAATCGGAGGAAGTCTAAGTCATAAAGATCATCAGGAGATAATTTGTCTAATAATTGAGGGTCATTTGCCGTGATCTTCTTTAGGGGGAAACCTGCTGAGTTGAGAGTTTGTATAAGTCCTGATAAGGCTGTTCTTGTTTCTTCTACTGAGAATCCACCCGAAAGAACGTCATCGACATACATTTCTTTCCTTAAGATTGTGGAAACTTGTGGTATATGCGTCTCTATTTCAGAAGCGAGTTGTAACAGGGTCCGTATGGCAAGAAATGGCGCGCAGTTGATTCCAAAGGTTACGGTCTTGAGTTGATAGTCCTTTATGTGGGTATCATTGTTTCTCTTGAACACTATTCTTTGATAAGGTCTATCACGAGGGTCAATTAATATCTGGCGGTACATTTTTTGTATATCTCCGCTGTATACGTATCTATATTTTCTCCAATTCAGGATAACGGATATCAAATCACGTTGGAGGGTTGGGCCTGTATAAAGAGTATCGTTGAGGGAGCAACCTGAGTTTGTTTTCCTAGACGCATTGAATACAACTCTAACTTTTGTAGTTTTATGGTCTGGCCTCACCACAGCGTGATGAGGAAGGTAAAATGAGCTGTACTTCCCGTTTTTCACAATTTCAGTGGAGGAACTTTCCTCCATATGACCAAGAGACAAATACTCAGACAAAACAGAATTGTATTGCGTTTTTAATTCAAGGTCTTTACTTAAATGTTGTTCCATTCTTGTATACTGTCCTACGGCTAAATATCTAGAAGGTCCCAGGAAGATTGAGTTAGGATAATCATTCTTAAATGGAAGTCTCACCATGTATCTACCGTCTGCTTGGCGTGTGGTCGTTTGCTTGTAAAATTCTTCGCAGAATTTATTTTCAGCGGATATTGTGGGTGAGTTGGGCACTTCCTCTTGTTCCCAAAATTTCCGCAAAAGATCATTTAAATTTGAGTCTTCTGAAGATACAACTGATGTTGTGAAGGACTGAATCTCAGATTTCATAGGTCCACTAAGTACCCATCCAAATATGGTATTATAAGCTGAGGCTACTCCACAGATATTTTTCTTAATCCCCTCGATGTTCAGAAACCGTTCTGAATCATTTCCCAGAATGAGGTCTATTTGAGCTGATTTATTAAAATTTGGATCAGCTAAATCAAGATCATTGAGTTCAGCAGAATCCGGTATCTCAAAAGAAACTGCAGGTAGACGCTTAGTTACTTTTGGTAACACAATTGCGGTAATAGTGAATCGGATATCGTATCGATTTGAGAATAGTACGATGTCACATTCCTTATTTGCGGTTTGAGTTTGTCCACCTATGCCGACTATCTCAAAAAAGGACTTTCGATAAGGAAGTTGAAGCCGATTTCGAATCTTTTCGGAGATAAATGTCCTTTGAGACCCAGGATCTATTAGAGCTCGCACAACAAATAAATCTCCTCGATGTTCAATTTGGACCAGGGCAGTGCGCAACAAAATTGTTTCGCTGTTTGATGAAAAATTGGCCTGTATTTGTGATTGTTTTGATGTGGAGGGGATAGAATCGGTTTTGATTTGGAATTTTTGACCAATTGGCACATTTTCCTGTGTGGATGCTGTGGGACAGAGAGGTCTAGATGATTCTTTGATTCTTGACTTTATGTGGAGTAGAGTGTGGTGTGGCTTTTGGCAAAATCCACAAGTGTTTTGGCTTTTACAACTACCCTTAGTGTGTTTTGGAGAAAGACAATTGTTACAATACCCATTTTGAAATACAAAATTGACTCTTTCTTGCACTGTAAGTTTGCGAAACTTTGGACAAATTCTAATGCTGTGGTCTTCGTCACATATCTTACATTCATTACACAGCTTTTCTTGAGAATGATATGTTTGATATTTTGAATCTGAGTGTGTGAGACTATGCCGTTCTTTCGTCGACCTTATGCTGGCAATCCTTTCGACTACCTCATACCTATTTATGAGAAAATTGTCCATTTGGGACCATTTAGGCAAGTCTCTATGAGATTTTAAGGACTGCTCCCAAAATGCAAGGGTTTCATCGGGGAGCTTGGTAGAAATAAGATATATGAGAATGGGATCCCAGCCATCGGTATTGACCTTGAGAGTTTTGAGAGTTGACAAACAATCATTTACTGTGCACTGAATCTTTTGAAGAGATTCGCTATTTTCAACTGTGGCAACATTTATATTGAAAAGGATTTTGAGTTGGTTATCTACCAATACCCTCTCATTCTCATATCGAGTTTTGAGAGCGCCCCAGGCCAAGTCAAAGTTTTCATCACAAAGTGAGTATCTCTTGACAATTGCACCTGCACTACCTCTAGTTTTATTTCGCAGGTGATATAGCTTTTGGGCACTAGTGAGCTTAGGGTGGTTGACATAGACCGCCGTGAACATGTCACGGAATGATGGCCATTCCTCGTAACCCCCTTTAAACGTCTCCGTATCGCACGGTGGGACTTTTATACAAATACCAGTATCGTCCAGTCCCGAAGACTGTTGGTCGTGGCTGTTTAGAGAGGTGCGAGGTGCTAAACTACTTCGCATATACTTATTTGTAAGTGTATTAGTTTTACTTAATTTTAAGATGTCCCAAATTTGAGCTCGAACGGCATAATATGCCTCAGAACAGGCGTTATAGTTAACACGAGCGTTCTCTTTGAAATCTCTAGTATTTACTGATTTTGGAGACACCATAAGCTTTTCAAAACAACCTTGCAGTTTAGTCCATCTATTTTCAAGATCCTCAAGTTTAACCTCGAGCACCGAATCAGTCTGATCTGCTATATCAATTTTCTCGAAGTTTGTACAAAACATGAGTAAATGATCGCACTCGAAGAGAAATTTTTCATGGGTGTCTGAAGGCTGTATTATGTCGGTAGCGACAGAGTTTGGTGTGGTGTCAGTGCTCATTTTGGTTAGTTTGAACCAACGTGAAATATAACAAATATAATAAATATAACGTGAATCTTATGACGTAAGATTATTTTATAATGAGTTTTAGAAATTTGGATCGAAACCGATATATATTTACTAATTATTAATAATGATTGAGGGGATTAAAAAACGTAATAGTGGGCAACAATTGTGACCTAAGTTCCCAATTTTATAGCGATACAAACTTATTTGATTTGAGGAAGAGTTTCAAGAATATTTGTGAGCGGATGTAAATTTTATCCAAAGGATTAATCATACACTAGTTGTGAATGATGTATGCGATTATAAATATTCAATATAGAATAATAAATTATGCGGTTACAGAGCGAATTTTTGTATGCGATTATAAATATTCAATATAGAATAATAAATTATGCGGTTACAGAGCGAATTTTGGTATGAAAATGTGCTGTACATAATAATATTCCCAATGTTTTGTAAGGTTTGTTGTTGTTTGTGTGTGGCAATGCAATTGCTGGACTGTATTATATTTACAGCCCTTAATATTGACTGATTGACTGATTTAGTGGACTGTATTCTGCGTGCGTATGTCCGTGAACAAACAATAGTACATAATGTTCTGGACAGTAGTTATTAGGGTAATGCTTTCCGATTTGAGAAAAATCAAATTCAATTTAGGAGGTTCTAAAGAGCGAACAACATTTATTTGCTGTCTTTTATGTTGGATGTATGTGGCTTGTTTGTTAAAATTTCTTTAGCTTATCTAATAAGATTGTTTGTAGAAATATAATTGTAAGTGAATTTGTATATACACGAAACTACTTTTGATGTTTTATATTGTGACAAATCTCCAGGATTTTCTTTAGAGATGTACCATAACCACGGTTATTTTCATTTCATGTGTGCTTTTCTTTTAATCACCGTAAAGTAAGTTCAATTATTTTTTTAATGCATATGTATATATGTATATATGGCTTCAATAACGTGACCTGCCTTAATGTCGATACTGGAAATTAGACAAAATTCGTGAGAGATTTCCACGTTATTTGTCTTATTTTCTTCTTCTTATTTCAGTCTCTCATGAACAAGAATCAACGATATTTTGCCAATTCTACTGTTTTTACTCTTCTTTATGCTGACTTCTTGTATTGTATTTATGTAGGTGGGAATGAAATGTCTCACTGGAAACTTGTAGTAATATTCAAGACACAATTTTTTCTTCTCTTTCCTTCTTCAACTTCGTAAAAATCGAAGTGAAGTATGTATAAATTCAATTTCGTTATTTACATTTGCACCATTTTCAATTCCTTACTTTGCCTATGAAATGTTCTAACTGTTGTTTTCTATTCTTTGCCTTATTGGTTTTTCTGAATCGATTTCAATGTGGCATTTACTTGTATTCTAGCGGGATCTCGGTTTTTAATATGGAGGAGGTACGAAAAAATGGCATGAATTCTAGCGGGATCTCGGTTTTTAATATGGAGGAGGTACGAAAAAATGGCATGAATTTTGTATTTTTGTACTCACTTTGTACGCTATGGTAGGCATTTCTTGATGTATTGCAGTTGTGGAATTGTGTTATGGTATTCCTAGATATTCGTAGAATTTCACGTATGCTTTTTATACATGCTTTTATGTGCATATTCTATTAGATCACTATTGCAATGTGTCTTCGCACATATATGTAAAATAAACACTTTTGCTCTAGAGATTTTAATTTGAACCTTTCAATTTTAACTTTCTTGGGTGGATTATATATATTTTTTCCTCCCTTGGATTTCATACATATATTTTAAATGGATTGTTTTCCTTTTTTACACCCTTATACACACACGCACGTACATATATAACACAACTAACAATGTAATCGCGAAGTGACATTCACTTACCGCGTCCGAGATGAACTAATTTGATCTTAGTTTTTGATTTGATTGTTACCTCATTGTGTAAGCTTCTGTGGTGAGTTTTACGATGTTTCCAGTGTCACTGCTTCTTCTCACTCTCGAAAAGGACCATGAACAAATTGGGGGATTGTGTAATGAGAGAATCGACGATTTCCAATAAATCGTGATGTATGTTAGCGAGTTGATGAGAAATAGAGAATTGGACGATGGTTGTGTAATAGTATGAGGTGAATCCAAGCCTGAGCAGATTATATGTATGTGCCTATAGAAATGATAACCTTTTTATTGTCTCCAACGTAATTTCTCGTGAGGGCGAGAAATTACCAATATGATGATGGTGACGTCAGAGTATGGAAGAAATGAAAGACAAGGAGGTTACCCAAAAGTCAATTCAAATTCAATGTTTTTATTTAGTGGGGTGCTCACCAGTTGAGATACAAAAAGAAAGTGAACGATTTTTTAGCATGTTTAGCTTCTCGTAACATAAGTTTAATTTCCATTATAATTTCGAAATATTGTAGTGCATTTTTTTGTAGTTTTTGATAATTCACAATAAGATAAAACTACCAAGTTTTCGATTTTGTGACATAATGACAATTCACAAGTAATGTATCATTAAACGTTATAATTCAAATGTATAATAATTTAATTTCAAATTTATAATAATATTAAATATAGCCTAGTATAGCAAATATTGTCTAAAAATATTGTTTTTAGACAACCTCAATAAAAAACACATGTACATTGATGATAGATGCACTTACACAAAATTTCAGCACTCTAGTTGTCATAGAACTGACAATATTCAATAATAGGTTTTAACTTCGTATGGGAGGTGCCACGCCTACTTTTCCAATACCGCCCATTTTTGACACAACTGTGCAGATTAACAATTAGTGAACCTTCACAAAAATTCAAGACTCTAGCTGCAACAGTATTCCGAATATGCTAATTTATAAAAAACGAATAAATCCCCAAATTGTGTGGGAGGTGCCACGCCCACTGAAAATATCAAAAATTTATATAGCCTATTTTCACCACCGGTTCAGCATGAACATACTGTGAAAATTTCAACAAGATCGGATCAATAGTTTAGGCTGCTATAAAGAACAAACAAACATACAAACAAAGATTAATTTATATATATATAGATGGATTGTATAAAATCGACCCATTGATATTAAAATACCTGTGTTTATTAATAAAAACCAAGTATAGGTACAAGATGTGGTGTAGGGATCGATATGCCAACTTTAGCCTCCTTATACTTTATACAGACAGAAACAGCTATGGCGAAAGTGGGTCAGATCGGTTCAGATTTAGATACAGCACCCACATAAATATCGCACTCGATTTGACTTTTTCCGCTCCAGAGACCACATATTTGCACCGATTTTCATCAAATTTGGTGCAGTACCTTATATTTCATCTAGAATAATGTATGGCGAAAGTGAATTCGTTCGGTTCAGATTTAGATACAGCTCCCATACAAATTTCGCTATCGATTTGACTTTTTCCACTCTAGAGACCACATTTTTTTTATTTTTTTTTATCATTTTTCCCCGAATTCCTTAATTTTTCATAATTTATGGTAGTTTGCTGCAGTCCAATATTAATCGGCATATTAAAGTGCACACCTTACCTTTACCTTTTTTCACATGTATATAGTTCAGCGTATACAAAGATATATTCCAAGAAATGCAGGAATCAAAACTGTTTGCCGTCTGTTATGACTATATCGAACAGATAGATTAGGTCCAGTTATGAATGGCTTTGATTGAATTGGTGTATCAACAACACTGTACCAAAGGTGCACTCCACATATATATCCACCAACATCCTTTGCAGCTGCAAATGGTGAATACGTGGCCAGTGAAGCATAATCCTACAGAACCGTGACTGCAATGCTCAGCCTTGTGACAACTAACAATAAAAGTTCCATTATGACTGCTGGGTAATGTTCTCAAACTACCGGTTCATATAAAATAATTTCACCACTCAAAGTTAATTAGAACAAGGGCGTATGTAATTCCTGTATGTAATTATCGATTAACTAGAGGGTGTCGATACTACGACCAAGTCAAGCATCAAGAGATGGCACCAAGAAGGGTTCGTTATTGAAATATTTACACAGTTGTAATCAGGGCTGTTTTTCTTTAAGTCGAGATTACAAGCAGCGATAACAAAAACGTTAATAAAAATATTATTTTTTACTCAATATAACAAATCATTTTTTCACATTGTCGCCATCTACAATATAGGATGGGCCATTTAACAATATCATTCATATGACTACCACGACTGGCTCGGGAGTAACTCATCCGATCAACCCAATTTTCAAGTACACGGCCGAATGATACCGAATGATGATAAGTTTTTAATATTTCCCAATTTTGTTCGCGCTGAAAAAGTAAAATAATATTATTATTTTTTTATTTTTATTTTTATTTTTATTTTTATTTTTATTTTTATTTTTATTTTTATTTTTATTTTTATTTTTATTTTTATTTTTATTTTTATTTTTATTTTTATTTTTATTTTTATTTTTATTTTTATTTTTATTTTTATTTTTATTTTTATTTTTATTTTTATTTTTATTTTTATTTTTATTTTTATTTTTATTTTTATTTTTATTTTTATTTTTATTTTTATTTTTATTTTTATTTTTATTTTTATTTTTATTTTTATTTTTATTTTTATTTTTATTTTTATTTTTATTTTTATTTTTATTTTTATTTTTATTTTTATTTTTATTTTTATTTTTATTTTTATTTTTATTTTTATTTTTATTTTTATTTTTATTTTTATTTTTATTTTTATTTTTATTTTTATTTTTATTTTTATTTTTATTTTTATTTTTATTTTTATTTTTATTTTTATTTTTATTTTTATTTTTATTTTTATTTTTATTTTTATTTTTATTTTTATTTTTATTTTTATTTTTATTTTTATTTTTATTTTTATTTTTATTTTTATTTTTATTTTTATTTTTATTTTTATTTTTATTTTTATTTTTATTTTTATTTTTATTTTTATTTTTATTTTTATTTTTATTTTTATTTTTATTTTTATTTTTATTTTTATTTTTATTTTTATTTTTATTTTTATTTTTATTTTTATTTTTATTTTTATTTTTATTTTTATTTTTATTTTTATTTTTATTTTTATTTTTATTTTTATTTTTATTTTTATTTTTATTTTTATTTTTATTTTTATTTTTATTTTTATTTTTATTTTTATTTTTATTTTTATTTTTATTTTTATTTTTATTTTTATTTTTATTTTTATTTTTATTTTTATTTTTATTTTTATTTTTATTTTTATTTTTATTTTTATTTTTATTTTTATTTTTATTTTTATTTTTATTTTTATTTTTATTTTTATTTTTATTTTTATTTTTATTTTTATTTTTATTTTTATTTTTATTTTTATTTTTATTTTTATTTTTATTTTTATTTTTATTTTTATTTTTATTTTTATTTTTATTTTTATTTTTATTTTTATTTTTATTTTTATTTTTATTTTTATTTTTATTTTTATTTTTATTTTTATTTTTATTTTTATTTTTATTTTTATTTTTATTTTTATTTTTATTTTTATTTTTATTTTTATTCTTATTTTTATTTTTATTTTTATTTTTATTTTTATTTTTTATTTTTATTTTTATTTTTATTTTTATTTTTATTTTTTATTTTTATTTTTATTTTTATTTTTATTTTTATTTTTATTTTTATTTTTATTTTTATTTTTATTTTTATTTTTATTTTTATTTTTATTTTTATTTTTATTTTTATTTTTATTTTTATTTTTATTTTTATTTTTATTTTTATTTTTATTTTTATTTTTATTTTTATTTTTATTTTTATTTTTATTTTTATTTTTATTTTTATTTTTATTTTTATTTTTATTTTTATTTTTATTTTTATTTTTATTTTTATTTTTATTTTTATTTTTATTTTTATTTTTATTTTTATTTTTATTTTTATTTTTATTTTTATTTTTATTTTTATTTTTATTTTTATTTCAATTTTTTTATTTTTATTTTTATTTTTATTTTTCAGGATCATTTACTTCATAGATTCAAGCCATCTAGGGACGAAATATTTTGCAAATCATCATAGAACAATCCAATTTTTTTTCGCCGGCAGTGACTGGGAATTATTTTTAAAATTGTATTACAAGCGACCTACTTTAGTGAGTATTTACATAGAATACTAATTACCCTCAAAATATCGTACACACTAATAATAATTACAAGTTGTGGCTTATTACTTATTAGAAACAATACAAAATATTACGTTTCCAGCGAGCTTAGTCTAGACGCCAATCTATATATTTGTATATATATATATGAACTATCACCGCGAAATTTTCGGGTATGGTTAATTATATAGACCAGAGAAAAGGGTAATGATATAATTGCACGTTGTTGCATCCATAGTTCATGGTTACAAAATACCAATTTTATGCGGCCAATACACAACAACATATATTCGACAAGGTCAAAGGATTATATATTTTTTGGTTGTCGTTAGGACACAACACTTGTAATGGAGATCTCGCTAGGTTTAGTCATATTTTGCTTAGCACTAGTAAAAGGACAACGTCAGGACGCTGGTACATTAGGGACCTCTTCACAACTGACCTGGAATTTTATGCTTGAAGAAAATGAAGACAAACTTATCTACCGGAAGCTATTGGAGGATATTTATAGAGAACGGAGTTATGACTCCGTCCTGATGCTGCACAGCCCACACTATTCATTGCAGCCCTTAAATGAGGCCCTGCAACAGCTGCAACTACCGAAAGTGGTTATAATGCAAAAACAAGAAGCTTTTGGCTATAAAAAGAAATACAATTCGGAAATTTTGGCGATAGTTGTAATGTCCCGCAGGCTGGACTTGGAGTTACTTGAAACATTAGCTCAGATCTTGGATTATATACGTCAGACAAGAATACTCATGGTAGCAGTGGATATCAAGGAACAAGAAGTTCTTCAAATTAAATTGCTGCAGACCTGTCAAGGTTACAACATAACAAATGTTCTAATAAACTTTGTACAGACCACTGATCCAATGGCACAGAAGTATTACATACTTAAACCCTATCCCCACTATCACTGGGGCGATATGCCGTCACACAAAGCTATCTTCTTTCCACAACATTGGAAGAATTTTCACAACAAAACTCTGCTGACTTTCTCCGACAACTCTCCGCCGAAAACCTTGCCCTACGAAGATGATCGGGGAAATCTCAAAATAAACGGTTATGTGGCCAGATTGGTGTTGCTGTTTGCCGAGATCTTCAATGCTTCCCTGCAACTGGCCTATCCCTTGCAGGTGGCAAAGTCCACACACTATTCAGCGATTCTGGATAAAATGGTCAGTCAGAATCTGCTGGACATACCCATGGTTATGGATACTGGTGCCGATGAGCGCTGGCTGAACATGACCGATACATACCTTGTGGACAAGGAAATATTTATAGTGCCCTGTGCCCAACAATTGACCATACAGGAGGTGTATAGTATCCTTTTGAATACAAAGTTCATTCTAACTATTGTCGTTTGTACTGTAGTGCTATCATTGGTGCATTCACTGATCGATTATCTCTTAGATGGAATGCTACAGCCTTCAGGTTTTATATTCAATCACCGCATATTCCCCGGAGTTTTGGGTCAATCCTTTGCGGCCAGAAATTCAACAAGACACAGCTTAAAAATGGTCTACTTACTGCTGTTTGTGGTCGGTCTTTACATCAACACAAAGTTTTCCGTGAATGTGAGCAGTCTCTTTACTAGCCCACCGTATCACCATCAAATCGAAACCTTTGACGATCTTCTGAAGTCACCATTAAAGATTCTCATCTATGCTGCCGAGGTCGAGGTCTTGGCCCCCTACATTAAACCGTATCTAAGTTCAATAATCAATACCAGTAATTATACCGAGGCTAAAGAAAAACGTTGGAATTTAAACACCTCTTATGGCTATGTCATTTTATTGACGGTCTTTAACGGGAAACGACTATACATCTCTGATAAAACCTTTTGTACTTATGACGGTTTGACCGTCATATCATTTGGACGATGGGCCATACCATTGCAATATAATTCGCCATACAAGGAGCCTTTGAATTATCTCATCCATCGTGCCTTTGAATTGGGTTTGGTGCATGCCTGGTTTATGAGCACCTTTTCTGATATGTTGAAATTGAAGCTATTGTCACTAAATGATCCCAATGTGATGAAGGAGCCAACGGCTTTAGTTGTAGCTGATCTGTTTTGGACATGGATGTTGCTGGTGATAGGTTTGGTAGCCAGTGGCCTGGTGTTTCTGCTGGAGTTGTGGTGGGGTCGTCGTCTGGCAAGGCGTGTGGCCTAAAAAAATTAATTCAAATATTTGCTTGTAATTGCACTTAATTCAATATATATACTTTTGTTTCGCATAAAATCTGTCAGAAGTATCTCAGTTTGATACAAGTTGCTGAGATATGATTTATTTTGATTGTTATATGGTGTGTTACAGTAAAACTAAAAAACGAAAAACTTACACAATACAACCAACTGAAAAAATCAATCTTGTGATCTACTAACCACTACAAATTCTGGAATAAAATTCGTATTTTAAATTCTATGATAATTTTTGTAAAATTATCGATTTTCGATAGGGTTGTTGCACGGACTTTAACATAACTAGAGAGCGAGAGAGAGAGAGAGTCAGTTTTCGTTCAAAATCCGATTTTTTTTTTATTATTTTTATTTAACGAAATTCAATTTGTCCAATTACGTATTGCCTCGCGCCATTACTGGCTTTAAGAGGCGAGTTGGCAAAAAACAAAAAACTAAGGTAACTCTAAATATCGTATTAGATCGAAATATAAGTTATAATTGTTTGTAATAATGAATAATTAGTTACATCTCATAATAACATTGTGAGTTTAAATAATTCAATAATTAAGAAGCACTTCGACGTTTTGTAAAAGATATTCTTTCAATTTTTTCTTAAATATTGATAACGTATTGCTATCTCTCAAATCTTCTGGCAAATTATTAAAATGCAAACAGCCTGCATACTCCATTCTCTGCCTGGTTGTCTCCAGTCTACATCTTGCAATTCTTAGGTTTGAGGAATTTCTAGTATTGAATCTATTGGAGTTAAAGTTCAACGTTACGGATCTATATCCAATATTGTGAGTTGACTTGAATACGTAATATAAAAGTTGTTTTTCATATAAACCATAAATAGGTAGAATAGTTTTACAATAATCCTTATACAAAGATACTGTATTATGTCTAATATTCAAATTAAAGACGCATTTAAGAGCTTTATTTTGTGCAGATTGTAGTGATTTCATTTCATTACTTTTTTTATATCCATATGCCACAACTAAATACTCAAGATGACTATGAATTAGAGCTTGATATATTAGCAGCTTGTTCTTAGTATCCAATTTTCGACTTAATTTGAAAAGCAATCCAGACGCTGAGGCAATCTTTGTGACCAAATACTTAATATGAACATCCCATGATAAATTACTTTTCAAATGAATTCCTAAGTATTTGATCTCATGCACTTCCTTAATTACCCGTCCATCAACCAATATGGAAAAATCATTATTCATTGTTCGCGAATGAGGACGAAATCGTAATAATTTGGTCTTTTCCGAGTTTAAAACAAGGCTATTTAGTCTTGCAAATTCGGAAATTAAGGCAGAATCTCTCTCCAGTTGAGTTTTAAGAACTAAATCATATTTGTAGGGATAAAACAGAGAAATATCATCGGCAAACATTACAATAGTTCCAAACAGGCCAAGATTATTTATATCGTTCACATAAATTAGGAAAAGAAGGGGCCCTAAGACACTTCCCTGAGGGACCCCGCAACTTACAGGAATTGTCGAACTTTTTTCATTCCCAATTTGAACATATTGTCTCCTGTTTGTCAAATAACTCTCAATGAGTTTTAACTCATTACCTTGTACACCGTAATACGTTAGTTTGCCAAGTAAGATATTATGATCAACCAAATCAAACGCTTTGCTTAAGTCATAAAATACTCCGGCAACCCCATGAAACCCTTTATCCAGACCCTCACATATAACATTTACTACCTTTACAACTGCTTCTTCAGTACCAGTACCTTTCATGTAACCAAATTGGTTCTTACTCAATAACGATTCAAAATACTCTAATAGTTGGGAATGTAATATCTTTTCAAAGATCTTATCTATTATAGATAGTAATGCAATAGGTCTGTACAGTTCAATGGTGTTTGCCTGAGCTACCTTCGGTATAGGAATAACCTTGTGCAATTTCAATATGTCTGGATATGTACACGTATTTATAATAGAATTAAAAATGTCCGTCAAATATGGTACCAAAATATCACAACAGCGTATTACCAAGTCAGAAGTAATATCATCATGTCCCGGACTTTTAGAGCTTTTCAAATTGTGTATAATTTCTTCTACTTCAATTGACGTCACCATTCTGAACATAAAACGTCCTTCATGTCGTTGTAGGGTTCTTAAAGAATTAAAGTGATCACCCTGAGACCTAGGTATTCCGTCCCTTAAATCCTTGACCACATTAACAAAATACTCATTAAAAAGTGTGGATTTCGCACTATCAGTCACACTTCCTCCATTTGAATCGAATATATTAACTGTATTCTTTCTATCTCGTCCTAATATTCTATTCAAAAATCTCCAACAATTTCTTGGGTCACCCGCAAACTTTAACAAATTCTGTTCATAGTAGGTATTCATGCATTCCCGCATTGCCTGCCTTACGACTCTGCTAATCCGCTTCAAACTCTCATTAATATTTATATCATTGCGATTTCTTCTCCTCAATCTCAAAAGCTTTAAATTAATGTTTTATATATAAAAACAGCAGTCTAACCAAGAGTTTTGAAACCATTTAATCGTAGTTAATATTGGTTGAAAATGAGTAAAAATACACAAAAAAAACCCAAAACTGCTCTAGAGGGGTTAAATGTAAGACCGACCCCCATTAATTTGGGTGAAAAGGAGTAAAAATACACAAAAATTCCCAAAACTGCTTTAGAGGGGTTAAATGTAAGACCTACCCCATAAATTTGTGTGAAAAGGAGTAAAAATACACAAAAATCCACAAAACAGCCTCGGAATCGCCTCTAGGGGTTATATATGTAAGACCGACGTCCATTAATTTTCCTTCCCCAACATTATTATACCTATCCCATCTCCGCTCCGTAAGGGGCTGCCATACAAAAACGTATTTTTTATAACTGCCTCAAAGAGGTCAAATGCATGACCGACCCGCATTAATTTTCCCTCATACCAACCCAATATTGATTTAAAATAGTTTAAATTAACATTACAAAAAAGGTATTTTTCTTAAAATTAGTGTAAGTTTTTGCTTGCACGAACTCTGGCGAATTCCTATTGCTTCAGCAAATATTGGAACAAGCTATTTTATATCTGTCATGCAGACATCATACTCCTTGACTACAATTGAAAGAAGTGTTCGAAATCAAAAACGGTAAAACATCTGGGCCAGGAGTGTCAATGTTTATAAATTTCAGAAAATATTAAAGGCATCCTTGGGACAGTAAGAGTTAGGTATGGTGGAGAAAAATGTAGGGGAGGGAATATAAATGGCGGTTGGTCCTATATTTATTCCAGTTTTGGCACTTTCATTAACATAAAAAATATACAAAATAAAACAAGTAATGAAAGACTAACGTAGAACGCGGCCGACTATATGATACCCTCCACTTTTTACCCCATTACAATTGAATTCGGGGGGAAACGATTTTTGTATGGGTACTATATGGTACATGAACCGATGAAACCTACTTTCACAATGTATGTTTCCAGCTGAAATATAACGTATTCTGCCAAATTAGATCAGGATCTGTAAAGGTATGTGCCTGAGAAAAAAGTTAAATCGGGAAGAACAGGTGTTTCTAGTTGTATGGGAGCTATAAATAACTCTAAACCGATTTGCTTCAAATTAATTAAGGACCGTCCTTGGCTGGCAAAACTTAGACATAATATCCTAGCGGAGGGTATAATTACACTCCATGTTATTTGACTTATAACTCTCTACGGTCGATATAATGATAATTACTCTTAATTAGTATCTTAATTATCGCTCGTGTTCATAAGAATGTCGTGCCAAATTTGAAGAAAATAGGGTAAAAGATGTGGTTTCTAGATCGAAACAAGTAAGGAAATGCTAAAGTATGTCGAGGACGACAATATGATACCCTACACTTTCTACTCCACTACATTTGAATTCGGTGAAAATGTGAACGACATTTATTTGGGAGCTATATATAAATCTGAACCGATTTCATCTACTTTTACCATAGATGTTTCTAGTGTAAATAGAAGATGTCCTGCCGAATTTGAAGAAAATCGATTAAGGTATGTGGTTTCTACAGCGGTTAACATCAAATCGGGTGCGAAATTTGTATGGGAGCTATATCTAAATCTGAACCGATTTGACCCAATTTCACCACAGATGTTTCTAACTTAGATATAAGGTGTTGTGCAAAATTGTATTAAAATCGCTTAGATTATGTGGCCTCTAGAGCAGAAAAACTCGAAACGGGAGCAACATTTGAATGGCAGCTATATCTAAATCTGAACCGATTTGCTTCAAATTAAAAAGCGTACGCTCTCGGCGAGAAAAAATCGTTTGAGTCAAGTTTCATTAGGAGTGGGCAATAATTGTGATCTATGTCTATGTCGATCGGTATAATAAACGATGGGTCTATCTCGTCTCTTTTTGTGTGTTACAAACAAATGCACAAAGCCATTACCCTGTGGTGTAGGGTATAAAAAGTCATATCGGTAGCGTCATTTGTACACGGGCTATATCTAAACCAATCGTATCCGTTTTCACCACATGCGTTTGTCGTTGGATTATATATATATGCTGTGCCAAATTTAAAAAATCGGCAACAATATATAGTTTCTACAGGAAAAAGTCAAACCGGGAGCGAAATTTGTATGCTATCTATATCTAAATCTGCACTGGTCTGGCCAGAATTCATCATAGATGTTGATAGTTAAATTTTAAGGTACTGTGCCTAATTTAAAGCAAATCGAGTAAAATATGTGGTTTCTAGTGCAGAAAAAATTCAAATCGAGAGCGACATTTGTATGGGGGCTATATTTAAATCTGAACCGATTTACTTCAAATTAAATATGGTTCGTTCATGCCAACTTTTTGTTAGGATCGGACAATAATTGCGACCTGTACTTTGATGACAAGAATAGATGGACCGACGGACAGACGGACATTGCTAAATCGACTCAGAAAGTGATTTCCTTCCTTTTGGGTGTTACAAACAAATGCGCAAAGACATATTACCCTAGTGGAGGGTATAAATATTTAATCCTTTGACCTTGTCGAATATATGTTATTTATCAGATTCATAATTATAAGCATTATATGAATAAATAATAATTCAATTAAATTGGTATTAAATGTTATGTTGTCTATGGGCATATTGTGAAAATTTAGGAAAACAATGGTTCAACAACCATCAGTCATAATGGAGTCCTTGCTGTCATAATTCTCTACGCCACAGTTGTGATTCAATGTCAATATTTCAAATACTCTTCAGGCAAACTACTCATAGATTTGGTGCATCCGGCCGATGGATCTAACAATATCTACGAAAAGATGCTAACGGACATTCATGAGGAGCAGCAACTTGACTCTTTGCTATTGTTACACCCAGAGCCCATTAAAGGTCATCTACCCCAAATTGAGGCCATCTATCAATACCCGTTGCCAAAAGTGATCATTACAAATGATCAGAAATTTGGCTATAAAAATAAGTTTAATTCTAACATGCTTGTTGTGCTGATGATAGCATTTGAACTGGATATCGATTTGCTGGAGGCTGCAGCACAGACCTTGAATTATATACGCCAAAGCTAAATTCTAATGATTGTCATAAATGCGACAGATCATGAGGGACTCAAAAGGGATTTGATGTGGTTCTGCCAGAACAACAACATGACAAATGTCCTCCTAAACTTTGAGCAGTCGGCAAGGAATTTTCATCTTAAACCACATCCCTATCACTGGAATTCACATTTCCAGGCGAAGGCGTATACTATACGGATCGGCTTAGAATCACCAGCTGTCCGATTATCATGAAATTTCGCATAAGTTACTTTTTTTGGCCAAGGACGATCGGTATTGAATTTGGAGGAAATCCGTTCAGATTTAGATATAGCCCCCATACAAATGTCGCTCCCGATTTGACTTTTTCCGCTCTAGAATCCACATATTGTACTAGATTTTCTTTAAAATTGGCACAACATTTTATAATCGAACTAGAAACGCCTATTCTGAAAGTGGGTAAGATCGGTTCAGATTTAGATATAGTCCCCCATACAAATGTCGCTCCCGATTTTACTTTTTCCGCTCTAGAAACCACATATTGTACCCGATTTTCTTTAAAATTGGCAAAACATCTTATAATCCAACTAGAAACACCGATGCTGAAAGTGGGTAAGATCGGTTCAGATTTAGATATAGCCCCCATACAAATGTCGCTCCCGATTTGACTTTTTCCGCTCTAGAATCCACATATTGTACCCGATTTTCTTTAAAATTGGCAAAACATCTTATAATCGAACTAGAAACACCTATGGTGAAAGTGGGTAAGATCGGTTCAGATTTAGATATAGCCCCCATACAAATGCCGCTCCCGAATGTTTAACCGATTCTGGCCAAACTTTACATATTATGTTTCAGCAATAAAAATATATGGTGAAAGCGGGTTACATCATTACAGGTTTCTATATACCCCTATACAAATGTCCTTTCCGATTTAACATTTTTTGTCAAACACATACATTTACAGGATTCAAAAATCCTTCCCGATTTCACTTTTTTACCGAATTGAATTGTAGTGAATCAAAATGGCACCAAAAACGACTGCACCTAAAATAATGAAATTCGGTGTGTACATTCCTCTAATTTTCGAAATTCGTACTTTTTGGGTTTAAAATGGAAAAAGGGGATAACAATTGTACCAACCAACTGACCGCAGCTAAAGTCATGAAATTCGGAGTATACATTCCTCTGACTGCGTAGACACGAAAAATAAAAAGGGTTTTCCAAATTCGTACTTGCAAGGGACACAATGGGAACAAAGGGATAAAAATGGTACCAACTAAACGAATACTGCTAGGATGATGAAATTCGGTGTGTACATCCTTCTAATTGCGTAGACACGTAAAATAAAGAGATTTTCGTTTTCGATTTAGAAATTCGTACTTTTAAGGGGTAAAATGGGAAAGAGGGGATAACAGTGGGTCCAGCTAGAATCATGGAAATCGGTGTATACATTCCTCTGACTGCATAGACACGCAAAATAAAAAAGATTTTTCCAAATTCGTACTTTTTTAATTTTACGGCAAAAATTGGTTGAATGAAGTGCACTATGTACGTGAGATAATGGATTTTCAAAATTTGTACTTTTGGAATTAAAATAGAATGGAAATACAACCAACTGTAACACCCACTATGTACAAATATTTAAATATAAATATAACAATATTTAATTTTTGAATTGACTTGATGTATTATTGCGATATGTAAATGTATTGGTAGCCTTGGCTTAAAAGCGTGGCTTGAAACTATAGAAATATTATATTTATTTATAAAATTATTTTTTCAATATTTGTATTTGTTTTGGTTTGGCTTTATTAAAAACAAGTAAGAAAGGGTAAAGTTGGGCGGGACCGACTATATGATACACTCCACTTTCTATCAGAATACAATTTAATGCGGTGAAAAAGTGAAAACGGGAAGAATTTTAGTATGTTTCCTAATCATAGGCTAATATGACCTTTTCCGATTTGCCAAATCGATATGAATATTTGTATCGGGGCTATATCCAAACATGGAATAAAGTGACTAACTTTCTCCCAGTTCAAATATAACGTGTTATGCTCACTTTGAAGAAATTCGGTGAAAATTCGTGGTTTCTGGGGTGGAAAAGTCTATCCGTGAGCGAAATTTGTCTGGGAGCTATATGTAAATTTGAACCGATCTGATCTATTTTCACCATAGGTGTTTCTAGTTGAAACATAAGATGATTTGCCAAATCTGAAGACAATCTGATACAATTTGTGGTTTCTAGATCGGAAAAAATCGAAATATAAATCTGAACCGATCTAACACATTTTTACCGCTGGTGTTTCTAGTTCAAATATAAGTTGTTTTTCCAATTTTTAAGAAAATCTGTTGTAATATGTGGTATCTAGAGCGAAAAGAGTCAAATCGGGAGTGAAATTCGTATGGTGGCTATATCTAAATCTGAACCGATGTTCATCAAATTAAATAACGTTCGTACTTATCTCGAAAAAACTTCGTTGTGCAAAGTTTCCTTTGGTTCTGTGTACAATTGCGACCTGAATCGTGATTACAAGAATAGATGGACAGACAGACGGACATTGCTAAATTGATTCAAAAAGTGGTCGGTATAATTAACAATGGGTCTATCTCCCTTCCTTTTGGGTGTTACAAACAAATACACAAAGACAAACGAGAGTATTCGTGGAGTGTATAAAAATATATTTTCCTTTAATATTACTGCACTTCTACGAAAATCGACAGACTCTGTGAAATGCAATCCATGGTGGAGTTTTTAACGTTTTCACTTATTTTTATTTGCATATTTATGTTTGACATTTGCAAAATGGGACGTTATACACTCGAACACTGGGAGATATTACAAACTTGCTTCCAAAGTAGTGAGTCAAGTAGTGAGAGATTAGTGAGAGTAGAGTAGTGAGAAATTTACGGGAAAATTTACGTGTTTCACTTTCATCTCGGTGGCAATGTCAATAAGCAAAATTGTCGCATATGGGGTTCAGACTATTGAGCAGCCAATACATCCACAACGAGTCACTGTTTGGTGCGGATTTTGGGCTGACTGCATCATTGGTCCATGCACTGAAAAATGGGTTGATCGGATGAGGTACTGTCGAGCCACTAGTGGTAGTCATATGAATGATATTGCGTTCCATTAATAAATGACAAAGTTCAACCTTTACAACCGGAAAACCAGAAATTTGATATAATAATCAGTGCTTTTTTATAGCCGATTCTAATTTAAAGTTGTATGCCCTACTAGCAGTACCCGCTGCTTCGCACGCGAAAAAGCAAGTTATTTGTCAATTTTTTCGTCTATGTTATTTTTTTTACTTATCTATTTATTTAATTCTCTTTTGGGGGATATAGATAAATCTAAAATAGTAATTTGTAAACATCCTATTATATAGCACTCACACACAGTCAAAGTAATGTGCTTGTCGATATGCACTATTTTAGCTGAACTCCTTCGTATGTATTATTTTTATCATTTTCTACCAAGATTTGAACAAAAAATTATCACCATTTATATCCTCGATCTCGTGTTTCTAGATGCAGCCAGCTACTTTATAACTTTTGCACCACTTTCCCAAAAACTACACATTTTGAAAAGCCACTATAGGTAACATGTGTTTTTGCTTCCCCTAAAAATGTGTAATTTATTTGGTAACACATTTATTTCTTGTCGGGACGTATCGTTGTATTGAGTATAAATTTTGAAATATAACAATTTTTATCCCTTTTCGTCCCTCGCATCCCAATTTTACTGCGCTTCTACGTGATCAGAGGAATTTACATACTAAATCAAGAAATCCATTTCTGTTGCAAGTCTACGTTGTCAGAGGAATTTACACTCCAAATTTCTCGACTATAGCTGCAATACTTTAGTTGGTACCATTTTTGTCCCGCTCGCCTCTTAAAAGTATAAATTTCGAAAAATCCAATTTTACTTCGTTTCTATATGGTCAGAGGAATTTACATACCAAAATTCACGTTTCTAGCTGTTGGTACCATTTTTTTCCCTTTTTGTCCCGCTCGCCCCTTAAAAGTATAAATTTCGAAAAATCCAATTTTACTTTGTTTCTATATGGTCAGAGGAATTTACATACCAAAATTCACGTTTCTAGCTGTAATACTTTAGTTGGTACCTTTTTTACCCCTTTTTGTCCCGCTCGCCCCTTAAAAGTATAAATTTCGAAAAATCCAATTTTACTTCGTTTCTATATGGTCAGAGGAATTTACATACCAAAATTCACGTTTCTAGCTGTAATACTTTAGTTGGTACCATTTTTATCCCTTTTTGTCCCGCTCTCCCCTTAAAAGTAAAAATGTCGAAAAATCCAATTTTACTTCGTTTCTATATGGTCAGAGGAATTTACATACCAAAATTCACGTTTCTAGCTGTAATACTTTAGTTGGTACCATTTTTACCCCTTTTTGTCCCGCTCGCCCCTTAAAAGTACAAATTTCGAAAAATCCAATTTTACTTCGTTTCTATATGGTCAGAGGAATTTACATACCAAATTTCACGATTCTAGTAATTCTGTAATACTTTAGTTGGTCCCATTTTTATCCCTTTTTGTCCCGCTCAATTTCGAAAAATACCTATTTGTAGCTCACCTGCAAGTCATTGCAAGGAACTCGCCGAATTTCATGTTTATAGCTACTGCGATGTTTATCCCTTTTTGGGCCATTTTATCCCTTAAAAGTACGAATTTCGTAAAACCCTTTACCCTGAAAATTTCACGACCCTGGCTTCAGCCCTTTTATCTGTGGGCTGGTCAATGATAAGTCAGTCAGTCAGTAACGCAACTATTTTATATATATAGATATGCGTAATTTGCAAGAGTTTCAAATAATCACCATATCAGGGTCAATAAATATCGGCAGTATAAATTATCAAATTAGTACTATCTGATAAATATGCTTTAAATTTCCTGTTTCATAATTATTAATTGTGGCATTTAACACATCATGGTAGCCAACTATTTATTATTTCAAAAATAACAAAAAAATAAAATGCTCTTTTAGTTTAGTTTAATTTAATTTTTAATTTCGATGACATATATTTTTATATATTCATTTATTTACTATATCTTTGATACACTTTTTAAATGCATTTTAAATAGATATTTATCGAATAAAAGATTACAGAAAATAATTCATCATTTTTTAAACTTTATATATCGATTACTTGTCATTAATGTTTCTACTTATTTTGAGGCCCCTTTCCAAAAAATATAGGCATATGTTGATGCCTTGGATATCATACTCGTACCTTTTTGACAGTGAACCAACCTAATGTTTACATTATTCCATATACATACATTCATATCTAATGAATTTTTAATCTGTAAACATTTATTCACTTAGATTAGATCTATTCACATTATTATGGGAACCTGTGGTGGTGCGTCCACAACTCCACCAGAAACACCAGACAACTGACCCCCGAACCAATTACCACAATCATCCATATCCAAAACAAATCGTTCACAGCTAGAACTGTGGCTCCAGTCTCTGGACTGGGGTCACTTAGTGTCTGTTCTTTCGTTTTCAACAAATCCGAAAATGTACTGGAATACCAGGCCTCCATCAAACCCAAATCGTGGACGCAGTGTATGAGATAGTTCAATGCCTCCTTGTACGGTGAATTATGTGGCAATGGTATGGCCCAGGGCAGAAGCGGAAATATGGTCAGATTGTCGGTGGTGCAGAAAACCTGGCGTGAAAAGTATTTCTGTTTCTCGACAAAGATTTGCCACACCTGCGAGGAGCAGTAATAGCCGTAGTTGGTGTTGAAATTCCGGCGATTTTCCAAATAAAATGTATAATTATCGGTGACCAACACCGATTTTCGAATAGGCTTAATTGTGGGCGCCATGGCGGTTGCATCTGATTCATTGAGGAGGATGTGTAGTGGTGATTGTATTATATCGTCCATTGATTGAATTTGCCGGTGATAGGGTGGCCTGGTCAGCAGCGTGTTCACATTCACCGCAAATTGGGTGCTGATATTGAGGCCGGCAAAGAACAGCAGAATGTAGACCATTTTCAAGCAGCTCCAGCGTGAATTGCGGGCAGCGAAGGATTGACCCAAAACACCGGGCAATACTCTATCGCTCAGAACAAATTTGGAAGGCTGCAGCAGACCATCGAAAAGATAATCAATCGTTGAGTGGGCCAGGGACAGGGTGAGCGTACAAATGAAGACACAACCAAAGAAGTACACATTCAGCAGGACACTGAAGACTTCGCGTATGCTTAGGGCTTGGGCACAGGGCACCATGAGCATACCTTGAGCTAAATCGAAGGTGTCTGTCATATTCAGCCATCTCGCATCGGGGCCCGTGTCTGTAATCATGGGTATATCCAGCTGATCGTTCCTGGTCATGTGACTTATGTCCGCGAAGCTGGTGGCGGTGCCCACCTGCAGCGAGGCATTGAAGCGTTCTCCCAAGAGCATAACCATATTAAGCACATAACCATTCAATCTTAGCTTGCCCTGTGGATCTGTGAAGAGTAGCGATCTTGGCGCAATGCCATCGGTTAAAGACAACAGCGTTTTGTTGCGCATATTGCGCCAATGCTGAGGAAAGTAGTTGCCCCTGTTTCCATGCAGACATTGCAACTTCCAATGATATTCGGGATAGGGCTTCAGTTGATAAAACAGACGTGGCAGGGCTTCGTGTTGCTGGCAAAACATCAACAGGACATTGGTCATTTTATAGCCTTGGCATGATCGCCGAAGGTCCTCTTTGAAATCTTCTTGGTTCACCACATCAACGGCAATCACCAGTACCCTCGTCTCATGTATATAATCCAAAGTTAGGGCAGCGGTGTTGAGCAAATCTTCATCTATATTCTTGGCCATTATAATTATTGCCAAAATATTCGCATTGAATTTGGGTTTGTAGGGGAAACCGTGAGCGTTCTGTAGAATCACTTTGATCGCTGGATACTGATAAATCGCCTCAAGTCTGGCATCGTCGACATATTTGGTTTGGTGTAGCACCAGTATAGTTTCGAAGGAACGCTCCTCCTGGATATCGCTTAAAATAGAGTTGAAGGATATAAGCTCATCCACATCCAAAGGGCATTGTTTAGCAGAATCAGAATTGTTGTGGGGTTCCACCTTTGCCATAAGGCTAAGACTTATGAAGAGCAGCAAAAGCATGATTAAATCTGCTTATGACCGTTTTGAGCAAGGAATCTATTGTAACTGATTTGTAAAATCTAATCTTGCTGATAGTCACCAATTCACACCTTCCACTTGAACGTAATTATGTCTAATGAATATTCGACCGAATGGGTTAATACACACAACGAGGGGGTGTCTATGTTTAAGGAATTGGTGCAACAAAGTTAATTAGCATAAATCCATCAAATATAGGGTGTTTTTTTAGTTGTGTAGTAAAATTTACTTTACTACGGTTGATGTTGCTTTAAGTAGCACATTTCTAAATTTAAGATTGAAAACTCTGGACTTCGAAATCCCTTTTGATCGTCGACCTAAACCGTGCTCTATTGAATGTTCCATATTTCAGCAAGTTGACACTGGCAAATACCAATATAAACATGCAAGTTGTCGAACTTTTCGGAATATTATTGATAATTCTGTTTGAACACCGGATAGATAATATGGCACAACAACTGCTATTGACCAGAAAATAACTGAATTTGTGCAACACATACTCCAAGCTAGGAATTCGTCAATTCCAAAGTTTACCCACATGCGAAATAATATTTGACCTGTAGACGTCCTCAGATATATTGCTCAAAGAAGAAAATACAAAAGAAAATCTAAATAGGCAACGGATCCACACTTCATAAATTTTCACCAACAAAGTTCTTAATTCCTCAGCAAATTGATCAATAACAATATCCACTGAAAGAAATCAAATCCTTCTAAGCACTATTGGTAAATTGTACGAAAAGCTCATTCACTGCAGGTTAAACGAATTCACTGCCGACCACAACATAATTCCAAGATAATAGTTTGGGTTTAGAAAAGACAACAGCACTGTAAAACAAATATTTGGCATCAAGCTAAAAATTGAGGCCTATAAACAACTTAGAAAATCAACCGGAATCGTACTATTGGATATCGAAAAACCTTGATACTACACCATTTCCAAGTGTAATTCAAAAGACAACATTTGAAATTCAATAATTCCATTTGAAATTCAAAAAATATCAATTGAAATTTAAAAATTCCATTTGAAATTCAAAAAATATCAATTGAAATTCAAAAGACACCATTTGAAATTCAAAAGTCGTCATTTGAAATTCAAAACTCGTCATTTGTAATTCAAAAGACACCATTTGAAATTCAAAAGTCATCATATGAAATTCAAAACTCGTCATTTGTAATTCAAAATTCCTCATTTGTAATTCAAAAGTTTTCATTTGAAATTCAAAAATTATTCCATTTGAAATTCAAAAGTTTTCATTTTTTGAAATTCAAAATACACCATTTGAAATTCAAAAATTATTCAATTTGAAATTCAAAAGTTTTCATTTGAAATTCAAAAATGTAACAAACTTATTTAAGAAAAATATACATTAGGTGGGGTAGCATTTATTTTTTCTGCAAATTTGGATATTCTGCAGCAACTAATAATTATAATGATACATATTTTATTACCTTCACCAGCTCATAGAGCGTATGCATATAATTTAGAATGACTTGCATATTTGTGTGGGAGGTACAACAATTCATAACTATTTTACAGGTGATGTAAAGTGATTGTAAAACCATTTCCAACATTAAATTGTTACTGAGCAGTTTTATTTTAACCAAAGCTTATAACAATTTGTGGAGAGGTCTTGCAATATCCCTCATATTGCAGGTGTATATAACGTCTATGAAAACATTACCAATCACAAAATTTCAGAGTATTCCGATCGTCCGTATAGAATATATAAAATCTTTAAATTTAAATAGGTTAGAGTGATTTGCGTGAGAGATACGTAAATCTGTTTTCATAACAGCAGACTATTAAAGTTTAAAGAAATAAATAAATGCTACCCAACTTAATGTATATTTTGCTTAAATAATTTTTTTACCCTTTTTGAATTGCAAATGGAATAATTTTTAAATTACAAATGAAATAATTTTTGAATTTCAAATGAAAACAATGAAATATCCAAATTTGCAGAAAAAATAAATGCTACCCCACCTAATGTATATTTTTCTTAAATAAGTTTGTTTACATTTTTGACTTTCAAATGGAATAATTTTTGAATTTCAAATGAACATTTTTGAATTTCAAATGACGAGTTTTGAATTTCAAATGACGAGTTTTGAATTTCAAATGACGAGTTTTGAATTTCAAATGACGAGTTTTGAATTTCAAATGGTGTCTTTTGAATTTCAATTGACAGTTTTTGAATTTCAAATGGAATTTTTGAATTTCAAG
The DNA here is from genome assembly GCA_947397865.1 of Polietes domitor. Classification (NCBI taxonomy): domain Eukaryota; kingdom Metazoa; phylum Arthropoda; class Insecta; order Diptera; family Muscidae; genus Polietes; species Polietes domitor. The sequence goes on along the minus strand of OX377619.1, from coordinate 164,333,108 downwards.
TGATATTTTTTGAATTGCAAGTGGAATTTTTGAATTGCGACTGGTGTCTTTTGAATTTCAAGTGATGTCTTTTGAATAACAATTGAAAAAGGTGTATATGGCACCATGGTCTATTGTACAGGGTGGTTAAATTTTAAGGAGCGATGTTGAATGTGAACCACATCTAAACGTCAAGTTTTTTTCTGCATTTCATTTGACATTTCTCAATTTCAGACTAACTCAATTTGAGCCATGGAAAGATGAACAATCGAGCAACGCGTTAAAGTTATTCAGGCTTATTATGAAAAGGGGCGTTCAAATCAAAATACATATCGTGCACTTCGGGGATTTTTTTCAGTCAATTTAATCGTCCAAACCGGGTCTATAATAGATGTGAGAACACTAGTGCACGCCCGTACAGGTTGTACTGCAGAAAATATTGCTGCTGTTCGGGATAGTGTGGCTGAATAGCCGTCCACCTCAACTCGTCGTCGTGCCCAACAATTGCACCTCTCACGCTCGTCGTTGATGAACATTATGCATAAAGACTTGCATTTACACGCTTACAAGGTGCAATTGACTCAAGAACTAAAGCCTCTTGACCATTCCAAACGTCGTCAATGGTCAGAATAGTGGCAAGAAATGCCAACAGTTGATGATCAATTTTCGTAGAAAATCATCTTCAGTGATGAGGCACATTTTCACCTCAGTGGATTTGTCATTAAGCAGAATTGCCGCATTTGGGCGAATGATAATTCAAGAGTGATTGTCGAAAAACCAATGCACTCACAAAAAGTGACTATTTGATGCGGTTTATGGGCTGGCGGCATCATCGGGCCGTATTTTTTCCAAAATGAGGCCGGTCAGGCAGTTACTATGAATGGTTTTCGCTATCGTGAGATTATAACTAACTTTTTATGGCCCGAATTGGAAGATATGCAAGTGGATGACATGTGGTTTCAACAGGACGGTGCCACTTGTCACACAGCTAACGAAACAATGGTTCTATTGCGCGACAAATTCAATGGCCGTGTTATCTCACGTGGTGGCCATGTCAATTGGCCGCCAAGATCATGTGATTTGACGCCGTTGGACTTCTTTCTTTGGAGTTATTTGAAAGAAAAGGTGTACGTCGATAAGCCAGCAAAAATTCAAGAGCTAAAGGATGAGATAATTCGGCACATTAACGGCATAGAACCTCAATTATGCCTCAGCATCATCGAAAATTTGGACCACCGGATGGAGGAGTGCCGCCGAGGTCGTGGCAGCCATTTGGCCGATATTTTGTTCCATACATAATTGAACCATACCAATATTATCATAATCAAAAGAAATGTCAATAATTTCCTAAATAATTTGTGTTTTATTCAAAATCAACATCGAACCTTAAAATTTAACCACCCATTATTAGATGTATTCTGGGAAGATTTGGACGTCTAGATGGCTAGATCGTCTTAGAATTTTATGACGATCAAAAATATATATAAATATTTCAAGGTGTTACAAACGGAAAGGCAAAGTTAGTATACCCCCATCCAGGAGGTGGTGGGTATAAAAACGGTACCAATGATACAACAACAGCTAGAATGATGAAATTTGGAAGGCACATCCCTCTAATTGTGTAGATATGTAAAATGGGGATCAAATTTTTACTTTTAATGGAATTTGTACAATTGGAAAGAGGGATAAAAATGCTACCAACCAAACCATTGAAGATAAAGTTACTTAAATTAATACTTACTTAAATAATAGATATGTATTTCTCTATTTTAAAATATTGTGCGGTAACATTCCTAAAACTGTGACCGTCTAAGTTAGGAATCTAAAAAAACACCCTTTGTCTACTACACACATAATTACATACACGTACAGCTGTGTACAGTCTTCCTGTAAGTCATTATGGCTGTTTTTCTTTAAGACTGCGCTGCGATAACAAAAATCTAAATAAAATGTTGAAATTTCACTGAAAATAAAAAATCTTTTTTAAAATTGTCGCCAAATCAATATCAATCAATGTGCGTGTGAAAACAAGTTTTGAAAAAAATTTGTGTTAAAAATTGTTGACTTAGCTTGTGTAAGTCAAAATGATGGGGCTAAGTCCACTAAGTTAACACAAAATATTTTTTTTGAAAATTAGTTATGACACATATATTTATATTGTAGTTGGCGACAATCTGAAAAAATATTTTTTTATTTTGAGCAAAAAAAAATATTATCGTTTTTGTTATCCCGGCATAAAGAAAAACAGCCCTATTATATGTCTTCCTTTTGCTACTACCTTTTCGGCAGTTGAATAAGTCTTTAAGAATTTTATTGTTTTGTTATGTCAAACAGCCATCTATCAATATTATTTGACAACGTTCGCATGCGTCATTAGAATTAGTACCGATACTGTAAGCGTTTTTGATTAACTAAAAGAGTAGTTAATTAATTAAGAGTAGTTAGTAACTAGCTTCAGTAATTATGTAGAAGGAAAAATATGTCAAATGCTCACACCTATTTGAACGGAACTAGGCTGAGTATGGTGTACTGATGATGGTATACTTACCATTAGCCAACGTCTAGTTGGTTTTATTGATACTGCTTTTGAGCGAAATTCATACAAAGAATCATAGTCATAATAAATGATTGAAATTTTACTTAACTAAAGTAACTTAGGCTAAAAATACAAAAATACTAATTCCCGCAAATTCCTAAAATTAACATGTAAGGAAAGGCTAAAGTCGGGAGGGGCCGACTATATGATACACTCCACTTTCTATCCGAATACAAATCACCACGGTAAAAAAGTGAAAACGGGAATTTTTGTATGTTTCCTAATCATAGGCTAATATTACCTGGTCAAATTTGACAAATCGGAAATATTTATATCGGTGTTATATCCAAACATATAATATAGTGGCTAACTTTCACAATAAGTTCATCCAGTTTAAATATAACGTTTTAAGCTCATTTTGTGAAAATTCGTGCTTTCTGGTGCGGAAAAAGTCTATCCGTAATTTGTATGGGAAATTTTTGGCGCGAAATGAGGATTTGTTAAAATATGTGGCTTTTAGAGCAGAAAAAGTCAAATCGGGAGCGATTTGGTGTTCCTAGTTTAAATATAAGATGTTTTGCCAAATCTGATACAATATGTGGTTTCTAGAGCCGAAAAAGTCAAATCGGGAGCGAAATTTGTATGGGAGCTATATATAAATCTTAACCGATCTAACACATTTTTACAGCAGGGGTTTCTAGTTGAAATATAAGATCTTTTTTTAAAGAAAATCGGTTGTAATATGTGGTATCTAGAGTGAAAAGAGTCAAATCGGAAGTGAAATTCGTATGGGGGCTGTATCTAAATCTGAACCGATTTTCTTCAAATTAAATAGCGTTCGTCGTTGTACCGTATGTATTCTACATTGAAATATAACATGATCTGCAAAATTGTATCAAGATCCAATGTAAGTTGTGGGTTCTGGAGCGATAATAGTGTAAACTGGGGCCCATTTGCATGGGGGCTATACCAAACATTGACATATATAGCTGGCTTTCAAAATAGGTGTTTCTATGAAAATTTTTTCATGATCCCATGTAAAATGTGTATTGTGTAGGAGTAGTAATTTAAATTATAGGGATATTGTATGGAGGATATATCTAAATCTGAACCGATTTCCTCCAAATTCAATACCGATCGTCCTTGGCCGAAAAAAGTAACTTTCACTAAATTTCATGACAATCGGACAACATGCGCGTACACATCTGTAGAGTGCGTACAATCTTAGAAGGACAGCAGACAGACGGACGGACATCGTTAAATCAATTCAGCTGGTGATTCTAAGCCGATCCGTATACTTAAATGTGGGTATAGCTCAATTATTTCTTGGTGTTAAAAACATTTGGCGGAAAACTAACTTATAATACCCTAGTCCACGAAGTGGTGTAGGGTATAAAAATAGGTGGTTACCTTTGACATGTTTTGTCCCTAAATAACCCCTGTTTTTAGCATCAGAATTTCGACCAGAAAAGAGTCACCATTTTGTTTAAATCAGTGTTGGATTGAAATTAATTGATAGGTAATTCCATCAAAAAACGACTCAGAAACCATAGGTTCGGATATTTTGATTACATTTGTCACATACATTCTACTAATGCTTTCGGGTAATATAACGTTGAGCGTAATTCAAATTGTACATGGTTTGAGTTTTACAGTGGTGATATTGGCGATTTTACAATATATCGATATTACAATACATCATCAGATTTTAACGATATTGGAATCATCTGAAAGGTATTCACCTCCTCTTTCCGAATCTGTATGAAAAGAATATCCTGAAAAATATGTCTTCATATGTTTGCATTTTAGCTTATTTTATTTTCTACAGAATATCAATATACCAGAGTGGGTTCAGAAATTAAAATTGCTTTATGAAATGATTTTCTATTTCAGCAAGGCAGAGCTGTAGTTTTTACGGTATGCACGCCTGTGATTTTTGGAAATATAAATGTGGAAAGAAAAGTTGTACTAGGGTTTGATAGCCCTGTATATTTAAATACTAAAAAATACTTAATATAATAAATAAATACTTAAATTTCGCCAATTGATTTTTAGTTAGTGGACCAAAATATTCCACAGGGCAAAACAATTGTCTGACAGAAAAGTTTGGTGTCAATTTCGAAAGACTTCATTGCACTGACTCCTAAAGTGACATCGTAATAGATAATAACCGAAAATGTAAGAAATCCAGGATTTTGGTCATATTTGTGGTTATATTGTTCGACGTGAAAACACTGTTTCAGAAAATTGCCTTCACATATATTTATAAATTCGCTATTCTACCAACCACTAGTAGAATGTACATGACAATTTTTTACGAAATCGAAGAAAGTCAAAATCCGCACTATGTCGAAATTTTGTGGAATTACCCTGAATGAACTGAAATATCAATAGAACTATGTATGCCCATACTCTATAACATGATGAAGAACAACTAAACATGGTGTTAATATCAGTAGTGCCGAATTTTATATACCCTTCAACATGGAGTACATTATGATGTATTGTAAATGTTCGCTACATCTACACAAATAATGTAGAAGTATGTATTTCGAAAAATCCATTTATGTTGCGCGTCCACTTGATCTGTTCCGCTTTCCCTTAAAAGTACAAATTTCAAAAAAATCTATTTATATTGGTACCACTTTTAGTGGATGCCCTGTTTATGTCATAGTCAAAGTTATGCATAAATTAAACTCCACGATTTTAAATTCGATGCATTTTTGGGTAACATTTAAATCCGTTTTTCCCGCCCCACCCCTTAAAATTATAAATTTTGAATAATTATTTTATTTTTCGTGCCCATACGGTCAGAGGATCGTACACACCAAATTTCATGATTCCAGCTTAATCCATTTAATTGGTATAATTATCATCCCTATATCCCAATCTCACCCCATAACAGTAAGAATTTTACAAAAATATTTTTAGGGCGACAATTAAATTCCGAACCCTACTAATATTCAGAATCAAATATTCTGGAAATTACAACTCTAAACAATTAAACTATCACAATACATCTGCACAAGATAGAAGCTTACAGCTTAAAAATCGGAGACGCCGTTTAAAAGTTATTGACAATTCTTTGACTAGACCCCAGAATTGATATTAATCATACGACATATGGTACTTGTAAAACAGCATTCACAACTCAAGCTACAATAACACAATTTAAACAGACTTTCCCAAAAAGAAGTTGCAATTTTAACAAACAGAGCAACAGCAAATATAACTATTAAGTGAGTTGGCTGTGAGTGAGTTGAAATTGTTGCTTGAGCAAATGTATGACTCAGAATATATAATTTATGGGGTCATCGATGAATACTTGCAAACGGAATGACTAAATAAATAGACACTTCAGACCATCGAGGAGGGTATAAAATATTTTCCAAATTTAAATTCGTTCAACTTACGGCATTGCAAGTATTCTAATAAATATTGTAAAGAATTATTAAACTTTAGTCAGAACATCCCTTAGACTTTATCTGACATCATCAAATCGACTCATCCTTACTTACTAATATTCGACAATTAAATTCATAATCTACGAATATTCCGAACTATATAGTCTCTAAGGTAAATTGAATTTTCTCTAGTATCACAAAATAAAAGATTACACTTTAAAAATCGAAGAAGGCGTTTACAACATATGACTTATTCTTCGACTAGACCCCAGAATTAATATTAATCATACGGCATATGGTACAATTTGATGTAATTTCAACTGACATACCTACATCGAATTGATCTATTACTTGAGTTGACTGTGTGAGTTAGTTGAAATTGTGGGTTGATGTATATTTTATGGGGCCTTCTATAAATATTTAAAGGTATTAAAAATTTCTAAATTTAAACTGTTTCAACTGACGGCAATATGTGTTCTGTATTAACCACCCTAAAGAATTCTTAAAGTTTAATCAGAACTTACTTGACATCAGCAAATCGTCTCTAATATTTAACAATTAAATTCCTAACTCAACGAATATTTAAAAAATCGGAGAAGCCGTTTAAAAGATATATAATTTCAGATTTATAATTTCACAATTTAAACAGACTTTCCAAAAAATAAGCTGTAATTTCAACAGTCAGTGCAAAAGCGAATTTAACTATTACTTGATTCGTCTGAATATACTCTTTATGGGGTCTTCGATGAATAGTTAAAGATATAACAACAGAATGATAGAATTATTAATCTTTAATCTTAACTTCCATAAGACTTTATTTGGCATCATCAAATCTCATCATTGAGTATTTATATTTGACAATTAAATTCCTAACTTTATAGATATAAATATGTATAATATCTTATAAAATATTACAATATATCTGCACAAAAAATAAGCTTAAACTTTAAAAATCGGTTATGCCGTTTAATCGATTCTTGGAATATACCTCAGCATTAATATTAATCATACGACATATGGTACTTGTAAAACAGCATTCATAATTCAAGATGCAATTGCACAATCTACATAGAAGTTCGCAGACGAAGTTTTAATTTCAACAGACGGAGTAACAACAAATTTAACTTTTACTTCAGATAACTGAGAGTGAGCAATTTGTATATTCAACATTTAAACAAACTCACAGTTAGATTATGGAACTGAAAGCTAAAGGTCATTATCAGAAGCTGATACCATGAATGTGATTAAAATAAATTTCAAATAAAAAATTAATGTAATTTATAGTCTAAGCAAAACCTATGAAAGTATTTACGACAATTTTCTTTTCACACTGAAATGTGTGTTAGTAAATAATACTTATAAAATCTCCTTCTTTTTATCGTTATTATGAAATCAGTACGACAAAGATTGGTCTTAATCGACAAACAAATTTACCGAAGGCTGGTGTATATAAATCACTTCACCCCATTATTCAATATATCTCCAGTATGACAAAGACCATTCGCATCATACCCTACAACAGACATTTTACTGTGAAAATGATTTACACACACACACACAAATCTAACAAAATAGATTTTTGTAAAATATTGTGACATTTGTAAACTCTTCTAAAAGGTCTGTGGGTAGATTCTAGTTCCATGAAAAGTTTTCAATGAAAAATACAATAAAGTACAAACTGTGAACTGATTGAGACTTATTTTATCAAAGGCAAAGTTTTAACAGAAAAAAATCGATTCCCTGGCCAAGTTGCGGTGGGTGGCTACAATTTTTAAAAAATTATGAATCTATAGTAAAGCCACAAATTTTACAAAATCGTCTTAACAGTATTATTGGTGCAGATAGAGAGAGAGGTCACAAAGTCAGCTGTGTGCGACTTCAGTTATTGCTTAATAGTTTTTTGTGATTTTTTATTGTTGGCCAAGACAGCCATTGAAGTATTCCTGCTGACAAGGATACTGCGGTGATAAGGTTCCAGAAAGTACAACTGCAAAATTAACAGAATCATATAATTATATGCATTATATGAATAAATAACAATTAAATTAAATTGGTATTTAATGTTATGTCGTCCGTGGGCACATTGTGTACATTTAGGAGAACAATGGTTCAACAGTCATCATAGAGTCCTTGCACATAGCTGTCATAATTCTCTACGACACAGTGCTGATTCAATGCCAAGATTTCAAAATCTCTTCAGGCAGACTACTCACAGATCTAGTGTCTCCTGGCGATGGATCCAACAATATCTACGAAAAGATGCTGACGGACAATCATGAGGAGTAGAAATTTGACTCTTTGCTATTGTTACACCCAGAGCCCCTTAAAGATCCCACAGTTAAGGCCATCTATCAATACCCTCTGCCGAAATTGATTATTACAAAACGTCAGAGATTGGGCTATAAAAAGAGGTTTAATTCCAACATCATTGTTGTACTGATGTAAACATCTGAATTGGATTTCGATTTGCTGGAGACTGCAGCCCAGACCTTGAATTATATACGCCAAAGCAAAATTCTAATGATTGTCATAAATGCGACAGATCATGAGGGACTCAAAAGGGATTTGATGTGATTCTATCAGAACCATAACATGACCAATGTCCTCTTAAAGTTTGATGAGTCACCAGGGAATTTACAACTCAAGCCCTATCACAGCTATCATTGGCAATTCAGATTGACAGGCGAAGGCGTATACTATCCAACACATTGGCGAATGCCACTGTAGTGACCTACACCGACCAAACAAGACCACGCTCCCTACTCTACGAAGATGCCCATGGAAACCTTGCTATTTGCAGAGCGCTATAAATCCTTCCTGCATATGTATTGTCCCTTGCAAGTGGGCAATGGCACTCACTTCACAGTCGTCAACCAAATGGTGGAGGATTAACTGTTAGGCATACCCATGGCCCAGGACGCCGGAGGAGATGACCGTTGGCAGAATATGTCGGACTTTTATGGCGTTTGGCATACTGTTGAACGAATACTTCTTTGGTATCATCATTATTTCCTCCTTGGTATTGTCAGTCGCCCACACGCTGGTGGACTACTGCTTCGATGATCTGTGGCAATGGCTGAATATTGTGCTCAACGATAAAGTCCTACTGGGTGTTATGGGTCAGTCATTCCCAGTGAGAGCCCAAACATGGAACAGTTTGAGAATCATTTACATACTGATAGGCTTCGCCGGTCTTAATATCAGTACGATGTTCTCGGCAAATATAAACACCCTATTCACCAGCCCACCCTATCACCGTCAAATTCTGACTTATGATGATCTGGTGCGGTCACCGCTAAAGATCCTCATAAACTCGAATGATGCCAAACTAATGGTCGGTTGGTTTGACCCATTTCCAAACTCATGTGAGAAATCTGAACACTTCGTATTGTTATTTTGTTCCCTCGGCAGTCTGGCAGCAACTACGTTTCCTTTCAGCAAAAACCTTTCATGCTCCCGAGGACATGATGTTCTTCTCCATGTTACCATGGGGCTTTAAGTTGCAGCATAATTCGCCGTACAAGGAGCCCTTGAACTATCTTATCCATCGTGTTCATGCGACGGGTTTGATGCAGGCCTGGCAGCAGAGCATCTTTGCGGATATGTTGAAATTGAAATATATCTCGATGCGACTTCCCAATGCAAATAATACTAGGAAAGTTTTGAGTGTCAATGACTTCTTTTGGGTTTGGATGATTAAGGTGCTTTATCTGACAAGCAGTTCTCTGGTGTTTTTGGTGGAGTTGTGGTTTGGATGTGGGATCAGGCCTGCTATTGAGTAATGATTTCAATAAATATTATAAATTTACTCCTACAACACTAACCAACAAAAAGGAAAGACACTTGTGTCTGGGACCGATATTTATATATATATTTGTATTAGATATCGTCGAAGATATCTTTAATATTTGCACTATCATGAGATTATAAGTTCGAACACTCCCGGTTAAACGTTATAATGTTACTTTCACATAGAAACAGCTATTTTTATTAGTTATAAATTCTTCACAACAGCAATAATATTAAATAATATATCATCAATTGAATTTGATATTTATATGCTTTATATATTAAATAAAATTGTTATATTTCTTATTGTCAGTTCTGCCAAAGAAAGTGTTTTACTTTAGTTATTCGCCACTCACAAACCGAAGATACTAAAATATTGCAACTGTTTTATAATTATTAACACTTTCTGGCTGTTCAACAGTTGAAGGATCTAATGAAACTAAATTATGTCCCAACCAAACTGCGTTAGATTGAGGCCACGACGCACACTGCTGGCAAACCCAACTAAACAACGGAAGTGTTACAGCTATTTAAGTAGGCAATTGTAGTAAACGCCTTCTTTAAGCTACAATGGAAACATGTGAATGATAACGAGTATGTGTAATACACATAATACACATTGTGTATATTAGGTTAGGCCTAAAGAAACATTTTGACTAGGTAAACAATTGCTGATATAGTTTATGAATATTGTTGACGGTTTGTCATATGACACAATAAAATCATTGAATGAACTGTTGTTCTTTTAGAAAAAAATTGACTAGACTCCAAAAAAATAGAAACCACTTGTATATATCGCTGAAGCAAGGAAAGATCTTGCCTTCTTTGAGGCAATAGTTTCGTTTGAAGAAAAGCGTAAGCTGGTTGAAATCTTAAATACAGGTAAAGTTTTGTAACATTAAACAAGTATAAAGGGCGTTAAGTTCGGCCGTGCCGAACCTTATATATCCTCCACCATGGATTACATACGGCATAGGCTGTCGATTTTCGTACAAGTGCAGTAATATTACACGAAAATGATAGATTTGTTAATATAGCAAAAACAAATAAAAATATTAACAAAAAATAGTTTTATAAATTTTTTTAATAATTAATTTTAATTATTTTAAACCGCACTTATAACCTGTACGTTTATACTATATATATCAAAATAATACTTCAAGTCAGTTCAAAAAGTATATATAAGGCAGCAATCTTAAAGAAAGCTTATATACTCTAATTACACTGTACAATAATTTCAAAAATTTTCCAAAAAAAAAATTCTAAAAAAATATACGTATGTCGGCGTTTTGACAGATCGCATCGGAATTTCATTTTATAGACGATTAAAGATTCTCTACTTTGGCCTCTTCTTGCAGCATATCGGTGTATAAAACTATGTTTTCTTTACATCTGATGCATAGGGTATCTTCAGCAACTTTGTAGATAATTATATGGAGAATATTTTTGTAGGTAAGTGGTAGAAATACAGGAAAAGTCCCAAAACTGCCTCGGAATCGGCCCCAGAGGGGTTAAATGTAAGACCAAACCCCATTAATTTTCTCTCCCCAACATTTATTTCGAACACATATACCTTCTATCCCCAATCGTTAAGGAAGCTCCTATTCAATTTTAATACCCTACACCACTTCGTGGACTAGAGTATTATAAGTTAGTTTCTCGCCAAATGTTTGTAACTCCAAGAAATAATTGAGCTAGATCCACCTTTAAGTATACGGATCGGCTTACCGACGTCTGTCTGTCCGTCTGCTGTCCATCTAAGCTTGTTCGCACTCTACCTGTCGCAATTGTTGTCCGATTGTCATGAAACTTGGCAGAAGTTATTTTTTCTGGCCAAGGACCATCGGTATTGAATTTGGAGGAAATCGGTTCAGATTTAGATATAGCCCCCATACAAATCTGGCTCCCGATTTGACGTTTTCCGCCTTATAAAGCATATATAGTACCAGCTTTTCTTCTAATTTGGCTTAACTTATCATCAAACTAGAAATACCTGTGGTGAAAACGGATTAGATCGGTTCATATTTTACCCGATTTTCTTTAAAATTGGCACAACATCTTATAATCCAACTAGAAACACCTATGCTGAAAGTGGGTAAGATCGGTTCTGATTTAGATATATCCCCCATACAAATGTCGCTCCCTATTTCACTTTTTCCGCTTTAGAAACCACATTTTGTACCCGATTTTCTTTAAAATTGGCACAACGTTTTATAGTCGAACTTGATACACCTATGCTGAAAGTGGGTAAGATCGGTTCAGATTTAGATATAGCCCCCATACAAATGTCGCTCCCGATTTGACTTTTTGCGCAGTAAAATCCACATATTGTACCCGATTTTCTTTAAATTTGGTACAACATCTTATAATCCAACTTAAAACACTTATGTTGAAAGTGGGTAAGATCGGTTCAGATTTAGATATAGCCCGCATACAAATGTTGCTCCCGAATGTTAAACCGATTTTGTCCAAACTTTACATATTATATTTCACCAATAAACATACATGGTGAAAGCGGGTCACATCGTTCCAGGTTTCAATGTACCCCCATACAAATGTCCTTTCTGATTTAACATTTTTTGTCAAACACATACATTTACAGGATGCAAAAATCCTTCACGATTTCACTTTTTTACCGAATTGAATTGTAATGAGATAGAAAGTCCGTCCGTCTTTAGCCTTTCCTTACTTGTTTGGGAGATGTCCATATGTCCATACTTTGGTATAACCCAAATGTGGCCCTATTCTGATCTATTACAGCTCTAGAAACTACATCTTACATCGGATCTTCAATTTTGCAGATCATCATATTTTTCAACTAGGAATACCTACCGTGAATGAGAAATATTTAGGCCCATGTTTTGGACCAGGCCCAAAATGTTGTTATAGGCTCCCTTTTGAAATGTCGGTCCGATTCATCCTATTACTACTGTATATTTGTATTTGTCTGTCGGATAATTGGATCAATTACCATATTATTAACCATATTCGTTAAATATGACTAAAGATGAATTTATAGTAACTGTATAATTTATATGAACTAGATAAAATTGCTCCCATGAAATACCTGGGTTTAGTAATCAAAGTGAGGTACATACGCTGGTGTATTGTATTATATAGTCGGCCCCGCCCGACTTTAGCCTTTCCTTACCTGTTTTTTGTAAAATTTGTCTCCACCGCTTTTACTGGCCCCACGAGACCGCTAGTGGGGTCAAACGTAAGACCCACCCCCTATATTTCTTCAGCCCCAATATTTTTTCAGAACACATCCACCCTCCATTTACAACCCTTAAGGCGGCCCAAACATTTGCCTATTTTTTATATTTTTTATGAAAGAAAAGCCCAAAACTGCCCCGCTGGAGTCCCTAGAGGGGAGAAGTGTAAGACTGACCCCAATTAATTTTGCCTCCTCAACATTGCCCCTAAACATACCTCCACTTCTCCTCTTTCAGAATCCATTGTCAGAACCCCGTAATTTTTTTTTTCGTGTTGTACTGTGTTCTTGTGTAATAGTGGGTGCATTTTCAGCTACAGCCGTTTTGTTGGTTTTTTTATATCCTATACTGAAAGAAAAGGGTACGTAACCGGAACGAAATTGTACGTTGCTGCAACGAATTTGGTCATTGAAAGTCAACCAACGTTGGCGTTCGTTGCTGCAACAAACAAAGTGTCGTTGATGTAATGAATCTTGAGTTAATGGAAATTATAGTTCCGCAACGAATATGTTCGATGCTGCAACAAGTGTTTCGTTTCTGCAACAATGTTCTTTCGTTGCTGCAGCAATGCTGATTCGTTGCTGCAACAGTGTTGTTTCGTTGGTGCAACAATGCTGTTTCATTGATGCAACAATGCTGTTTCGTTGCTGCAACAGCTCTAATTCATTGGTGCAACAAATCTGTTTCGTTGCTGCAACAACTCTAATTCATTGCAACAACTCTTATTCGTTGCTGCAACAACTCTGTTTCGTTGCTACAACCATGCGGTTTCCTTGCTGAAACAATGTGGTTTCGAAAATAATCGTGGAATTAAATTATACATTTTCGTTGCAGCAACGTGAGATAATCGATTTTAAAAATTTGTACTTTTGGAATTAAAATAGAATGGAAAAACACCCTACTGTAGCACACACTATCTACCAATATTTATGGTATTTAAGCTTTTTTGAAAATATATATAAGAATATTTATTTTTTGAATTGACGTGAAGTATATATAGTGTAAAGGTATTGGTAGACTTGCCTGGTAAGCGTGGTTTGAAACAATAAAATTATTATATTTATTTATAAAATTATTTATTCAATATTTGTATTTGTTTTGGTCTGACTATATTAAAAACATATAAATATTTTCCTGACATCCTCTGTGGAATGCAATCCATGGTGGAGGGTTTTTATTACTAGTTTGCAATTAATACTGTAAATTTTCAACGGATGTAGTTATTATGATGAAATTACTTTTCCGATTTTTTTTATAGAAGTAGCTGTACGTGAAATTCCCACCAGACCAAATATATTTGCAAACATTTTGCGGGTCACCCACTGTGCAATATTTGAAGGAACTAGTGAAACTCAACATTGTCCCAAAATATTTGTGATAGATTAAGGTCACATTGTTGGCATATCCAAGTAAATGGCGGGAATGTTATGCTTATTTATGCAAGTAATTGTAGCAAACGCCTTCTTTAAACACCTGTGACAACACGTGAAAGAGAAAGTGTGGAACTGATTATAGGGCCATTAGGTTGGCAATGATATTTTGGATAATAAATGAATCAACAACGAGAAAAGGGAATTGATTTTGGATTGCTAAGTTTTCATCGGTGTACTTATCGTCGAAAGAGCCCGGTAATTTCGAAAAAACAGATTTGAAAAAATACAGGTTTGGTTCAAACCACAGCCATCACGAAACTCCCCGAATGACCTCTCTCAGTTTGTCAGGCTGATACAACAGTTGAAGCTGAAAGTACCAGAAAGAAAGCACACTTGATCATGATACCAGATTATGGACTCAGGTCAGACTTCTGACTGGTAGCAGGGTTATCTTAAGGACGATTTGAGAGCAAATTATCTGGTATTTTTATTTTCGGTGAAATAATAATGAATACAAACTGAGCGGCAATATGACCAGTCGGATTGAAAGCCAGATGAAAATGCCCAATTAATATCAGAATGTTATAGTGAGATCATGAATTGTTTACTGGACGAAAGCACACACATTTCTTAAGTTAAGTTCTTAGACAAAGGAACGAAAAACCGGATTTTTATACGTAACTCAAGATTTTGGGGTGTCTGGGAAATTTCAATTACAGATTCTTGTTCTATTCCCAGAGTTTTCTATTTCATACTTTTTGTAGTTTTATCCTTCCTATATGGAAGGATACAATAATATTTCTCATGTACCAGTTAAGCATGATGGCAGTTATACCCTCCACCAAAAACAGCAGTACTTCAAAAAAATGTTTGCACAAAGCACAAGCATTACATAGTAGCCAGGACTGAATTTACCTACGAGGAAATACAAAATTGAAATCTTAGTCGCAAGGGAGCCTTTGTGGTCTACTGTTATACGATTCATACGGTAGCAATTATTAATCAACACCAAAGAAATCAATTAGCTTTGTCAGCCTGCGTTTCCCAGCACATGAAGGCATAAACTATTGTCAGAGGCTACTGCTGGGTATGTACAAGGAGAGAAAATTCGACGCTATACTAGTTGTTCACCAAAACCTAAAGGAAGTCTTCAACCTTAGCTAGGTCCTCACCAATCACCAGTTTGCGTTTGGTTTACTTCTTGGTAGGCTTTGTCAGCCTTAACATCTGCACATAATTCTCAGCGAATGTCAAATCTGCAAATCCAAACTTACGCTGACCTCTTGAGTTCCTCGCTTAAAATCCTCGTTGATGTCGCCGATGTCAAGCAAATGGGCGATTGCTTTGTCACAAAAAGTGTAATTTGAAAAAATCATACCTTTAGGGAGTTAAATGGGACTAAAATGGTACCAACACCACATTTGAAGCTATAATCGTGAAATTCGGTGTGTACGGCGTAGATATGGAGGGATTTTTTCGTAATCCGTACTTCAAAGGGGTAAAATGGGTTTTAAAAAGACCAAACGGTTAGGCCTAGAATCTTGAAATTTTTCAACGCGCCCACTAAAATATGTTTTCAAAATTCGTACTTTTTGGGGGATGAAATCGGATAAAAAGGGATAAAAATGGTACCAATCAAACGGATGGAGCTAAATCATAAAATTCGGTGTGTAGATCCCTTAGAAGCGCAATGTGAAGGAATTTTCCAAAATTCGTACCATTAGAGGGTAAACGTGAAAAATGGGATAAAAAAGGTACCAACTATATGGCTGACGCTGCAATCATGAAATTCGGTGTGTATATACGTCTTACAGTGTAGATGAATGACAACACGGAATTTTCCGAAATGTGTACTTTTAAGGAATAAATGGGTTAAAAATAGTACCACCGCCCTGACCAAACGGCTGTTCCCAGAATTTGAATGAAATTTGGAACATGCATTACTCTATCCAAGAAAATATGTTTTCAAAATTCGTACATTTTGAGTTTGAATTTGGGTAAAAAGTAATAAAAATGATACCAACCAAACAGACGGAGCTGGAATCATGAAATTCGGCGTGTTCATTCCTCAAAATATTTAGAAACGCAAAATGAAGGATTTTTTCGAAATTCCTACCTTTAAAGAGTAAACATGAAAAAGGGGATAAAAAAGGTACCGACAACACGGCAGACGCTATAATTATGAAATTCGGTACTTTTAAGTAGAAATCGGAATAACAAGCGATTGAAATGGTACCCACCAAGGTATATACATAATTACTCTGACGTACATTACAAATGTATTGTAACAAAATGTATACTTTAAAGTTGGGAGCGGATCAAAAGTGATAACAGTCGTAAAACCAAATCGGGATAAATCAAAGTTTCCAGCTAAAATATGAAAAGGCTATTAGAAATTCGGTGTGTACACTTCTCCGAGTACGTAGCCGCGCAACATAAATTAATTTTTCTAAATTTGTACGTTTAAGATAAATGAATATTTAGAAATTTGAGAAAAAAGGGGTACGTTTACTATGATAAATAATTTTTTAGAAATTTGAGAAAAAAGTGATCTGTGCGAGCATTATAGTCAGTAGCACCGTAGAAATAAAAACTAAAAATATATACAAAGTTTGCTGCATGAAATACTGTAAAATATACCTACATACACCAGGCCGAAGTTAACGCACTTTTTACTTATTTCCACGTAGTTTAGATTGAGCTAGTAAAGCTGAGATATTAGTTTGGATTGAGTTTAATAACATGGACTCGTATCTGTAGGGATCGGAAAGTTTCAGAAATGCAATGCTAATCATAAAATTTATTCGTCTATGCTTCCACCTTGTCCCCTTCCAAACCATATGGTGATTCATTCTTGTGTTTGAAAATCAAGAATTGTCAATTTTCACATTGTCGTTTTCTGAATCCATAAATTTCTATACCTCACTTAGCTCCTACCTCTAACTGCCTAACCTTGAATCCGTTTCATATTTTACATAATTTGGAAATTTGTGGCATTACGTTCGTTCGTTATAGCAGTTCCTCATGAAAACTATGTTAATTATTAAAATGCATTTTGCTCATTTAATGTAAATTTGCCATGGATCTTTTTAATCAAAATCAAAGCCACCCTGCCACCCTCAATAGGCCATTTTCCAATGGCGTAAAACCAAATTGGGATAAATCAAAGTTTCCAGCTTAAATATAAAAGGCTATTAGATGTTCGATGTGTACACTTCTCCGAGTACGTAGCCATAAATTAATTTTTCGAAATTTGTCCGTTTAAGCGTGGTTAAAAACGGTAAACACGTACTAACATAAATGAATTTTTAGAAAGTTCAGAAAAAAGGGGTCTGTGCGAGCATTATAGTCAGTAGCACCGTAGAAATAAAAAATTAAAAATATATATAAACAAGTAAAGTCGGGCGGGGCCGACTATATGATACACTCCACTTTCTATCCGAATAAAATTCAACTCGGAAAAAAGTGAAAACGGGAAGAATTTTTGTATGTTTCCCAATCAAAGGCAAATACGACCTGGTTCAATTTGTCAAATCGAAAAGAATATTTGTATCGGGGCTACATCCAAACATGGAATAAAGAGACTAACTTTAAAAATAAGTTCTTCCAGTTCAAATATAACGTGTTATGCTCAGTTCGAAGAAATTCGGTGAAAATTCGTGGTTTCTGGGGCGGAAAAAGTCTATCTGGGAGCGATATTTGTATTGGAGCTATATGTAAATCTGAACCACTCTTTAGTTGAAAAATAAGATATTTTGAAAGATTTGTTAAAATCTGTTTATAGAGTGGAAAGAGTGAAATTTTTGTGGGAGCTATATATAAATCTGAACCGATCTGACCCATTTGGACCATGACTGCTTAAAGAACAAATATAAAATATTTCGCCTAATTTGAAGAGGATCTGTTAACATATGTGGTTTCTAGAGCGGAAAAAGTCAAATTAGGAGTGAAATTTGTATGGGAGCTATATATAAATCTGAACCGATCACATTTTTACCACAGGTGTTTCTAGTTCAAATATAAGATGTTTTGCCAATTTTGAAGAAAATCTGTTAAAATATGTGATATCTGGAGTGAAAAGAGTCAAATCGGGAGCAAAATTTGTATGGGAGCTATATATAAATCTGAACCGATCTAACAACTTTTAACCACAGGTGTTTCTAGTTCAAATATAAGATGTTTTGCCAATTTTGAAGAAAATCTGTTAAAATATGTGGTATCTAGAGTGAACAGAGTCAAATCGGCAGTGAAATTCGTATGGGGGCTATATCTTAATCTGAACCGATTTTCTTCAAATTATATAGCGTTCGTTCTTATCCCGAAAAACTTCGTTGTGCAAAGTTTCATTTGGTTCTGTTTACAATTGCGACCTGCATCGTGATTACAAGAATAGATGGACGGACAGACAGACGGAGATTGCTAAATCGATTCAAAAAGTGATTCTAAGTCGATCGGTATAATTAACAATGGGTCTATCTCCCTTCCTTTTGGGTGTTACAAACAAATGCACAATGACATAATACTCTCGTGGAGTGTATAAAAAATGTATGTTCTATTTATAAGTTCAGATTTCAAGTCATGCACCGGTATATAAGTTATATGTAAAGGATTTAATTTTACAAAGTGCGCGACAAAAGCATACATACATATTTGGTAGGTTTAAAGTGATTAAAAAATTACTTTTAAATCTAAAATTACATCTGATTTCGACTATCCGTATGGAAGTTACATCCTTTTTATTTTGACCCAAGCTTATGTCAATTTGTGTGGGAGGTACCAGGTGTGCATCATATATATTGGCAAAGAAGAAATATCACAGTATTCCGATCATCCGTATAGATGTTATAAAATGTTTAATTTTATGTAAGTAATGGTGATTTGTGTGGGAGATACAAGAAGGGGCGTGGCAAAATCCTCCATATTCCGTACGCGCAAAGTGATTATAAAGACTTTATCGAATATCAATATAGCTGGTTCCGAATATTTTACTAGGAATATGGACTATATGTGTGGGTGTGCCATAAGGCATATATCAAATTCATCCATCTTCGTTCGGGAAAAATAATACTATGTTCATAGTTTCTTTAACACACTTCGAGAGTTGTCGTGTACACCAGCCAGCCAGACAGACAGACAGACGAAAGTGAAAGGGATTTTGGACATGAGCCACTTTTTCAATGCGTTACACTTTTATTTATCCCGAATGATATATAAGCTCCTACTCCATAGAGCGAGGATATAATTATCCCAGCTCACACTGATCCCAAATCCATTTTTTATGGCATAAAGTCGAAAAATAAAGATACAATCTAGTAATTTTGCACATTTGCTAGCCATAACATACTTAAAAATAAAAAATAAAATTGGACCGATCGGACCACGCCCACAACACCTCCCAACAAGGCCGTGCGCAAGGGGGGGGGGGGGTTTGGGGGTTCAACCCCCAGAAAGGTTTCGAACATATACTTTTTAAAACCTTCTAGACTTTCTGAAGCAATAAAATATAGAATAAAATATATAGGAACACGGTGGAAAAACATAGACGACAAATTAGACAGTAGTTGACACAAGCTTGCAGAGAGTGGCAGGAGAATTTTCCTATTGTGAAAAACTTTTTAAAAATGTAAATATAAATATTGTGATATTTTTTGATTGTTAATGCTTGTAACTTGTAATTGAATAATTTGTGTTTTTTGTAATAGACCCCTGAAGATGACCAACGGAGTTGGTCGAAATATTGGGAAATAAAAAACAAGAAAATAATAAAATAGTCATTTTTGTTTTATTATTTGAAAAAACTGACCTCAAGCCGAACAAAATACAAAACGCAAAATATAGATTTTTTAAAAAACTCACGAAAATTACATAAAAATCGTGGACACTTCTTTGTCCGAAACAAAGGTTATGAAAAATACAAACAAACTAAACGAATTGGGCCAATTTCAAGATTGTGTAAAGCTAATTTCGCTAATGGACACCAAATTGTTCGGAAAAGTTTCATTTTAATTAACCGATACCACTTCTTGTCATTCGACTAGAGCAATAACTTATGAACTTTTAATTTTGTACTGCAATAAAGATTTAATAACAAAATATTTTAGTAATTTTAAAAACGTGTAGACAAGAATCACTATGATATCATAATGAAATCTAAAAACATTCTTAATAAAAGCTTGATGCTTGTAGAGCGCTAAGATGTAACATTAGCGATGCGACATTTTTATGGAGCTGTATCTAAATCTGAACAGATGTGTCCCATTTTCATTACAGATGCAACAACAACGGTTTCTGTTACTTCTAATGTTTTGGGAGTTTGCAATCATAATACAAATCCTTTTCGACAAACAAAGAAAACTGTTTGATATATGTAAACATATTTCTCTTTGTTCATTTGCAACAAGAGATGACATGTTTACCGGAAACAAACTATTTTTTCCCGCAAAAGAAACACAAAAAATCGTTTCTACGTAATGTATTTTTTCTCTGCGTGTAGGTCTCTATTTTAAAATCTACTTTAAAGTTGCGAAACAAAAAGAAATGAGTTTTAACTTACTCAAATTTTTGTTATATTTCACTCTTATGTCAAATATTTTTCAGAGTTAGTATTTTTTGTATATATGTAACAAGTATTATTCAAAAGAGAAACAGCAAATTCAGGAATTTGCATCTACGTAGGAAGACGAAACTCTAAAGTACCAATTATTTGTTTTTTTTTTTGGAAATACAATTTCTAGGTGTTTCTTATCATCGAGTACAAAAAAACTGTTATAAAAATTAAGAAACATTTCCAAATATTTTTTATTTAATCGGAATATGCGTATAAAGATTTTGAGTAAACATCCTGTTACTCATGTAACTCCTGTATAAATTAAAAACTCAGTATCATATTTAGGCCCATACTTTGTCAAGAAGCATATCCAATTTTCAGGATGTCATCTGTCATATAAATTTGGAAAAGAAAAGCCATTTTTTTATTTTCTGATTTGGCTATCACACTGCTAAGGAGTTTGCAGTCTGCTAAAATTGGATGTTGTTAATTCGTTCAAAGCGAGTTTGGCTCGAATTTCCTTTTTATTAGTGGAACAATATGCATATCATTTTGCTTTATTGCTTTATAATAACTTCTATTCAAAAAAGTGTTGTTAACATGTATATCTAAGTGGTCATACTGTTCTGTCCATATGCTTAACGTTTTTTCTATATTGCTAAAAACAGCTGTTTGTCATCTCAGCAGATACAAATCTGCTGTCTCTTTTTCAACAGCAGAAAATCTGCTCTTTCACTAGCACTCTGCTTTCTTTTACTGACATATTCCTTTGAGTGTACTGATAGATGAATTACTGAAATGCAATTTTCCCGACCATGTCAAAATATTTCTCGAAGATCCTGGCAATAAAATATGAATGGTTTCCAAACGCTCACGTAATCACACATAATGAAATTAACATCATTTATTATTGCGCCATAGACTGACTAGACGTCACGAGAAAAATTGAACATTGATTGAAAATTGGCTAAAATAATTAACAGAATTTTCACCTGCTTTATTTTTTTGTAAAACTACACTCAGAAAAATAGCATTCCTAAATCTGAGTAAAATTCATACTGCAATTTAGTTCAACAATTTTACTCCAGTTCTGTAAAAATTTCCTAAAAAGTTGTAAAATTAACATTTGTTTGGATCTAATAAAAATTCTCACAATTGAGTAAATTCATACTTATGTGGAAGAATATTTCCAAGCTTTTAATTGAGAAGAAAATTCATTTAGGAAATTTTAACTTAAAAATGTGTTTTTTCCTAAAATGAAGTTAAAATGTTTACTGAAACGTATGCCGAGTTCTTCATACATTTAAGTATTAATGAACTTATAAAAAACATTTGAAATTGTTTTAAAAAATCTTGAATATTAATCTAAGAAGCAATTCTCGATCGTTTGCAGAGACTTATTTCTTAAATACTTTAAGAATTATTGTAAACAACCACTGCGAAGGCACCTCTCTTGCCTTCACAGCAATCATGGAGTAAGAGCTCAGCTCTTTATGACTTTTGAAACTTTTGAGAAATATTTCATGTTGTCATTGTTTGTTTCACTTTTGCAATAACATTTGTTTGATTTATTAAATTAAATTAAACGTATTTTAAGTTCACATTTTTCCTGGTATCAAGTTTCTCAGAAAATTAATAAATTACTTGTTTTAAGGAAAAAATCAGCAAAATTTACCTTAGTTTAAGTAAATATTTACTTGATTTTAGTAAAAAATTACTTACTTTTAGGAAAAATTCAGCAAAATTTTACTAAGATTTAGTAGAAATATATTTAGTTTTAGGAAAATTGTACTTATAATAAGTAAAAATTTACTTGGTTTTAGGAAAAATTTACTTAGATTTAGTAAAAATTTACTTGGTTTGGAATTTTCATCAGTTTGAGTAAATATTTACTTAGTTTGAGGAAAATTGTACTAGAATCAAGTTCAAAGCATATACTAATTTCAAGGAAAAGTTTATGAAGGCTTGACAGAATAAAACTTATTTCGCTTTGACGATCAATGTCATACAAATATTCTACTTGACACTGCCATTTAAATATTTATTTCAGGAAATAAGAGATATGTCTGTCTGAGATTTTATCAAATATGTGTACTGTGGCTAATCGAAAATTATGCCAAAATAAAGTGACAATTGTAGGAGTTTGCCGAAAAATGCTGACGAGATATTAATTCCGCCATAAACTACACACTCTGACGAACACCTTCACATTTACACTTTGAGTCAAGTTGAGTCCTATATATAACTTTTGGTCCACAACATTTATAGGTTATGCTTACTACGAATCACAAAATTACGACACTTAAGAAAACTGACAAGACTACAGCAATCACAAAATGTTAAATATAATTTTTCAACTACTTACGTCAGCCTTCAATTTCAATAATATAAAGAGTGATTTTTTTGAGGTTAGGATTTTCATGCATTAGTAAAGGGTGATTTTTTAAGAGCTTGATAACTTTTTTTAAAAAAAAAAACGCATAAAATTTGCAAAATCTCATCGGTTCTTTATTTGAAACGTTAGATTGGTCCATGACATTTACTTTTTGAAGATAATTTCATTTAAATGTTGACCGCGGCTGCGTCTTAGGTGGTCCATCCGCTTAGTCCAATTTTGGCATTTCCACGTTTTTGAGTAACAGAGACCCAATTGGTGCGAACGGCGACGAATCGAAAATTGGTGGTCATCATTAACACTGGCCGATACAGCTGCGATATTTTCTTCAGTTCGCACTCTACGTAAGCGTGTTGGTGGTTTAATGTCCAACAATGTAAATTTGGTGCGAAATTTAGTCACAATAGCCCGAATAGCCGCTTCAGTGGGTCGATTAAACTGACCATAAAATGGAAGCGCGCAATGAACTTTCTTAACAGAGCACGCATTTTGATAATAAAATTCAATAATTTGCAAGCGTTGTTCGTTTGTAAGACGATTCATGATGAAATGTCAAAGCATACTGAGCATCTTTCTCTTTGACACCATGTCTGAAATCCCACGTGATCTGTCAAATACTAATGCATGAAAATCCTAACCTCAAAAAAATCACTCTTTATTTGACAGATCACGTGGGATTTCAGACATGGTGTCAAAGAGAAAGATGCTCAGTATGCTTTGACATTTCATCATGAATCGTCTTACAAACGAACAACGCTTGCAAATTATTGAATTTTATTATCAAAATGCGTGCTCTGTTAAGAAAGTTCATTGCGCGCTTCCATTTTATGGTCAGTTTAATCGACCCACTGAAGCGGCTATTCGGGCTATTGTGACTAAATTTCGCACCAAATTTACATTGTTGGACATTAAACCACCAACACGCTTACGTAGAGTGCGAACTGAAGAAAATATCGCAGCTGTATCGGCCAGTGTTAATGATGACCACCAATTTTCGATTCGTCGCCGTTCGCTACCAATTGGGTCTCTGTTACTCAAAAACGTGGAAATGCCAAAATTGGACTAAGCGGATGGACCACCTAAGACGCAGCCGCGGTCAACATTTAAATGAAATTATCTTCAAAAAGTAAATGTCATGGACCAATCTAACGTTTCAAATAAAGAACCGATGAGATTTTGCAAATTTTATGCGTTTTTTTTTAAAAAAAAAGTTATCAAGCTCTTAAAAAATCACCCTTTAGTTACTTCATTATTTTATTTTTACGCATTAATTTTAAGTATTTTCTATAACTGATTTAGAGCCAAATTAATCCCACTTGTTTGAACGGCAAAATTTAAATACTTTGAAGATTTGCAGTGTTACCTAGTTTTGTCCAATACGTTTTCTTGATAGCTTGGAGTGTTGCCATTAAGACATAATATATATACAATTAACAATTTCCAATTTAAATTTTTTGAATTTCTGCCAAAAAAAATATGGAGCAGCTTAGGAAAGAAATGAGCAAATAATTTTCCACTTTATATAATTTTTTTTGTAAGAAAATTGTTTCAATTTTTGCGCCTATTATAATTAAACTATTAGCTACGTATAAATTGATGACACAATATAAATTGATTTTTTAATTCGTTCATGGGGGGGAAACAATTAATTCGGTGTATAAATTCTCCCGGCTACGTAGGATCTGGAATCAAGAATTTGGTGTGAAAATATCTCGGAATACGTAGGTGCGCAACATAAAGCGGTTTTTTCAAATTTTGTCAGCGTTTACAAGCGATTTACACCGAGTACGAAGTAGCGGGCATTTGCTAGTTCTTCAATTAAATTACACTTTCTTTCTTATTACAAACAGTCATTTTATCGATTTAATTTCATTCATTCCTGATTTTATTTACTAAATATCTATAATATCAATAAAACATTGATTATACAAAATATTAACAATATTATAATAATTTTTGCTTTTTATACCCTCCACCTCCAGGATGGGGGTATACTAACTTTGTCATTCCGCTTGTAACACCTTGAAATATCGACCTGAGACCCTATAAAGTATATATATTCTTGATCGTCATAAAATTCTAAGACGATGTTGAAAGCACACTAGCATCTAAACGAAAGGAGCTAGAACGTTCCAATTTTCCATCTAAACGAAAGGAGCTAGAACGTTCCAATTTTCCATAAATGCGTCTTATAGTCGTAGATATGGGATTGAAACGGGGCGAAATCGGCCCAAAGGGAAAAATGTTTCCCTCAAAAGGACTACAAATACCCATAATAATCCCTAATATTTTAGCGTATTTAAGCATGTTTTTTGAATATGTCTGTTTGATATGCGCATTCCCCTTATAGCAAAAAAGTGCACCATAAAGTGATTCTTATTTGTAGGGGCCAAAAAAGGGATAAAAATGGTACACATTAAAACGACAACAGCTAGAAACACGAAATTCGGTGTGTACATTCCTCTAATTGAGTAGATACATAATATAAACGTATTTTTTTCCAAAATCGTACTTTGAAGGGGTAAAATAGGAATAGAGGGATAAAAATGGTACCAACTAATCGGCTGTACCTAGAATAATGAAATTCGGTGTATACATTCCTCTGATTGCATAGAAAAGTAAAATACACGGATTTATCAAATTTTTTTGAGGTTAAAATGAAAAAAGGGGATAAAAATAGTACCAATCTAATGACCGCAGCTAGAGTCATGAAATTCGGAGTATACATTCCTCTGAGTGTGTAGACACGGAAAATAAACTGGGATACAATGGTACAGAGGGATAAAAATAGTACCAACTAAACGACTACAGCTAGAATGATAAAATTCTAATTGCGTAGAAAAAAGAAAAGGGGGTAAAAATGGTACCAACCAAATGGGCGCAGCTGGAATCATGGAATTCGGTGTATACATTCCTCTGACTGCATAGACACGCAAAATAAAAAGTTTTTTCCAAATTCGTATTTTTTCTTTAACGGCAAAAATTGGCTGAATCATGAAGTTAGGTTATTTTGCACTATGTACGTCTGATAATGGATTTTCAAAATGTGTACCTTTGAAATTCAAATAGAATTGAAATACAACGAACTGTAGCACCCACTATCTACCAATATTTATGGCTTTGAAAATATAAATAGAAGAATAATTATTTTTTGAATTGACGTATTGCCGCGCTTAAACGAAAAATTTTCGAAAAATTAATTTATGGCTACGTACTCGTAGAAGTGTACATACCGAACCCCTTTCAGCCTTTCATATTTTAGCTGGAAACTTTGATTTATCCCAATTTGGTTTTACGCCATTGGAAATAGAAAATAGAAGAATAATTATTTTTTGAATTGACGTATGGTAGCCTTGCCTTATAAGCGTGGTTTGAAATAACTAAAATATTATTTTTATTTATAAAATTAATTTTTCAATAATTGTATTTGTTTTGGTTTGGCTATATTAAAAAATTATATTTTCCTGTAATATTACTGCACTTCTACGAAAACCGACAACCTCTGTGGAATGCAATCCATGGTGGAGGGTATATAAAGTTCGGCCCGGCCGAACTTAACGCCGTTTTTACTTGTTTTTAACGAATTCCAGTCATTTCCGGGTCTACTAAATATTAACCAATTGTCCCCAAATTTCATAGTCGACAATGTTAATAATCAACAATGAACATACGCGCATTAGGTGATGCCGACCACATGGTCGATATTTAACATGCCAGCAACAGCTGATGTCGATCATACGGTCGATCTTCAACACATAGGATGTAAAGAAATTATAAGGTTACCAAAAATCGAAGGTGGTTAGAGTGTTTGCCATTATGTTCGTTAAAGTCATTTTAGACCAAGTAACCCACTGTGCACCATATTGTTTATTATGGGTGGGGGGGGGGGGGGGTTAGCTGCTATTATTTGAATGGTTCAATGCATTTAGAAACTGTATAAAAATACCGACATAAATTATAATTTGAATTTATTTATTCCACATATAGTGGCACGTTGAAGGGTTTCACGTCCTGCCATAGGTATTAAATACAAGTGTTATGGGGTTAAATAAAACAGATTTGTCACCTTATTAAAATAATCACAAAAACGATTTGCTTTCCAACACCACTATTATGATTAAGCAATTAAGCATAATTTAGTTTTTTCAAAAGAATGACATAAAACTATTTGCGTGTCCTAAAGTATACTATAATATAGGGTGGATTGTCAGCTGAGTTATAATATTTCTATCAGAAGCTAGAACACTTTCTAACCTATTACCAGTAAGGTGAATTTACTTCCGATCGAACAGATCCCGGCAAAAACTTATTAATTATATATCATTGTCATATGCATTACCAGGTAATGACATAACAATAGCGTCCTTACGATTACTTACAACAAATGAGTGATTATTGGTAACACCAACAATTTCTTATGGATATTTTTTATATAAAATTACGACTTTCATCGGAGAACGAAAGCACTCGGTTGTGCACAAAATTAGAGGTAATTATAGTAGCTATTTTTCATATTTTACGTGCATTTCGACCCTGCCTAATATATAAAAACTATATGTATATGAAAGCAGAGCACCAATATATACATTAACACTTCAAACCAGCGATAAATACAGGAGCAAAATTAAAGGTTTTCGAATCGTGAAAACAATTGGCACAAATCATTAAGTCACCGAATATTTTCAATAAATATCCAATCCTTTGAAACGCCATACACCAGTCGCAATGGAAGCATTATCCGGAATTGTCATAATTATATTTACGGTACTCACCACGGTGATTCAGTGCCAGGACCCGAAACAAAATTCATCTCTGGCCGAACGATTTAAGTTCATCAGCGAAAGTGATGGCTTGAATATATTTGAAAACTTACTAACTGACATCCAGAGGGAGCGGCCCATCGATGCCATGCTCATAATACATCAGAGCTATGCCAGCGATTCAAGACTTGGCGTTTTCTATCAGTGGTCTGGGCCAAAAGTGATTATAACCAAACACCGTGCCTTCGGCTATAAAAAGAAATTCAATTCAGAAATCTTAGCAGTGCTGATGATGACCAACACTTTGGACTTGGAGCTTCTTGAAGCAGCCAGTCAATCTATGGATTTTATGCGCCAGAGCAGAATTCTTGTGGTTGCGATAAATGTGGGCAATCACAATCTCTTCAAAGTTGAGTTTTTGAAGCCTGCTCAGAACTACAGAATGACAAATGTCCTGCTGTACTTTTTCCACACAAATGACAGCATGTCGTCGCAATATCATGCACTCAAACCTTATCCGCACTATCATTGGCATGAGCAGTCGTTGGAAGGATATCAAAATGGTGATTACTACCCTCAGCATTGGCGCAATATGCACAATGCCACCTTAATCACTTATTCCGCTCAGAATGCGCCACAATCTTTGGTTTATGAAGAGCCGGCCGGCAAGTTAAAGATGAACGGTTTTGTGTCCAGATTGGTTATGCTTTTCGCCGAACATTACAATGCCTCGCTGCAGATGTACGAACCTTTGAAAGTGGGTGAAGCTATTCATTTTTCCTACGTCAACAAATTAACATACGAACACAAATTAGACATACCCATGGTTTTGGATACGGGGTTCCAAGATAAATTTCAGTATATGTCAGTTACCTATGACGTCATTCATGTCCTGGCCATCGTGCCCTGTGCTCGACCCATGACCATTCGAGAAGTGTTTAGTATCCTGCTGAATGTGTATTTCTTTGGCTGTGTCACCGTCTGCACATTGTTGCTCTCCATCGCCCATTCGCTCATCGACTACTATTTTGATGGTCTCTGGAATCGTCTGAATTTTGTGATCAGTGCACATGTATTACCTGGTGTTTTGGGTCAATCATTCGCGGCCAGAAATTCTCCCTGGCGTTGTCTGAAAATTGTCTATCTGTTGCTGTTCTTCGCCGGTCTTAATATCAGCACCCAATTTGGGGCCAATGTCAACAGTCTATTCACCAGTCCACCCTATTTTCAGCAAATCGAGACACTTGATGAGCTGCTACATTCACCGGTCAAAATTCTTCTCGATGACTTGGAAGCAAAAAACATAAGTGATATAATGCCAAAAATTGAAAAGTCCTGCATAGTTACCACGAATTCTACCTACGTCGTCGAAATGCGAAACAGCTTCAACACCTCTTTCGCTTATGTCCTCTTTTCTACCGGCTGGGATGTGTACACACGCCAGCAACAGTATTTTACGTATAAAAAGTTGTGCACCTCAAAGCATTTATTACTCTACGATAGTATGCCTTTTGCCGTACGCTTGCAATTGCATACACCATACAAGGAACCGATGGACTATCTTATCCATCGGGTTCATGAGCTGGGTTTGATGGACGCCTGGAAAACCAGCACATTCATGGATATGCTGAAATTGAAACGAGTCTCTATCAGGGATCCCAATCCACCGATCGGTAGAAGGGTCTTTACCGCGAATGATTTCTTTTGGTTTTGGATGATTGTGGTGGTTGGTTTGGCTGTCAGTTCCCTGGTATTTGTGCTGGAGCTGTTGATAGGCCACCGGAAGAGTTGAACAATTATAAGCAATTATGATTTAATGTATTTTCTTCACTTTTTCATATCATTAAATAAATGTTGTACTCATGCACTCTAGCATTCGTTTTAGTTTAATATATCCTTTAGATTTTATAAAATGGGTCGTTTGAATAGTGAGATGAAAACAACAGTCTTTTCAGACTGCATTCGAAATCGAGAATATATACGAGGCCCAGGCAAAAAACAAGCGGTAATATAGGGTCCGCCATCTAACGTTTTTTTTTTCAACTATTCAACCGTTGGACTATTATTTGTGGGGTGCCCGAGGCATTTGAATGAAATTATTTTCCATTATTAACCGGAAGGATTGTATTTTCAAAAAAAAAGTTATTTTGCGGACCCTATATTAATATCGACTTGCATATTGATTTTTCTCGTGATCGGTAATATATGTACATGGAATGAAGTGACTAACATTCACAATAAGTTCTTCCAGTTCAAGTATAAAGTGTTATACTCAATTTTAAGAAATTCTCTGAAAATACGCGGTTTCTGGGGAGCGAAATTTGTATGAGAGCTATATGTAAATCTGAACCGATGTGACCCATTTTCACCATAGGCGTTTCTAGTTGAAATATAAGATATTTTGCAAGATTTGAAGAATATCTATTAAAATATGTGGTTTCTAGAACAGCAAAAGTCAAATCGGGAGCGAAATTTGAATGGGAGCTATATATAAATCTGAACCGATCTGACTTATTTTAACCATAGGTGTTCCTAGTTTAAATATAAGATGTTTTTACCAATTTGAAGAAAGTCAGTTAAAATATGTGGATTCTAGGGCGGAAAAATTCAAACTGGGAGCGAAATTTGTATGGGAGCTATATATCAATCTGAACAGGTCTAACACATTTTTACGACAGGTGTTTCCAGTTGAAATATAAGGTGTTTTGCCAATTTTGAAGAAAATCTGTTGAAATATGTGGATTCTAGAGCGGAAAAATTCAAATTGGGAGCGAAATTTGTATGGGAGCTATATATAAATCTGAACCGATCTCTCACATTTTTACCACAAGTGTTTCTAGTTGAAATATAAGGTGTTTTGCGAATTTAGAGAGAAATCTGTTAAAATATGTGGATTCTAAAGAGGAAAAATTCAAATAGGGAGTGAAATTTGTATGGGAGCTATATATAAATCTGAACCGATCTAACACATTTTTACCACAGGTGTTTCCAGTTGAAATATAAGATGTTTTGCGAATTTAGAGGGAAATCTGTTAGAATATGTGGATTCTAAAGAGGAAAAATTCAAATAGGGAGTGAAATTTGTATGGGAGCTATATATAAATCTGAACCGATCTAACACATTTCACCACAGGTGTTTCCAGTTGAAATGTAAGGTTTTTTGCCAATTTTGAAGAAAATCTGTTGAAATATGTGGATTCTAGAGCGGAAAAATTCAAATTGGGAGTGAAATTTGTATGGGAGCTATATATAAATCTGAACAGATCTAACACATTTTTACCACAAGTGTTTCCAGTTGAAATATAAGGTGGTTTGCGAATTTAGAGAGAAATCTGTTAAAATATGTGGATTCTAAAGAGGAAAAATTCAAATTGGGAGTGAAATTTGTATGGGAGCTATATATAAATCTGAACCGATCTCTCACATTTTTACCACAAGTGTTTCTAGTTGAAATATAAGGTGTTTTGCGAATTTAGAGGGAAATCTGTTAAAATATGTGGATTCTAAAGCGGAAAATTCAAATTGGGGACAAAATTTGTATGGGAGCTATATATAAATCTGAACCGATCTAACACATTTTTACCACAGGCGTTTCCAGTTGATATATAAGGTGTTTTGCGAATTTTGAAGAAAATCTGTTGAAATATGTGGATTCTAGAGCGGAAAAATTAAAATTGGGAGCGAAATTTGTATGGGAGCTATATATAAATCTGAACCGATCTAACACATTTTTACCACAAGTGTTTCCAGTTGAAATATAAGGTGTTTTGCGAATTTAGAGGGAAATCTGTTAAAATATGTGGATTCTAGAGCGGAAAAATTCAAATTGGGAGTGAAATTTGTATGGGAGCTATATATAAATCTGAACCGATCTAACACATTTTTACCACAGGTGTTTCCAGTTGAAATATAAGATGTTTTGCGAATTTTGAAGAAAATCTGTTGAATATGTGGTATCTAGAGTGAAAAGGGTCAAATCGGGAGTGAAATTCGTATCTAAATCTGAACCGATTTTCTTCAAATTAAATAGCGTTCGTCCTTGTCCCGAAAAACTTCGTTGTTTGGTTCTGGCTACAATTGCAACCTGTAGAAGGACAGAAGGACATTGCTAAATCGACTCAGAAAGTGATTCTAAGCCGATTGGTATAATTAACAATGGGTCTATCTCCCTTCCTTTTGGGTGTTACAAACAAATGCACAAAGACATAATACTACTAATAGTAGGAAGTATAATAATAGGAAGTATTTCCCTAGACGATTTGCTAACATTGGACAGTGACAAAAAAATGTGTTCTAGAGTTTCCATCAGTCAGAATCCTGCTATGGCCAGACGTTGATCCACAGTCTCGACTTCTGTACTATGATTACCCTAGTCATAAGTTCAGGGGATGGGAAATACAGCAGGATCTCCAATACAGCCTGTTGAATGATTTAAGCAGCACTTAGTAATGTACAACGATACATATCTCTGAACCATATTGATCACACCACAGTAGCTGATTTAGCTAGAAATTCCCACCTGGGTAAACATATAGATGTGAGCACAGGTTTGACGACAAAGTTGAAAATCCATTTTATGACCCATAATCATAGTCCCCAGCTCTGCCCTATCGAATTCCTGCAGACGAAAAATGTATTCACCTTTTTACACATTTCCTCATATTCCTCTCCTATGACAATCCACTATTTAGAATGATCCCTAGTTTGCCTTACGACAAAAGCGTGATAGCGCCGCTATGACCGGTAGAAACTTTACAGATATAAGTATCATTGCATCATATCCATAGGCAACGACCTTCCTGTCTGCAGCCACAAACATCTGGCGAAAGCATTCAACCTTGGCAACTACCTTCCCCACTGTACTGGCGAAAGCTGTCAACCGTGGGGTGTGCCTCTGTCATTCTATTCAAAATGTTACTAGATCCTAAGCATGAGTTGACTATCCTATTGTCTAGCATGTTGCCAGTACTAATTGCTCCAATAATTGTTCTAAGCCTTTTAAGGGAAAGGAAAATAAACTTATTGTTCTATGGTCCTTCGAAGAGTTATGGCAGGGTTTACCGCCTTCGGTATGAATATAATCTAACCTCTCTCCAGATTCTCTACAGTCACATTGTGCAGATGGTCGTTAAGTACGACACTTGTATCCATTGCAAGTTTTGTGGAATGGCCGGGAACACTCCCTCCGGACAAGGCGATTTGTTTGGTAGAAATACACTTGTGCTACCTTTTCCTCAGAAATAGCTTCTCATGGAACGCCTTCATCGTACTTTATTGTATCTTCATATCATGGTATCATAGCGAACAAGTTTCCACCAGGATGATGGCTGGATGCAGTAAGGTCAGGCGACCTGGGTGGCCAACGGAATGTGGAGTTTTTGGATATCAGCTTATTGGAAAATTTTCGTCGCAATTCTGTCATAACAGGTTGGGCTATGTGAGGAGCTGCACCATCTTGCTGAAACCACACAGAGTTGAAAGAAATTCTCATTCGGCGTAATTGTGGATAGAAAAACTCTCTCAACATGCTCAAGTAACGGTCTCCAGTAACCATAACGGTGTGACCGTTTTCTTCGAAGAAGTAGGGCCCGACAATGCAGCGTGATGAAACTGCACACCACACTGTGACACGAAGTGGATGCAATTCCGTCTCATGGAGTATCTGTGGGTTGGAAGCACTCCATATTCGACAATTTTGTTTGTTTATGTTGCCGTTTAAATCGAAATGGGCCTCGTCAGCCATGAAAAGACAGTTCAACATGTTTCCATCCTCTTCCACCATTTGAAGCATCTTCTGGCAAAATTCCAAGCGAATCGGCAAGTCTGCAGCGTTCAGTTTGTTGGCCATTTGAATTTTATATGGGAATAACTCCAAATCTTTGTGTATAATTGACTGTAATGACTGTCTGCTTATACCCATTTGAGCAGATAAGCTTCTTGTCGAAACACGTGGATTGTTTTGTATGGCAGCAGCTACAGCAGCGATTGTTTCCTCCGTTCGAACTGAAGGGTTTCGATGGTAAGGTCTTCTGTTGACTGTCCCATGCTCGGCAAAATTGTTTACAAGTCTCATTATGGTCCATCTGCTCGGAGGATTGCCGCCAAACGTGCGCCTATACTCTCTTTGAACCGAAACTAAGGACTCCAGTGCGTGATAGCGGCGGACAATCCAAATTCTTGTTTCAGTGTCCCAGTTATCCATTTTTGTTAAATGTAAAAGTCAATCCGCAAAATAAAAAAAAATTAACCAGATTCATTAAATAGAAAAAAAGTTATTCAATTTTTTTTTGGTAGCGGCTTTCATCAGCCACCCTGTACACATGATTACAACTTTGACAGATAGAAACTGAACGACAACACCATCTGGATGTGGATGTTACAGCATTGCCATACTCTCATTAGTTGATGTCGATCATATGGTCGATCTTTAACATGCCACCATCAGCTGAGGTCGATCATATGGTCGTTCACCAACACATAGGATGTAAAGAGATTATAAGGTTAACAAAAATCGAAGGTGGTTAGAGTGTTTGCCATTATGTTCGTTAAAGTCATTTTCGACCAAGTAACCCACTGTGCACCATACTGTTTATATTGTTGGGGGTAGCTGGTATTATTTGAATGGTTGAATGCATTTAGAAACTGTATAAAAATACTGACATAACTTATAATTTGAATTTTTTATTCTACACATTGTTGCACGTTGAAGGGTTTCACGTCCTGCCATAGGTATTAAATACAAGTGTTATGGGGTTAAATAAAACAGATTTGTCACCTTATTAAAATAATCACAAAAATTGGGTGTTAATCGTTTTTGCTTTTGAAGACCACTATTATGATTAAACAATTAAACATAATTGAGTTTTTCAAAACCTTTACTAACACTATTTGCGTGTCCTAAAGTATACTATAATATAGGGTGGATTGTCAGCTGAGTTATAATATTTCTATCAGAAGCTAGAACACTTTCTAACCTATTACCAGTAATTTCTTTCCGATCGAACAGAGCCCGGCAAAAATACTAATTATATACCATTGTCATATGCATTACCAGGTAATGACCTCACGATTACTTGTTTGATTGTTGGTAACAACAACAATTTTTTATAAATTCTTTTTATTTATGAAATTCTTACCTTCGTCTGAGATCGAACTCTGTCGATTATACACAAAATTAGAGGTAATTGGTTATTTTTCATATTTTACAAGCATTTCGACCCTGCCTAATGTACAAAATAATATATATGAAACCCCATAGAACCCAAGTATCCAAGGTATACATTAACACTTCAAACCAGCAATAAATACAGGAGCATAACTAAAGGTCTTCGAATCGTGAAAACAATTGGCACAAATAATTAAGTCACCGGATATTTTCAATAAATATCCAATCCTTTGAAACGCCATACACCAGTCGCAATGGAAGCATTATCCGGAATTGTCATAATTATATTTACGGCACTCACCACGGTGATTCAGTGCCAGGACCCGAAACAAAATTCATCTCTGGCCGAACGATTTAAGTTCATCAGCGAAAGTGATGGCTTGAATATATTTGAAAACTTACTAACGGACATCCAGAGGGAGCGGCCCATCGACGCCATGCTCATAATACATCACAGCTATCCCAGCGATTCAAGACTTGGCGTTTTCTATTAGTGGTCTGGGCCAAAAGTGATTATAACCAGGGACCGTACATTCGGCTATAAAAAGCAATTCAATTCAGAAATCTTAGCAGTTCTAATGATGACTAACACTTTGGACTTGGAGCTTCTTGAAGCAGCCAGTCAATCTATGGATTTTATGCGCCAGAGCAGAATTCTTGTGGTAGCGATAAATGTGGACAATCACACTCTCTTCAAAGTTGAGTTTTTGAAGCCTGCTCAGAACTACAGAATGACAAATGTCCTGATGTACTTTTACCACACAAATGACAGCATGTCGTCGCAATATCATGCACTCAAACCTTATCCGCACTATCATTGGCATGAGGAGTCGTTGGAAGGAAATCAAAATGGTGATTACTACCCTCAGCATTGGCGCAATATGCACAATGCCACCTTAATCACTTATTCCGCTCAGAATGCGCCACAATCTTTGGTTTATGAAGAGCCGGCCGGAAAGTTAAAGATGAACGGTTTTGTGTCCAGATTGGTTATGCTTTTCGCCGAACATTACAATGCCTCGCTGCAGATGTACGAACCTTTGAAAGTGGGCGAAGCAATTCATTTTTCCTACGTCAACAAATTAACATACGAACACAAATTAGACATACCCATGGTTCTGGATACGGGGTTCCAAGATAAATTTCAGTATATGTCAGTTACCTATGACGTCATTCATGTCCTGGCCATCGTGCCCTGTGCTCGACCCATGACCATTCGAGAAGTGTTTAGTATCCTGCTGAATATGTATTTCTTTGGCTGTGTCATCATCTGCACTTTGCTGCTATCCATCGCCCATTCGCTCATCGATTACTATTTTGATGGCCTCTGGAATCGTCTGAATTTTATGATCAGTGCTCATGTATTACCTGGTATTTTGGGTCAATTATTTGCGGCCAGAAATTCTCCCTGGCGTTGTATGAAAATTGTCTATCTGTTGTTGTTCTTCGCTGGTCTTAATATCAGCCAATGTCAAGAGTCTATTCACCAGTCCACCCTATTTGCAGCAAATCGAGACACTTGATGAGCTGCTACATTCACCGCTCAAGATTCTTCTCGACGACTTGGAAGCCAAAAACATGAGCGACATAATGCCAAAGATTGAAAAGTGCTGTATTTTAAGCACAAATACCACCTACGTCTACGAAACGCGGAACAGCTTCAACACCTCTTTCGCTTATGTCATCCCTTCTACAGTCTGGGATGTGTACACACGCCAGCAACAGTTTTTTACGTATAAAAAGTTCTGCACCTCCAAGCATTTATTCCTCTACGATAGCCTCAATTGGCCCGTACGCTTGCAATTGCATACACCATACAAGGAACCGATGGACTATCTCGTCCATCGGGTGCATGAGCTGGGTTTGATGTAGGCCTGGAAATCCACCACATTTATGGATATGCTGAAATTGAAACGAGTCTCTATCAGGGATCCCAATCCGGCGATCGGTAGAAGGGTCTTCAACGCGAATGATTTCTTTTGGAATCATTGGGTAATTGTGGTGGTTGGTTTGGCTGTCAGTTCACTAGTATTAATGCTGGAGTTGTTGATCGGTAACCAGAAGAGTTGATCGAATAAACAATTTTGATTTAATATAATTTCTTCACTTTTTCATACCATTAAATAAATATTTTACCCATGCACTGCAACTCTCGCAATGATTTCATATCATCCATCATAGAAAGTTTCGAATTTGTTTCAAATTTGTCAATTTCAGCTCGATTTTGCCTACAGTCCGCAAAGACTATAAGATCGCTCAGAACTGAGGGTACGGACATTGGATGTTTAAAAAGATCAACGTTATTATTATTGCTTTACAATAAAATATATTCTAATATATCTGTAAATACTCCAATCAACGTATGTTCTTATGAGGTCGTCGCCTCCACCCATAAATATCTCTCCTGGGAAACACTTGGCTTCCGCTGTTGATATCACTATACAACAAAACATTAAAGTGTGTTTGAGACCTAAATATTTTTTTTTTTTACAAATTAGATGACAGATAATTATATAACAGGTGACAAAAACTTCATTTGAAAACAGAAAAATATGGAACATGACTTTTTTAAATTCCCGTACGTTTACATTCGATTAATCGTAAAAGCAAATTCAACTTTGTTTTTTTTGCACACTGTGTGCATATCCAAGTAAATGCCGGGAATGTTACGCTTATTTAAGTAAGTGATTGCAGTACACGCCTTCTTTAAACACCTGTGACAGCATGTGATAGAGAACGTGTGAAACTGATTATACGGACATTAGGTTGGCAATGATATTTTCTAGAATAAGATAATCAACAGCGAGAAAAGGGAATTAATTTTGTATTGTAATAAATGATATTTAGGGGTGATATGAATATTATTATCTGGCCCGAATAAGTGTAAATCGACAGTACTCGTTCTCAGATTCACTTTAGCCACTAGAGTCCTTACAGTCATTTAGTTTCATAAAGTGATTATGAATTTATATTTTTATGGTCTTAGAAATAATATTAATTAATTAAATTAATGAGCGCTTAGGTTTTAAATTCTTTATTGTCCAAAACTTAAATTCGAATGACATCTTAAAACTAGAGGCTTATAAAGCAAGGAGTAAAATCATATAAGTAATCTAGTATCCAGTGGAACATAAACATGAAACAAAAGAGAGTTGCATGACATTGAAACATAAATAAATATTTAAACTCTCGTAAAAAATGAATAATTAAGTAGTTGGTCTAATAATTTGGGGTAAATTCAAACATTACGTTATTAGTTATTTTGAATACAGATTAACAAATGAAATAAATGATATGATAAAATCTATAATATACATCCGCTACAGTATTTTGTAGTGTTCATCGATGGAAACGAAATTGAAGAATTTCACCCTGGTGGGCGATAGCCGATATTTCTCGATTTATATCGAGCTTCCTCAGAGATCGCACTATACGTGTTGTTGTAGATGGGTTCTCATTCGACGAGTTAGGTTAACCGCAGGAGTACTACTGTCCTTTCCCCTTCCTTTTTTCTTATTTTCATCGATGACCTTTTGGATCAGACTTTGAAACTAGTCTATTCATTAGCGGATGACAGTAACCTCTGCCAATCAAACTCATTCGATCTTGGCTTTTTAAAGAGGTCTAAGAAATACATCACTCTTTCTGATCTTCTCAATATCTACATTACGTACGTCGGGCGCTCCAAGATCTTCAGAGGAGGGCGATGGTGTATATAGGTGACAGTAGGATATCCAATAGGATATCGCACAGTGGTTCAGAATTAAAATCCATCGGCCAAAAATTCAATATCTTTTGTTCTAGTAAACATTTTTGAGTTCTGTAAAAAATCAAAACTAGACAAGGACACAAGGGTTATTTTGATATATTAACATTATATTAATCGGATATGTTTTAGAAACCGGTACTAAATTAAAATTTAGTTTTTTTGTTTGAATTTTTTGGTCTGTAATCAATATTTGATTTGAACTGGAATATTGTCCTGGCTCAAGACCATTTTGCATCTATATTTAATAGAATAATAATAATAAATTTGCATTCTATTAAATATAAATGCAAAATGGTCTTGCGCCAGGACAATATCCCAGTTCAAATCAAATATTGATTACAGACCAAAAAAAATACAAACGAAAAAACTAAAACAAATGAGCGTTGGCACGGCAGAAGTATTGCTGGGTAACTATACCTGCATATACACATACTTACATATGCAACTCAATGAGATGCTTGTAAGATGGCATGTGTACTTTATTACTTGGTGCGATTTTTTAAACGCAAATTCGGTAAGTGAGTAATGCTTCTCGTTCGTTTGTTAGAATCATTTCCTTATAGATGCTGGGTTTGATGTTGAAAAGTCGCTGCGAAGCCACTTGGTCAAAATGATGATCGTGGTAGTCTGCAGCCAAGTAATAAAGGTCATCATGCCATTTGTAAATAAATTTGCATTCTATTAAATACAGATGCAAAATGATCTTGAGCCAGGACAATATCCCAGTTCAAATCAAAAATTAAAATTTTTTATTTTTAGTGTTTATGTTTTTTAACATATTTTTACGTATTTACGTTCATAATGCAAAGAAAAAAAATTAATTGTTTTTGTATTACAGATTTTCACGTTTTTCACGACTTTGTCCAACTGTTTCTCACACATTTTAAAAGATTGTGCACTCAATTTTTTATTAGAAATCGTGGTTTCTTAGCTTTAATATGATACGAAAACTATGATTGTGTCAAATATAGTTTGGTTGTAATTAATATTTTAAAAAATATCCTTTTTGAACAAATGTTTGACTTTGGACCAACACAACTTTTTTCCTTCAAAAGCCTTTAACGAAATGTATACACATTTGGAAGGTTGAAGGGTTCCCCGTTTTTGTGGGGCAACTTTTGCCTGCACAAAATTGCACACTTGGAACATAAGATACATTTAGTGCAAAAAGTCAGATTTTTTTGTTCCAAAACGCAATTTAGTCACTTTTCGTCTCATTAAATTCTGAAAAATAGGTACGCAGGCAGAAAGTAAAGTAAATCAGCAATATATGTAATATGCTTTGATCGCTCCAAAAACTCTGGGAAGTGATACTATTTGTCTTGTAGGCCACATTTTTGTACCCTCCACCTAAGGATGGGAGTATATTGATCCCCTTTGTAACACCTTGAAATGTTTATTTGAAATTCCACAAAGTATATACATATATTCTGGGTCGTGGTAAAATTCCAAGATGATCTATCTGTCTGTTGAAAGTACGCTAGCTGCCGAACGAAATGAGATAGGAGGTTTCAAATTTCCCCTAAATGTGTCTTATGGTAGCAGATCGTTTGAGATTGAAATCAGCCCAGACGGAAAAATTTTTTCCCTAACAATGTCTGATAATAATATTTAGACTATTTAAGCATTTTTATACACTCCACGAGAGTATTATGTCTTTGTGCATTTGTTTGTAACACCCAAAAGGAAACGAGATAGACCCATTGTTAATTATACCGATCGTCTTAGAATCACTTTCTGAGTCTCGTCCGTGAGTTTCGTCCGTCCGTCCATCTATTCTTGTAATCACGATACAGGTCGCAATTGTAGACAGAACCAAATGAAACTTTGCACAACGATGTTTTTCGGGATAAGGACGAACGATATTTAATTTGAAGAAAATCGGTTCAGATTTAGATATAGCCCCCATACGAATTTCACTCCCGATTTGACTCTTTTCACTCTAGATACATCTTATATTGTAACTAGAAACACCTGTGGTAAAAATGTGTTAGATCGGTTCAGATTTATATATAGCTCCCATACCAATTTCTCTCCCGATTTGACTTTTTCTGCTCTAGAGACCACATAATGTATCAGATTGTCTTCAGATTTGGTAGATGTTTTACCAAATCTGAAGATATATTCCCACTAGAAACTCACATGGTGAATATCGGACAGATCGGTTCAGATTTATATATAGCTCCTATACAAATTTCGCTACCGATTTGACTTTTTCCGCCCTAGAAACCACATAATGTATCAGATTCTCTTCAGATTTGGTAAAACATCTTATATTTCCACTAGAAACACCCATGGTGAATATCGGTCAGATCGGTTCAGATTTATATATAGCTCCCATACAAATTTCGCTCCCGATTTGACTTTTTCCGCTCTAGAAACCACATATTGTACCCGATTTTCTTCAGATTTGGCAAAACATCTTATATTTAAACTAAGAACATCTGTGGTGAAAATAGGTCAAATCGGTTCAGATTTAGATATAGCCCCCATACAAATGTCGTTCCCGATTTGACATTTTCCTCTGTAGAAACCACATATTGTACTCGATTTTCTTTAAATTTGGCACAACATCTTATAATCTTACTAGAAACACCTATGCAGAAATTGGGTAAGATCGGTTCAGATTTAGATATAGCCCCCATATAAATGTCGCTCCCGATTTGACTTTTGCCGCTTTAAAAGCCATATATTGTACTCGATTGTCTTTAAATTTCGCACAACATCTTATAATCTAACTAAACAAAACTATGGTGAAAGTGGGTAAGATCGGTTCAGATTTAAATATAGCCCAAATTCAAATGTTGCTCCCATAAGTTTAACCGATTTTGGCCAAACTATACATTTTATATTTCACCTATTCCGTTCCAGGTTTCAATATATCCTCATACAAATGTCCTTTTCGATATACAATTTTTTGTCAAACAGGATACAAAAAACCTTCCCGTTTTCACTTTTTCACCGAATTGAATTGTATTCGGATTGAAAGTGGAGTGTATCAAATAGTCGGCCCCGCCCGACTTTAGCCTTTCCTTACTGGTTTAATTTTTGCTTTATACACACTTACATTCTTCTTATATCGTAAAAGCACAAAACATAAATAAAAGGGATAAAAATTGTACTAGAAACATGAAATTTAGAATGTACATCCCTCTAATTGAGATACGTAAAAGGTAGATAAGTAAAATAGAGGAATTTTTCAAAATTCGTACTTTTAAAGGATGCAATTGAAAAAGGGGATAAAAATGGTACCAACCAAACGAATAATGAAATTCGGTGTATATATTCCTCTGATTGCGTACACACATAAAATAAAGGAAATTTTCGAAATTCGTACCTTTAGGGTGTAAAATGGAAAAAGGGGATACAAATTGTACCAAACAAATGGATTTGCGGTATACATTCCTCTGACTAAGTGACACGAAAAAAAAACGTTTTTCCAAATTCGTACTTTCAGGGGATTCAACGAGAGCAGAGGGATACAAATGGTACCAACTAAAAGGCTACAGCTAGAATGATGAAATTTTCGTTTAAGAAGTAAAATGCGAAAAAGGGGATAAAAATGGTACCAACAAAATGGCCGCAGATAGTATCATGGAATTGGGTATATACATTCCT
This sequence comes from Polietes domitor, assembly GCA_947397865.1. Classification (NCBI taxonomy): domain Eukaryota; kingdom Metazoa; phylum Arthropoda; class Insecta; order Diptera; family Muscidae; genus Polietes; species Polietes domitor. Next base: position 164,290,558 of record OX377619.1, on the reverse strand, counting down.
CTAAGTGCATAGCCACGTAAAATATTTTTTTCCAAATTCGTACTTTATTTTGTTGCTTTTACGACAAAAAATGGTAGAATCATGAAGTTGTCTTATACTTCGTACGTGAGAGATAAGGTATTTTCAAAATATATACTTTTGAATTTAAAATAGATGAAAATGCATCCAACCAAAGGACTGCAGCTGAAAATGAACTCTCTATCCCCCAATATTTAGGGTATTTATGATTGCTGTCTTATATTTACTTTATGAATTGAAGTATTATTTCCATTCTATGAATACATAGTATAAAAATATTGGTAGCATTGGCTTATTAATTAAATTTCTGATTTTCATACATTTGAAATTTGTTTCGGACATTCCTCTTGTAGCTTGGAAGCACCACAAAGAAAATAAATGTTTTAGCGGGCGAAATGGGACAAAAATGGATAAAATATGGTACCAATGATACGACAACAGCTGGAATCATGAAATTCGGTGTGTACATCCCTCTAATTGCATAGACACGTAAAATAGAGGGATTTTTCGAAATTCGTACTTTTAAGGGATATAATTAAAAAGAGGGATAAAAATGGGACCTACCAAACCGCTGAAGTTGAAATCATGAAATTCGGTGGTCTGACTATGAAGACTCGAAACAAAAAGTTTTTTTTTTTTAAATTTGTACATTTGGGCTTAGAATTGGGCGAATGGGGATATCTTTAAAAATTTGTACTTTTCTTATAAAAAAATTCAGTCACTTTGTCTGCATCTGAAAATGCTTCTCTCTAATGGCGACTGACAATCGCCTAATATTTTCGGCATGTTAACTTTCACAATTACAGCATTCTATGTAAAGTCGACATCCTTTAATCTGCTGGTAATACTGTGGAATGCACTCCGTGGTGGAGGGTATATAAGATTCGGCCCGGCAGAACTTAACGCCTTCTTACTTGTTTTTTATAGCATTTTCAAAAAAAAAAATTATTTGGCGGACCCTTTATATAGTTAATAACTATTTATATTATAATAATGAAGCATCACAATTTTCCTAATATGGTAGCGCATTTCTATGTAATATCTGCCGATAATACTGTGGAAAGCACTGCGTATATAAGCCTTTTAATATTTTAATAATTAATACAATATTGATCAAAAAGAAAGGCGAAAATTGCATGTTGTGGCAAGATTAACAATTGATGTATGCTTTGTAGTGTTTCACATCGACGCATCCGAGCAATAGTTTGCTGAGTATGAAAAGTGAGAGGCGTTCAAAGTTTTTTTATATAACTAAGATGGAACATTTTTTAATTGGATTGACCGATCATTACCAACATTTAAGAGAATTTATGTTAAAGGCCGTAGAATCTAAAAACTTAAAGAACTTGAAAACATGCTAAGTCGACTTAGCATACCATTTTTTGGGGGCGTCGATATCAACTTACTACAAATGTAATGACAGAGAATAATTCTCATGTAGCTGTCAAGCATGAGGGAAATTGTGTCCTCCGCCAAAACAGAAGAACTTGAAAAATAACAAATAATGTTTGCACACAGCACAAACATTGCATATAATTGCACAGTCATTTAGTGGCAAGGACAGCATTTACCTACGAGAAAATATAAAATTGAAACTTTAGTCGCAATGGAGCCTTTGCGGAGTACTGTCATACGTCTCCTTACGCTGTTGGCAATTCTTAACCAACATCAAACAAATCAATCAACTTTGTCAGACCTGACTTTTCGTTTCCCCGGACATGAAGGCATAAACAATTGTCAGAGACTACTGCACGGCATATACAAGGAGAGAAAATTCGACGCTGTACTAGTTGTACACCAAAAGCTAAAGGAAGACCCCAACCTTAGGGCTATCCTCCATTTCGACTTACCAAAAGTTATTGTAACAAAACAGCCGCCATTCATTTATAAGGAAACATTCAATTCAGATATCCTTGTTGCGCTACTAATGACCTCCAGTCTGGACTATGAATTGATCGAAGCAGCTGCCCAGGCTTTGGATTATAGACGACAAAGCAGAATTCTAATGATTGCTGTAAATGTGGCCGATAGTGAAATATTCAAAAGGGATTTTTTGAAATTATGTCAGACGAACAAAATGACAAATGTCCTTTTAATATATTACGATTCATGGGGAGAGAAGGCAGCCCAGTATTACAGACTTAAGCCTTACCCGGATTATCATTGGCAAAGTTGGTCGATAAACGAAAGCGTGTACTTTGTGAACCATTGGCACAACATGCACAACAAATCTCTGATGACCTTCATCGAACAGTCTGCATCACGTGCCCTACTCTTTGCCGATCCCCAGGGAAACCTCAAGATGAGCGGTTTCGTGGCCAGGTTGATTCTGCTATTTGCTGAGCACTTCAATGCAACCCTGAGCATGTATTACCCCTTGCAGGTGGGCAACATCACACATTACTCGGTCATCAACGGCATGGTGTCCGATAATCTATTGGACATACCCATGGCGCTGGAAGCAGTAAAGCCGCATACGTGGCAAAATGCATCGGATACATACGACATAAACCAAGTCGTGCTTATGGTGCCCCACAGTCAGCCCTTAAGTGTGCGCGAGATATTTGTGGTCCTGCTGAATGGGAATTTCTTTGGAAGCTTCATAATTACAGCCATGCTCTTATCATTTGTCCATGCACTCATCGAGTATTGTCTTGAAAAACGTTGTTATCACTTGGATTTGGTCATCAATGACAGAATATTGCCGGGCGTTTTGGGTCAGTCATTTCTAGCGAGGTCCTCACCAATCACCAGTTTGCGTTTGGTTTACTTCTTGGTGGGCTTTGTCGGTCTAAACATCGGCACACAATTCTCAGCGAATGTCAACACTCTTTTCACCACCCCTCCTTATCAACCGCAAATCCATACTCACGCCGACCTCTTGCGTTCCCCGCTTAAAATCCTCGTTGATGTCGCCGATGCCCAGCAAATGGGCAATTGGCTTGTTCCCATCGCTAAGTCGGTTGTTTTCACAACGAATAAAACCAAATTCTACGAATATCGCCAACATCTCAATGCTACGTATGCTTATTATGCCACTACGCCCACCTGGAACATCCTTTGGTGGCAACAGATGTACTTCTCGCGCAAAGCATTTCACGCTCCCAAAGATATGATCTATGCCAGTATGCTGCCGATGAGCTTCAGGTTGCAGTATAATTCGCCGTATAAGGAGCCCCTGAATTATCTAATCCATCGTGTCCAGTCTGTGGGTTTGGTGGAAGCTTGGCATGCCAGCCTATTTTCAGATATGCTGAAATTGAATCAAATCTCCATACGAGATCCCAGGCCAGCAGAGAGCCGGAAGATTCTAAATGCCAATGATTTCTTTTGGGTTTGGATGATCGTCCTGATAGGATTGGGCGGCAGTTTACTGGTGTTTTTGGTGGAGTTGGGCATTGACTGGTGGATTAAGAGATTAAATCGCCGTAGATAAATGTTTATTTCGATTGAATTGAAATGTTATTTGTATTTAATATGCTGAACTAATAAAATATGCACTCAAGTGTCCCTTTAGCGGGAATGGAAATGTCTTTTGTTTATCTAGCAAAAGCACCTCCTTAGCAATGACCTAAGGTTCATATTTCCTTAAAAAACGTACATGGCTACAATGCTATTGAAAATATTTAAATATACAAGGTGATAAAAAATGAATGGTAAATTTACATAGCTGTTTATATTAAATAGGGTGAACCATTGTGTATTTTGTGAAAGTGTTGTCAATCATCTTTTGTTAAGCCTATACAGGGGACGAAAAGAACACAGCTAATATTATGACTGCAATGATCGACCACTAATACATATTTGTCTATGCATTTATTATACCCTCCACCACAAGTATACCAAATTTGTCATTTCGTTTGTAATACCTTGACATATCGACCTGAGAATCTATGAAGTATATGAGTCATTCCATGTCAAGCGGTACGGTTTTTGGCCTCGATAGCTGTGATTGTTTTGAAAGTTTGTGTATGTATTCCTCTCATAAAATAATTGTACACGTATTTTTGGAAAAAAAAAAGATTTTTTTCCACGAGTTATGGCCAATTTAACTGTGAAAAAATAATACTTTTTTTTTCAAATGGTGTGTTTATTCAATCGCCTCTAACTCCTGAAATACTTTATCGATTTGAATGTGTTATACCTCGTTTTGAAGGAAATTTCAATTACTTTTGAAATATTGACGTGTCGTTTTATAGCAGTATTCGATTTTTTTAAAGTTTTTTGCAATTGAACTGTGGATGATCATTTTGCATCCATATTTAATAGAATGCTAATTTATTTACAACTGGCATGGTGACATGCCACTTGTAAATACTTGTACTTGGCTGCAGACTACCACGATTTCGACCATGTCAAAAGTCTTTTCAAGTGGCTTCGCAGCGGCTTTTCATCATCAAACCCTGCCTCTATTAGGAAATGATTCTCACAAACGAACGAGAAGGGCAACTCACTTGCCGAATTTGCGTTTAAAAAAATCGCACCAAGTAATAAAGTACACATGCCATCTTACAAGCATCTCATTAAGTTGCATATGTAAGTATGATTATATGCAGGTATAGTTACGCAGCAATACTTCTGCCATGCCAACGCTCATTTGTTTTAGTTTTTTCGTTTGTATTTTTTTGGTCTGTAATCAATATTTGATTTGAAATTTTAATTCTTATATTTTGAATTTCGAAATGATTACACTAATGTTGAAATTTTAAAGTACTGTGCTTAGGTATATTTTTAAGCGACTGTGTTAGTTTGGGAGTGGTGAATTGATGGCTTCTGTTTTTTACAATTTTTTTCGGCGTTGGTAAATACAAAAATATGCCATAGGTGACGTCAAAATATATAATAGTGGACATTTGGAATCTCTTCAATGGCAACTTCGATTTCAAGTTTCAACGCTTCAATTGTCTCTTGATGGTTTGCGAAACATTTATCCTTAATGGCTCCCCACAGAAAATAATCCAAAGGGGTCAAATCACAGCTCGGATGCGGCCGTAAAATATAGAATAAAATATATTTGAAACAAAAATTATTTGTGCATAACGTAACGCTCACCGTTGACAGCACAGCAACGGTGGCTCCTTGCTCATTTTCGGAGAAAAAAAGCCCAATGATTACCATCAGCCCAAAATCTATACCAAACAGAGACTCGTTGTGGATGTCATGACTTCTCAGAAGTCATGTGTTGGTTCTGTGAACCCCCGGCAATTTTGTTTATTGACATAGCCACCGAGATGAAAATGAGCGTCATCTAAAAACACAATTTTTCGGTAAAATTCATCATCTCCTGCGAAACAATCTTCAGCCAATTGGGCGAGGCTTCAGTTGTTGGAACAATTGAAATCTGCAAGCCTTCATACCGAGGTCTTTATGCAAAATTCTTCTCAAAGAAGTGCAAGAAATGTTCAGTTCCTGAAAGCGATGAGGAGTTGATGTTGATTGATGTTCTTGGACATTCTCAGCCACAGCAGCAACGTTTTCGATTGAACGCACTGGATGTCAAACATAAACCTGAAAATAACAAGTAAGGAAAGGCTAAAGTCGGGCGGGGCCGACTATATAATACCCTACACCACTCCCTGCGTATTTAACCTCGCTTTTATTACTAAACCAAGGTGCTTCATGAGAGCAATTTTATGTAGTTCACATAAATTATACAGTTACTATAAATTCATCTTTAGTCATATTTAACGAATATGGTTAATAATATGGTAACTGATCTAATTATCCGACAGACAAATACAAATTATACAGTAGTAATAGGGTGAATCGGACCGACATTTCAAAAGGGGGCCTATAACAACATTTTGGGCCTGGTCCAAATCATGGGCCTATATATTTCTCATTCACGGTAGGTATTGATAGTTGAAAAATATCATGATCTACAAAATTTTATGAAGATACGATGTAAGATGTAGTTTCTAGAGCTGTAATAGATCAGAATGGGCCCCATTTGGGTTATACCAAAGTATGGACATATGGGCATCTCCCAAACAAGTAAGGAAAGGCTAAAGACGGACGGACTTTCTACCTCATTACAATTCGGTAAAAAAGTGAAATTGGGAAGGTTTTTTGCATTTGCATTACATTTGTATAGGGGCTATATCTAAATCTGAACCGATCTTACCCAAATTCTGCATAGGTGTTTCTAGTTGTATTATAAGATGTTGTACCAAATTTAAAGAAAATTTGGTAAAATATGTGGTTTCTAAAGCGGAAAAAGTCAAATCGGGAGCGACATTTGTATGGGGGCTATATCTAAATCTGAACCGATCTTCCCACTTTCAACATAGGTGTTTCTAGTACGATTATAAAATGATGTGCCGATTTTAAAGTAAATCAGGTACAATATGTGGTTTCTAAAGCGAAAAACGTCAAATCGGGAGCGACATTTGTATGGGGGCTATATCTAAATCTGAACCGATCTTACCTAAATTCTGCATAGGTGTTTCTAGTTGGATTATAAGATGTTGTACCAAATTTAAAGAAAATCGGGTAAAATATGTGGTTTCTAAAGCGAAAAAAGTCAAATCGGGACCGACATTTGTATGGGGGCTATGTCTAAATCTGAACCGATCTTACCGAATTTCTGCATAGGTGTTTCTAGTTGGATTGTATGATGTTGTGTCAAATTTAAAGAAAATCGGGTACAATATGTCTTTTCTAGAGCGGAAAATGTCAAATCGGGACCGAGATTTGTATGGGGGCTATATCTAAATCTGAACCGATCTTACCCAATTTTTGCATAGGTTTTTCTAGTTGGATTATAAGATGTTGTGCCAAATTTAAAGAAAATAGGGTACAATATGTGGTTGCCATAGCGGAAAAAGTCAAATCGGTTTTATACCCTACACCACTTCGTGGACTAGGGTATTATAAGTTAGTTTTCCGCCAAATGTTTGTAACACCAATAAATAATCGAGCTAGACCCCTTTAAGTATACGGATCGGCTTAGAATCACCAGCTGAATCGATTTACCGATGGCTGTCTGCCCGCCTGCTGTCCATCTAAGCTTTTTCGCATTCTACAGGTCGCAATTGCTGTCCGATTATCATGAAATTCGGCAGAAGCTACTTTTTTTGACCAAGGACGATCGGTATTGAATTTGGAGGAAATCGGTTCAGATTTAGACATAGTCCCCATACAAATGTCACTACCGATTTGACTTTTTCCTCTCTAGAAAACACATGTTGTACCCGATATTCTTTAAAATTGGCACAACATTTTATAATCCAACTAGAAACACATATGGTGAAAGTGGGTAAGATCGGTTCAGATTTAGATATAGCCCCCATACAAATGTCGCTCCCGATTTCACTTTTCCGCTCTAGAAACCACATATTGTACCCGTTTTTATTTAAAATTGGCACAACATCTTATAATCCAACTAAAAACACATATGGTGAAAGTGGGTAAGATCGGTTCAGATTTAGATATAGGCCCAATGTTGCTACTAAATGTTTAACCGATTGTGGCTAAACTTTACATATTATATTTCACCAATAAAAATACATTGTGAAAGGGGGTCACATCATTACAGGTTTCAATATACCCCCATACCAATGTCCATTCCGATTTAACATTTTTTGTCAAACATATACATTTGCATGATTAAAAAATCCTTCCCGATTTCACTTTTTTACCGAATTGAATTGTAGTGAGATAGGTATATGATACATAGTCGGGTCCGTCCGTATTTAGCCTTGCCTTACTTGTTTGGGAGATGTCCAATGGACATTGTCCATATGTCCATACTTTGGTATAACCGAAATGGGCCCATTCTGCTCTATTACAGCTCTAGAAACTACATCGGATCTTCATAAAATTTTGCTGATCATTATATGTTCCAACTAGGAATACCTACCGTGAATGAGAAATATATAGGCGCATGTTTTGACACAGGCCACAAGTGTTGTTATAGGCCCCCTTCAAATTCATCCTATCCGATTCATCCTATTACCGCTGTATAATCTGTATTTGTCATGTATTTTTCCAGATCATGTTATATTTACTTTTCTAGGAATATCTGCTGGAAAATTGGATCAATTTTGACTAAAGATGAATTTATAGTAACTGTATAATCTATATGAACTACATAAAATTGCTCCCATGTAATACCTGGATTTAGTAATCAAAGCGAGGTAATCAAGCGTTGCAGGGAGTGGTGTAGGGTATTATATAGTCGTCCCCGCCCGACTTTAGCCTTTTCTTACTTGTTTTCTCTTGATCTTTATGGTCATAGATCTTTGGTAATATTTTATTTTTACAATTTACAATGCTGTTTGTTGTTTTCTGATTTTTTCATTCTTACTGGCGATTCTACTGACTGCAGTAAATGTACTTGTCTCATAAATCAGGCATCAGCAGTAGTGAAGTGTAATTGCATTTCAGTTTCCGTTTCGCTTTGATATTGTAGCCTACTTTGAGGAGGCTGTGGGCACGTTGTTCTATTTGCATATGCTCAGGATTCTGCATAAGTTATGGAATATCCGTAGACTTTAGTGCGCGCCTTTTGCCACTTTCGTTTGGTTCGCAATTTCCGCTTGCCCAGCAAAAGCAAAATGGCAATTCTCTGTGTACAACAAATTATACTTTAAATGATTTCCGTTTCCTACTTGCAATCATGCCGCCATTTTATCGTTCTCCAGCACAACGAGACAAAAACGTAGACCCCCCGCCACACTTCCATACACTTTCACTTTATGTTAACAAAAAATTGTTGTTATTTTTCCTGCTCTACGACAACGACAATATAAACTACAATAGTGAAATTGCAACAATATCTATGTAAACATTTGCAAAACGACAGTTGTCGTTATAATAGAAACGAGTTCTACTTTTTTGCTTTCTCCGAGTAGTGAAAACCTACAATTCTGGTAATATACATCGCTTTTGAATTTGTCCTCCTTCTTCTTCCTCTTTTTGCATTTTACACAATAGTAAAGAATATGCATTTCCAGCAACATCAACATGAACACTCACAGTGTGTAGTAGTGTAGGTAGTTTTCATGGAATTTCAAACGGAAATCCCATAATGTAGTCACTGTACACATTTAACAATGAGAAACACCTAGGGAATCCAGCCGACTGTAGTCAAGAGTATTATGCAGCAAACTGCAAGCAAATATGTATATTACATGTGTTGTCGTCATGCAACATTTTAGGTTTTCTTTAAATGTTCCCTAAAGTATGCTTTACATTACTGTATTACTTTATGCAAAATGGGTTATGGGTTTGGTTGAAAGTAAAATTTTCGATAAGGTCCAATTCATATTGCATTATTCCTTTCAACAAATTTTGTGGGGCAGATCAGCATATAAATTTGGATTGGAAAGTTTGATTACGGAGGCAAGCACCATTAAAGAGTTTTTCCAATATAACTTAGAGCTTTTGTTTTTACGTAACAAGTCCAAAGGAAGTACAATACAATTTAATATAAGTTTGTCTTTTAAGATAGTGATATGACAGTCTGCTTATTTTGTGAAAAGTTTAACTATTCAGATCAAAGGTGTAACAAAATAAAAAATAAAAAAATAAAAATCTATATAATAAAAAACAAGTAAAAAAGGCGGCCGGGTCGAACTTTATATACTCTCCATAACTTTATATACATCATAGAAGTGCAGTAATATTGCACGAAAATATATTTTTTTATATAGCCAAACCAAAACAAATGCAATTATTGAAAGAATTATTTTCTAAATAAATATAATATTTTTATTATTTCAAACAACGCTTATAAGGCAAGGCTACCAACACGTTTACATATCGAAGTAATACTTCAAGTCAATTAGAAAATAAATAATCGTATATTTATATTTTCAAAAAGCTTAAATATCATAAACATTGGTAAATAGTGAGTGTTACAGATGTTTTTATTTTCATTCTATTTAAATTTCAAAAGAAAAAATTTTGAAAATCCATTATCTCACGTACATAGCGCAACATATACTAACTTCATGATTGCGTTTCTGTGTAGTCAGAGGAATGTATACACCGAATTCCATGATTCTAGCTGCGGCCATTTGGTTGGTACCATTTTTATATCCTTTTTTCCAATTTTACCCCCTTAAGAGTGCGACTTTCTATAGGGTCCGCCATCTAACGTTATTTTCAACTATTCAACTGTTGGACTATTATTTTTGGGGTGCCCGAGGCAGCCATTTGAATGAAATTATTTTCCATTATTAACCGGAAGGTTAATAAATTAATAAAATAAAAAAAGAAATTTGAGAAAATATTCAGTAGTTTTTTATAGCATTTAAAAAAAAGTTATTTGGCGGACCCTGTATAATCTCTTTATTTTAGGTGTCTACGCAAGTAGAGGGATGTGCAATTCGAATTTCACCATTCTAGCTGTAGTCGTTTAGTTGCTACTATTTTTATCCCCCTGTGCCCATTGTATCCCTAGAAAGTACTAATTTGAAAAAAAAACTTTTATTTTTCGTGTCTACGCAGTCAGTGGAATGTATACTCCGAATTTCATGACTCTAGCTGTGGTCATTTGGTTGGTACTATTTTTAACCCTTTTCTCCATTTTATCCCTAAAAAGGACGAATTTCAAAAAATACCTTTATTTTACATGTCTACGCAATCACCGAATTCATTATTCTAGGTGCAGCCTTTTGGTTGGTACCATTTTTATCCCTCTATTCCCATTTTACTCCTTAAAAGTACGAAATTGGAAAAAATATTTTTATATCATGTATCTACTCAACTAGAGGAATGTGTTTCTATCTGTTGTCGTTATTATATGGTACGTATTAACCATTTTTAACCCTTTTTGCCCAATTTCATCCCCTACTAATAAAAATTACTTTATGGTGCACGTTTTTGCTAAAGGGATACCCAATATCAAGTAAGTACTAACAGACATATTGAAAAAATAAGCTTAAATACTCTATAATATTTGGGGTTTTTATGGGTATTTTAACTCCTTGTGAGGGAAACATTTTTCCCTTTGGCCCGATTTCGTCTAGTTTCAATCCCAAACGATCTACGACTATAAGACGTATTTTTGGAAAATTTTGACGTCGTAGCCTCTTTCGTTTAGATTCTAGCGTCCTTTCACCAGACGGACGGACATAACTAGATCGTCTTAGTATTTTACGACAAAGCCGATCTGTATAATAATTATAAACAAATGCACAAGTGCAGAAGAGGGTATAAAACTGCTTACTTGTAAACTAATCATATTTTCCCTTAAATATATGTATGTACTAGCTGAACCCCGCCCGCTTCTCCAGGTAAAAAGCAAATTGTAAAATTAAAATCAGGTTTCTTATTGATTTTTATCGTGGTCAGTAGTATATACGTTCCAATTTTCAGCCTTCTAGCTCAAAAAACACTTTTGCCACGCCTCCACCGCCCACGAAACGAAAACTCAAAATAAGGCATCATATATATTTTTCTCATGATCAGTAATATATACGCTCAAATTTTCAGCCTTTTAGCTCAAAACCACTTTTGCCGCCCACGAAACGAAAATCCAAATTTCGGCATGATATTTATCTTTCTCATGGTCAGTAATATATATGTACCAATTTTCAGCCTTATAGCTCTCCAAAACACTTTTGCCACCGCCCACGAAACGAAAATTCAAATGTCGGCATTAAATTGATCTTCTCGCGGTCAGTAATACAGTGGTGGACACGAATTTAGCACATTCAGCACATGTAACTTTATAAAGCAAATATTTCAACTTCTTTTTATGTTTTTTTGCCCGGTATTTTTTTCTAAAATATTACGTACTATTAGATGACCATTTAACATTGTATTTATTCGATCCTTTTGTTGCATTTTAGTTTTATTCCATCTAAAGTACAAACAATACGAAAATTGGCTGGACAGTAATTTAGCACAAATTAAAAAAACTTTGGTCAACTTTGGAAAAAGCTGAACTAATAAATACATTATATTATAAAATTAATATTTGGTTGGATAACTACGATTTTGAGTAACAGCTGTACATCTTCTGGACATACTCTCCACTAGAGACATAAAACGCTCCGTTGGAATATCATATCAGGAATTTAGAGTTTCAATCAAAAAATCGGGCAAATTTTTGTGTTTTATTGCTATAATATGTTGTTGAAGTCCATTCCATAGATTCCCAATAGGATTGAGATCCGGTGACTGTGCTGAACCATTTTTTTACTTGGATTATAAACTGTTGTGCCAAATTTAAAGAAAATCGAGTACAATATGTGCTTTCTAAAGCGGAAAAAGTCAAGTCGGGAGCGACATTTGTATGGGGGCTATATCTAAATCTGAACCTATTTGCCTCAAATTAAATAGCGTTCGTCCTTGATCCACAAAACTTACTTGTGCTAATTTTTGTTCGAACTATAATTGCGACCTGTAATTTGATTACAACAATAGATGGACAGAAAGTGATTCTAAGTCGATCGGTATACTTAACAATGGGTCTATCTCGCTTCCTTTTGGGTAGTACAAACAAATGCACAAAGCCATAATACTCTCGTGGATTGTATAAAAATCCGATTTATTGGTTGTTTTTCTCGGCGTAGGACGTTGTGCGACATTTTTGCTCCCATAAGTGTCAATATGGCTTAGTATATTGCACACAATCTGTCTGGATCAATTTAAAATGTTTGCAATGTCCCCAGCGGTACTTCCACTGTAGTTGAATTGCAAAATAACCTGACGCTGCGCCTCAATGCACCACTTTCCTTTAGCAATGTCGAATTATAAATTTTGTTAAATAATAACTCCATTTGAGTAGAAATAATTTATTCAAACGCAAAAAGAAAAATAACAACTTTAATCAAATGTGCTAAATTCGTGTCCAGACCAAACAACGAATTACTTGCAAAAGAATACGAAAACATATTATGGGGCTTACTGATCACACCATATAAAAAATCAAATATTTGGCCCAGAGTTCATTATCAACACAATTTTTTTGCTATTATAAACGACACATTTAAATTACACATTAAAAATTTCAATCCAAATTTCAGCATCATAGTTATCATTCTCGTGGTCAGTAATATATATCGTTACCAAAACATATAAAAGACTCAACTAACATTTTTTGTCAAATCGGTATTTTTGTTTATTATGACCGAAGTTGTGGTGTTTTGTTAAAATAACTGAAAATCTCGATTTGCAAAAAAAGTTAGTTGAGTCTTTTATATTTCGGTAATGATATGTACCAATTTTAAGCCTACTACCTACCGCCCACAGAGCAAATTTTGAAAAATTCTATAGCCTGTAGTTCCTTCCAGACCTGCATCTATCTGTACTGAAAATTTTAACAACATCGGTTCAGACGTTTACACGTGATTGCGGAACAAACAAACAGACAGACTTACACTAAGGTTTTATAATATTAATAGGGATTTCCAGCACTGCACACAAAATATTTCATTGATGTAATTGTTCAGTTGTTAGGCTTCGTTTTCCCAAAATATTCGGCTGCCGATGACTACGTTCACCTATTTACTATAAATACCCAATTTGACGATCTCAACATGTCAATCGGTGTGCGACACATGTATGTTCAATGCAAAAGAAAAAAGAAAAGCTTTGTGTGTCGACAACTTCGTTTACCGATTTAATATGAAGCTGTGGAACATAGCGAGACAATCGGTCTACAAGTGACTTCGTTTTCCTAACATTTTCGTTTGCCGAACGTTACGTTCACCGAATTACTATAAATATCAAATGCTGAGGATCAAAGCGTGTCAGTCTGTCTACGCATGCATACAACAGCGAGCATTGTCGAGAAAAGAATAATGTGGACAAAAAAATAACGGGGTTTCGGCTATTAAGAGGTGTTATGCTATTTATACACTCCACGATAGTATTATGTCTTTGTTAATTTGTTTGTAACACCCAAAAATAAACGAGATAGACACATTGTTAATCACTTTTTGAGTCGATTTAGCAATGTCCGTCCGTCTGTCCATCTATTCTTGTAATCAAAGTCACAATTGTTGTTAGAACAAAATGAAACTTTGCACAACGATGTTTTATGGGATAAGGACGAACGCTATTTAATTTGAAGAAAATCGGTTCAGATTTAGATATATCTCCCATACAAATTTTGCTCCAGATTTTACTCTTTTCACGCTAGATAGCACATATTTGATCAGATGTTCTTCAAATTTGGCAAAATATCTTATGTTTCAACTAGAAACACCCATTGTGAAAATGAGTCAGATCGGTTCAGATTTATATATAGCTCCCATAGAAATTTCGCTCCCGTCTTGTCTTTTTCAGCCCCAGAAACCACGTGTTTTCAGAGAATTTCTTTAAATTGGGCATAACACGTTATACCTGAATTGGAAGAACCTATTGTGTAAGTGGGTCACATCATCCCATGTTTGGATATAGCCCCGATACAAATAATCTTCTCGATTTGACAAATTGGGTCAGGTCATATTAGCCTGTGATTAGGAAGCATACAAAAATCCTTTATCATATAAACGGCCCCGCCCGACTTTAGCCTTTCCTTACTTGTTTTACTGTGAAAAAAGTTCTTATATTTTGAGATATATCCATTGGAACTAATTTTGCCAGAAATGATCTCATCCAAAAATATCAGTGATTTGAAAAACTAAAAATATATTATTTTGGATTATTAAATTAAACAAGTAAGGAAAGGCTAAAGTCGGACGGGGCCGACTATATAATACCCTACACCACTCCCTGCGTATGTACCTCGTTTTCATTACTAAACCCAGGTATTTCATGGGAGCAATTTTATTTAGTTTATACAAATTATATAAATTATAGTCATATAATTTATATGCTATAAATTCATCTTTAGTCAAATTTAACGAATATGGTAAATAATATGGTAATTGATCCAATTGTCCGAAAGATAAATACAAATTATACAGTAGTCTACCAAAGTAAGGACATATGGGCATCACCAAACAATTCTCATTGCAATTCAATTCGGTAAAAAGTGAAATCGGGAAGGATTTTTGCATCCTGTAAATGTATGTGTTTGACAAAAAATGTTAAATCGGAAAGGACATTTGTATGGTGGTATATTGAAACCTGGAACGATGTGACCCGCTTTCACCATGTATTTTTATTGGTGAAATATAATATGTAAAGTTTGGCCAAAATCGGTTAAAGATTCGGGAGCGACATTTGTATTGGGGCTATATCTAAATCTGAACCGATCTTACCCACTTTCACCATAGGTTTTTTAGTTGGATTATAAGATGTTGTGCCAATTTTAAAGATAAACGGATACAATATGTGGATTTTAGAGCGGAGAAAGTCAAATCTGGAGCGACATTTGTACGGGGGCTATATCTAAATCTGAACCGATCATACCCACTTTCAGCATAGATGTTTCTAGTTCGATTATAAAATGTTGTGCCAATTTTAAAGAAAATCGGGTACAATATGTGGTTTCTAAAGCGGAAAAAGTGAAATCGGGAGCGACATTTGTATGGGGCTATATCTAAATCTGAACCGATCTTACCCAATTTTTGCATACGTGTTTCTAGTTGGATTATAAGATGTTCTGCAAAATTTAAAGAAAATCGGGTAGAATATGTCGTTTCTAGAGCGGAAAATGTCAAATCGGGATCGACATTTGTATGGGGGCTATATCTAAATCTGAACCGATCTTACCCAATTTTTGCATACGTATTTCTAGTTGGATTATAAGATGTTCTGCAAAATTTAAAGAAAATCGGGTACAATATGTCGTTTCTAGAGCGGAAAATGTCAAATCGGGAGCGACATTTGTATGGGGGCTATATCTAAATCTGAACCGATTTCCTCCAAATTCAATACCGATGGTCCTTGGCCAGAAAAAATAACTTCTGCCAAGTTTGATGACAATCGGACAACAATTGCGACCTGTAGAGTGCGAACAAGCTTAGATGGACAGCAGACGGACGGACGGACAGACAGACATCGTTAAATCGAATCAGCTGGTGATTCGAAGCCGATCCGTATACTTAAAGGTGGGTCTAGCTCAATTATTTCTTGGTGTTACAAACATTTGGAGCGAAACTAACTTATAATACCCTAGACCACGAAGTGGTGTAGGGTATAGTAAAGACTTTTCTTTAACTTTAATACTTAGCTGTACTGCCTTTGCTTATTACGTCTTCGCAACGTCGTTTCATGGAGTCGACTGGTGTTTTGCTCTTTTCATTAATTTTTGATTTGGCCATAAAATGAGGAGTGTCTTTGTGAATTGCATTTTTTTGTGACATGAGTATTTTAAGTGAGATTTACTTAATATTCTACGAATGGTTTAAACACTTACGGATGACAGACATCTTATTTTTAAAGTAAGGGTGTTAGTGCTTTTTTGTTATTATTCGGCAAATGGTTGGATGTGATACAAACGGATTTCTATCGCGTTCAGATTTAGATTTTTCTTCATTTATTATCGTATTTCTGATTATTTTAGCATATACTCTGAATTTTCCAACATGAGTTTCCTTCAGATATCAAGATTTTTATATGAACCCGCTTTTCTTCGCTAAAATGCATTCCTCGTCCTATTCATTAGAAAGATGAAAACAGTACTAATTCAAATCAAGCGTAAATTTCATAATTAATATCTTACATCTTTGATTTGATGTAAGCCATTAATTATGAAATAATTTTTTCTTGATTTTTTTTAAGCTGCTATTATTTTCGCCGCTCCAAAAATGTTGAATAATCTAGAAAATTTAACTTTTCTTAAATAACTAAAACATAATCATCAAATAAACTTTTTTTATAGTCACATAACACAGCACTTAATACAGTAGTGTCAATAAAAATTATTACACAAAGAAATATGATAAGATGTATTTTAGACTGTGTTGCGTTGCTATTATTTTGACCGCAACTGTATACAGTGAAACTTTTCAATAGTGGACAGCCACAGTCGATCGCCTTTTTGTCCATCGTTGGGAATAGCCCATTTATTGGAGGTTTATTTCAACTCAATATTTCTTATCATTTCCCATTGAATGGAGGTGTTCATCTGAGGGTGTTTTCATTATTTGGAGGTTTCACTATACTAGATTTTGATGGACATTTGTATGCGGCTTCAGTTTGGTGTATCAATTTTTGTTTTATTTAAAACTGTGAATGTTATGTCAATTTTACACTTTTCAATACATTTTTTAAAGTATTTTTTGTAATTTGAATTTCTTGGGGGCTTTTTGATATCGTTCATGTTACATGGAACAATATAAAATGGATTTTCATAAATCTATAGTGCATTGATTTAATTGCGGTTAACACATTTCAACCTATTGCTTTATCTTAAATCATTATGACATATAAAGGGTCCACCATCTAACTTTTTTTTACAACTATTCAACCGTTGAACTATTAAAGGGTGATTTTTTAAGAGCTTGATAACTTTTTAAAAAAAAAAAACGCATAAAATTTGCAAAATCTCATCGGTTCTTTATTTGAAACGTTAGATTGGTCCATGACATTTACTTTTTGAAGATAATTTCATTTAAATGTTGACCGCGGCTGCGTCTTAGGTGGTCCATCCGCTTAGTCCAATTTTGGCATTTCCACGTTTTTGAGTAACAGAGACCCAATTGGTGCGAACGGCGACGAATCGAAAATTGGTGGTCATCATTAACACTGGCCGATACAGCTGCTATATTTTCTTCAGTTCGCACTCTACGTAAGCGTGTTGGTGGTTTAATGTCCAACAATGTAAATTTGGTGCGAAATTTAGTCACAATAGCCCGAATAGCCGCTTCAGTGGGTCGATTAAACTGACCATAAAATGGAAGCGCGCAATGAACTTTCTTAACAGAGCACGCATTTTGATAATAAAATTCAATAATTTGCAAGCGTTGTTCGTTTGTAAGACGATTCATGATGAAATGTCAAAGCATACTGAGCATCTTTCTCTTTGACACCATGTCTGAAATCCCACGTGATCTGTCAAATACTAATGCATGAAAATCCTAACCTCAAAAAATCACTCTTTATTTGTTCCCTCAGCTGCCATTTGAATGAAATTATTTTCCATTATTAACCGGAAGGATTGTACTTTCAAATAAAAAAAGAAATTTGAGAAAATATTCAGTAGATTTTTTATAGCATTTTCAAAAAAAATTATTTGGCGGACCCTTTATAAATGTTTCATGAGGTTAAGTATCCATGTTTGAGATATTCTCATATATTTAATTGTATTTATGATAACACCCTCCGACAGCCCATATTACATTTGAACTGGGAGATATGTGTTTGAAACTATTGGCAAAAATGAGTTAATTAACGTTTTTAGTTTTTCATTTCCTCATCCTGTTGCACCTTCACATGACTACAAAGTTCCAACAAATACATTTTTTCACAAGTTATTTTAAATACTTATTAAAACCATATAATATCGGTATAAGTGTCATATTAAAGAGGAGGAGAAAGGAAGGTCTCTTTGAAGAAAATATATTGTTAAATGTAGAAGTTATGACCCTTCATTTGCATATGCATATTTGCATAATTTCAGATTTTTAGAATCTTAAATTTTTCCTAGATGTGATGTAAACAATATCGTGCAAAGTACAGGGAATAAAATTAACACTAAGCAGTTCGAGAAATATAACTAACTTACAATACCACTAAATATTTTTAGGAGACAATATGAAATGTGTTCCGAAATATTATCAAATGTTGAAGTCAGCAATATACAATTTTTTGCAACTAGAGCAAATTTTCCGTCATAAAAATAAATTCTTTTTGGTTTTGTTTTAATATACACATTGAGTAAATGTTAGTAAATTTGTTATAAAATTGCATTTATACAAATAGAAAAAAAGTAAGGAAGGTTAAAGTCGGGCGTGGCCGACTATAAGATACCCTACACTTAGTCATTATGGTATGGATATAAAAAAGCCATTGCATTTAAACCGCGTGATATACGATGCAGCTAAAGAGTGATTTTTTTGAGGTTAGGATTTTCATGCATTAGTATTTGACAGATCACGTGGGATTTCAGACATGGTGTCAAAGAGAAAGATGCTCAGTATGCTTTGACATTTCATCATGAATAGACTTACTAACGAGCAACGCTTGCAAATCATTGAATTTTATTATCAAAATGCGTGCTCTGTTAAGAAAGTTCATCGCACGCTTCCATTTTATGGTCAGTTTAATCGACCCACTGAAGCGGCTATTCGGGCTATTGTGACTAAATTTCGCACCAAATTTACATTGTTGGACATTAAACCACCAAGACGCTTACGTAGAGTACGAACTGAAGAAAATATTGCAGCTGTATCGGCCAATGTTAATGATGACCATCAATTATCGATTCGTCGCCGTTCGCAGCAATTGGGCCTCTGTTACTCAAAAACGTGGAAATGCCAAAATTGGACTAAGCGGATGGACCACTTGAGGCGCAGCCGCGGTCAACATTTAAATGAAATTATCTTCAAAAAGTAAATGTCATGGACCAATCTAACGTTTCAAATAAAGAACCGATGAGATTTTGCAAATTTTATGCGTTTTTTTTTTTAAAAAAAGTTATCAAGCTCTTAAAAAATCACCCTTTATAAGAGGAGAATATACTACAAATTCCATACTTCTATCTGTATTTGTAAGAAAATTTGAACACATACCTTGAATGGGAGCTATATACAAATCTGAACCGATGTGACCCATGTTTAGCAAATGTTTTCTAGTTGAAATATTAGACGCTTTCCCAAATTTTATGGAGTGTTAAATATGTGGTTTCTAGAGCGGAAAGAATCAAATCGGGAGCTATATATAATCTGAACCGATGTGACCCACTTTCGCTATAGTAATTTCTATTTGAAACATTAGCTGATGTGCAGAATTAGAAGAAAATCTGTACAAAAATGCTATTTCTAGAGCGTAAATAATCAATTCAGTAGCGAAATTTGTAATGGAGCTATATATATATATATATATATATATATATATATATATCTGAACTCATCTGACTCATTTTCACCAGAGCTGATTTTAGTTGTAATATAAGTTGTTTTGCCAAATTTGAAGAAAATCTGTCAAAGTTTGCGGTTTCTAGAGCGTAAAGAATCAAATCGGAGGAGACATTTGTGTGGGAGCTATATATAAATCTGAACCAATCTATCCTATTTTGACCATAGCTATTCTTAGTTGAAATATAAGCTGTGTTGCCAAATTTGAAGAAAATCTGGCAAAGTTTGTGGTTTCTAGAGCGGAAAGAGTCAAATCGGAGGAAACATTTGTATAGGAGCTATATATAATTCTGAACCGATCTATCCTATTTTTACCAGAGCTGTTTTTAGTTGAAATATAAGCTGTTTTGCCAGCTCCTCCTCAAATCGGAAGAGACATTTGTATGGGAGCTATATATAAATCTGAACCGATCTATCCTATTTTTACCAGAGCTGTTTATAGTTGAAATATATGGCGTCTTGCCAAATTGGAGGAAAATCTATTGAAATATGTGGTTTATAGAGCGGAAAAAGTAAAATCGGAAGCAACAATTGTATGGGAGCTATATCTAAATCTGAACCGATTTGCTTCAAAGTAAATAGCGTTCGTTCTTATCACATAAAACTTCGGTGTGCAAAGTTTCATTTAGTTCTAACAACAATTGCCGATGATCAGTAAAAAATATTGCAGCTCTGAGTGTACACTATAGAACGAGGTTTAGCTCCGCTATCATAAAAAAAAATTAAGGGCATCGTCAATGCTTACAAAATCAAATCGCAATTCTACTCTCGTAATTTTGATATCCCAATAATCTCGTACAAATATCTACCGGTCATCGACACTGATTCCACGAATAAATTGAATATCGCCATATGATCGATCTCAGCTGATATGTTTATGACGTATAGATGGCGGTATCGTTTGTTTTATGACTGTCAAATCAGTAGTTTTGTCCACTCCGGAAGAAGCGGCAATACTTGCTGAAATAAAATATTTTAAAAATTAATTTGTTTTTAATTTATTAAATTTTTTGCTCTAGACTCCGTCCAGGGAAGACCAAAAGGGCCACCATCCAGGTGGAAACCTGTTCAATCACTGACCCCTACAAATCCGCAGACAAAAAGTCATTTGTATGTGTCAGTAAGCGGAATCCATATCCTTCTTTTCTGATCAACTACAAATTTACTTGTTCTTATTTTCAAACATGGCATAAATCTTAAACCTGAAATGTTTTCCCATTTATAAGTCCACTAAATATTCCAAAGATAACAAAGATTTCCGTTATCACATTTAAGCTCGTGTCTAAATCTCCCCGAAAATATGCTGCAAATTCCGTTTTGTCACAAACACACCCAAATGTATGTAGCAAATTTGCCCGGCTATCTTTTTCACTTTTTGTTAAAATCATAATGCTTCTCTAATTTCATACTTCATCATAAATTCTCATTGAAGAATAAAAAAAAAACAAAACAAAACAAAAAGCAAACATGTACCAGACATAGTAAATCTTGGTTTCTGTGTTGCAAATCCGTTGAATTATAGTAAACCCTTGGCGGCATCAGCCTTCCATAAAGCCCCCATGTCGCACGCCAACTACCGGCCAGGACACCCACCCACCCAATGCTCCAGCTGCAGACAACAGCTGCCGCATCATGTTGTTTGCAATAAGCAACACATGTGAGTACACATGTAAGCGAGCGTCGGATTGTATCGTCCGTCGTATTTGTGTTTGTTTTCGGAGAGCGTGTGTTGGAATGAAATCCACTTTCAGATGTTGATCTCCTTTGTTTACCAGCCAACCAATGTGGGGGCGGGGGGTGGTGGTACATGAATGTGTGAATTTGATTTCATGGAATGGCAGGATAAATAAATTGTATGTACAGAGTATAAATATATATAGCATTGAGTTAACATTGTGTTGCACGATGTTGGGTAGCGAACATATTTAAAATGTGCGAAAGCCTTTAAAATATTTCAGGCTATTTTTGGGTAATTGGGACCGGGTAGTAGGTATTAGTTAATAGTTAATGTGTAGGAGGTACTTGGATTTGAGGATGTAATCCAAAGCTTAGGAGAAATATTCCTGTGAAGGCCTGATCTGAAAGTTTTGGAAATTAAATTAGATTTTTACACTGTTGTCCCCTTGAAACCACTGTCCACCATCGTCCAGTTGATTGGACACTATATCGACAGTTGCTTTATGGTTTCTACAGTACGTACTCTATTCTATTTTTATTCTGACTGGCTTGGTTGTGTGTGTCTGTGTTGTGTGACATAAAGTCATGGTCACTTTAAGGTTCACCAAATAGTGTTAACTTTTGCTGTTGAAGAACAATATCGTCATCGTTGTCATACTTTATGTTTTTATGGTTTTTATGTTTTCTCTTTTTGCTGTTGTTTAATATCAAAACAAAGCAATGTTTTTTATTTTATCTTTTTGAGATGTCATCCTTTTTTTGGTAACCGTCCTTTATGACAGAACAATATTGTGGCTAGATTTTGCAGCAGTTTGTCGTTGAATAAATAATTCGTAAAATGGTTAGAATTTCCTAACGCCGTAATTTTAGATGTAATGAAACCTCACAGTTTTTTGGTATTCTTAAAGCGTCGTAAAAGTGAGATTGTATTCTGAAGGCATTTCCACGTAGGACTGCTTAGGTTAGGTTATTTTACTTCCCTGGTTAGAAGTAACATGTGCGACTCACGAAATACTTTCACTTACAGACGTCCAGCTAAGCTTTCAAAGAAACTTGAACACAGTGTCACTCTACGTCTCCTAACCATGGCGACTGTGTTCGAAGCTATGGATCTCCTCTTCGTACAGTGGGTGCTTATTTGGAAACCATTTATGCTCCGAAAGACGTCAATTTAAAGAATGGGGTACATAGAGAAGTAGTAGATTGTTACACTAGATTTTTAGAAACGAAATCAAACTTCGATAACAGTTCAATACAAATTATAAACTTCACAGATAACATTAGGGCCAGCAGAATTATCCATGAGGACTTCGTAAGACAAGATGAAGTTATTTACATTTTTAAAAACCTAAAGGCAAAAATGTCTTCTGGAATAGACAAAATTCCAAACATAGTACTCAGGAACGCCCCCCTTAAAGTTAATTACCGAATATTGCACGTTATTCAATAACATGATCAATAATTCACACTTTCCATGCTCTTGGAAACTGGGTAAAATTGTTATTCCACCCAAAAAAGAGAAAGACCCAAGCGACCCAAAAAAACCATCGAGCAATAAAACTCCTTTCCAATATAAGCAAAATATTCGAAATCTGTATTAACTCAAGAACAACAAAATTATTAGATAGACAAATGTTAGTTAATACAAATCAATTTGGTTTTAAATATAACCATTCCACAATCCATGCTGGAATTGGCACAAAAAATTATACACAGGTGCATGTCTGATTGATTTTCAGAAAGCTTTTGATAATATCTGGATCCCTGATCTAATTTGTAAACTCCAAAAATATAATTTTCCATTAAAATTCACAATTCTACTTCACAATAACTGATAACTGAAAGATATTTCGTGGTTGGCAATAGGGCCGAAGTAAGCACAAGGAAGTTTCGCATAGTCAATGGTCTGCAGCAAGGTACAGTGATTGCTCCGATTTTATTCAATCTTTACATTCATGAACTTTTAAGCATAGTTCAAGATTCGATCGGCTTTGTCGATGATATAATAATATTTCATGCCGACGACAATGTAAAAAGAATTAATGAGAAACTGCAAAATAAGTTTAACAGCGTAGTAAAATATTCAATTGATTGGAATATGCAAATTAACCACGATAAATGTGAAACAATCCTGTTCCGGCCACCTGTGGGAAAATATAATTATAACATTAGAACATTTTGTATAAAATGTCCACTTAACAATGTAAATATAAGAAACAAAGATGTAGTGAAATACTTAGGTATACACATAGATAAATTCCTCTATTTTAATGACCATATTAAAACACAAATCCCAAAAGCAAGGAGAGCCTTCTTCAATTATAAAACTTTATTCTTTTCAAAATACATAATACCAGAAAGAAGTTAAAATATTATTATATAAATCATTAATAAGACCAATTTTAACATACGGTTGTCCCATATGGTTCAACATATCGCCATCTTATATGGAACGGATAAGGAAATTCGAAAGAACTTGCCTCCGAGCTTGTACTTCTCTTTATAGATCTCCGAACAGTAATTATACTAAATATATTTCTAACCGCATATTGTATAACTCCTCAAACATAACAAGAATTGATAATTTTATTATAAAATTAATCAGAAATCACATTATTAAAACAACGCAATGTCATTCAAATAATCTTATTATGGCTCCTTACTACGTTGATGAAAATTATATCAAGGAAACACTATTATCGGGTTATGTTCCTCCTGAGGCCTTCCTCTACCTCGACAAGAACGGTTATATACAAAATAATAATGGGGTCCCCATTTTTTATCATTTACATAGATGAGCTAATATACAAGTTGTCAGTACTGACCTTATATCCAACAATGATCTGAGATTCGATACTAACGTTTCAAATATAGATCTCGAAGAGAGGAGAAAACTAAATACAAATATATTTTGGTGGATTACTAATTAATCTGATGATTTTTTTTTCTTTTTTACCAAGTCTGACATCACTTTTAATCCCTTTAAATATGAAAGTAATGGTTTTGTAACTTTTTCATTACATATATTATAACATAAATGTATGAATTTACATATACTAGAAATAAGTATCTAAAATGTAAAAAACTTTAGTATAAATGTATTATATGTATATATTAAGCGTACCTGAGTTCCCGTTCTTAGGGCTATGGTTTGTAACTCTACTTTAGAAAATCTTTTTGTTTATTTATAGAACCTCCTATGTATATATTTGAATTTCACAAAATAAACAATAAAAAAAAGTCTCCTCTTCGTCAAATAAGTTCCAACACAAGTCATTTTACTTGATATACTTTTTACACAGTGCCCCATTAATACTGAAATGGACGTAGATAATTAATATATTTTTAGTGAAGGACGGTACACTGATCTCTTTATAAAATTTTGACCTGAACATCTTCCCGTTTTGCACGTGTCTACGTCTGTCCAACTTGTGTTTGCCTACATATGTACCTTGAGCTGTGGTGTTCCTATACTTGTATTACTAATCTGGCAAAGTCGTCAGCTTTACAGTTCTCTGGGATAGCGATCAATTATAGATGCTGAATATTCACAGTCATGGATCTTAAACCAGCAAACAGCACGTCCAGAATATCGCCTCTATTCGAGAAGGTTTGCGGATAACCCGAGGCAGTCCACACCATGCAGTCTTTCAACATGGCGAATTGGCTTGAAATTTGATGATTTTTTTATAGGGTATTATATCTTTGTGCATTTATTTGTAACATCCAAAAGGAAGGGAGATAGACCTATTGTTGAGTATACCGATCAAATTAGAATCACTTTTTGAATCGATTTAGCCATGTCCGTCAGTCCGTCCATCTATTCTTGTAATCAAAGTACAATTATTATCCGATCATAACAAAAGCTGGCTCAAGTGAGTTTTGCCGCCCAAGTACGAACCCTATTTAATTTCAGGCAAATTGGTTCAGATTTAGCTTTAGCCACCATACAAATGACCCTCCCGATTTGGCTCTATAAACCACATATTTTAACAGATTTGATTCAAATTAGGCACAGTACGTTATGAAGAGTGATTTTTTTGAGGTTAGGATTTTCATGCATTAGTATTTGACAGATCACGTGGGATTTCAGACATGGTGTCAAAGAGAAAGATGCTCAGTATGCTTTGACATTTCATCATGAATCGTCTTACAAACGAACAACGCTTGCAAATTATTGAATTTTATTATCAAAATGCGTGCTCTGTTAAGAAAGTTCATTGCGCGCTTCCATTTTATGGTCAGTTTAATCGACCCACTGAAGCGGCTATTCGGGCTATTGTGACTAAATTTCGCACCAAATTTACATTGTTGGACATTAAACCACCAACAAGCTTACGTAGAGTGCGAACTGAAGAAAATATCGCAGCTGTATCGGCCAGTGTTAATGATGACCACCAATTTTCGATTCGTCGCCGTTCGCACCAATTGGGTCTCTGTTACTCAAAAACGTGGAAATGCCAAAATTGGACTAAGCGGATGGACCACCTAAGACGCAGCCGCGGTCAACATTTAAATGAAATTATCTTCAAAAAGTAAATGTCATGGACCAATCTAACGTTTCAAATAAAGAACCGATGAGATTTTGCAAATTTTACGCGTTTTTTTTTTTTTAAAAAGTTATCAAGCTCTTAAAAAATCACCCTTTATTTGAACTGAAAATATCTGTGGTAAAAATGAGTCAGGTCGGTTCAGATTTAGGTATAGCTCCGATACAAATTTCGCTCCCGATTTTACTTTTTCACAAAACCATATATTTGAACTAGAAACGCCTATGGTGAATTTGGGCCAGATCGGTTCAGATTTAGATGTAGCTCCCATACACATTTCGCTCCCGATTTAACCTTTTCCCCACTAGTAACCACATACTTGAACAGATTCTCTTCAAATTTGGCACAAAACCTTATATTTGAACTGCAAATATCTGTGGTCAAAGTGGATCAAATCGGTTCAGATTTAGATATATCTCCCACACTAATTTCCATTTAACTTTTTGGGCTCTAGAAACCACATTCCCGATTCAACTTTTTCTCTTAATGTATTACAGATTTTGATCTAATTTAGCAGAACACGTTATATGTCAGCTGGAAATATACATTGTGAAAGTAAGTCACATCGGATCATCATATAGTGCCCATAAAAAGCGTTCCCGATTTCACTTTTTCTCCGAATTTAATTTAATGCGATAGAAAGTGGAGGGTATCATATATTCGGCCACGACCGACTTAAGCCTTTCCTCACGTATTTCAATTGTTTCATAAATATGGAAGCCGTGCCCATATGCTACGAACCTTCTAGTACCCACCATACAATATTATATTATATTATAAATATTATACAGGTGCTACCTGAGAGTGTTGGACCAATCGGATCTTGATATTCTAGGCAAATATAATGTGATGTTCGTTGGACAAGCAAGTATTTTTTGAAACAAAAAATAATTTTTGGACATGTCTAAAACAAATTTTTCTATTTGAAAAGGATTTTCAAAGTATGTAGACATCTTCAATACATGTTACTATGATAGTGGTCTAAGTCAAAAATTAAAAAAAATGAGATATGCCTATTTTTCCCTTTTTACTTTGATCAGATCTCAAATTTAAGAACTTTTCATTTTGACATTTATAAAAAACTAGCTGAACCCCCGCCCGCTTCGCCAGGCAAAAAAAAAAAACAAACGGTAAAATTAAAATCTGCTTTCATATTAATTTTTGTCCTGATCGGTAATATATGTACCATTTATAATTATATATATAATATATGTACCAATTATAATCAAGGTTCTTCCCTGAGATACTAAAGAAATGGATATGTTCCATGGATAACGTTAGTTTACGGCGAATAATTGAAAAAATTTCAAAATCAAATCGATTTTTTGTTAAGTGTGATTCTCCTCCTTTCCATTACCTAAACAAAAAACATCATTCGTAAGATGAAATTACATTACATTCAAAACACATAGAAAATCAATCAAATTGTTCACTAATCAAACAACACAAAAACTAAAAAATTAATATAATTTCCGATTTCTTGACTTAAGTCGGCTGTTGGCGAATGAATATTTCTCTTTTTATAACCTTTCTTTACTATATTGCTAAGAAATTCCACTGAAAACGTGTAATTTTACAAAATTCAAATAAAAAATGCGCCATCTTTCAAATCCCGCCCATTTGTATATTGTCTAAGCAGGTTACAACTAAATTAACTCACACAACAATATAGGAATATCGTTGCAGAATATACACAAAAAAACTGGTTTTAATTTCGTATGGGAAGGGTCACGGCCACTTTCCGCCCATCTCGGTGTCGAAATACTCTAAAACCTGTTTTAGTTTCAGATGGGAAGGGTCACGCCCACTTTCCGCCCATCTTTGCACAACTATTTATACTATATCAACTCACACAAAATTTCAGCACTCTAGGTCTATGACATTTACTGACCATATTCGATAATATGTTTTAACTTCGTATATGAGGTACCACGTCCTCTTTCCCAATAGCGTCCATTTTTAGCACAACTACGCAGGTTTATGCTAGATGCACTCACAAAGAAGATAAGTATTGTAGCTGTCATATAACTGAATATATTCGATAATAGGTTTTAAATTCGTATGGGAGGTGGCACGTCCACTATTCCAATACCGCCCATTTTTGGCAGAACAACGCACATTGATGCTAAATGCACTTACACAAAATTACAGCACTCTAGGTGTCATAGAACTGACAATATTCAATAATAGGTTTTAACTTCGTATGGGAGGTGCCACGCCCACTTTTCCAATACCACCCATTTTTGGCACAACTACGCATGTTTATGCTAGATTCACTTACACAAAATTAGAGCACTCTAGGTGTCATAGAACTGACAATATTCAATAATAGGTTTTAACTTCGTATGGGAGGTGCCACACCCACTTTTCCAATACCGCCCATTTTTTTCACAACTATGGACATTGATGCTAGATGCACTTACACACAATTAAAGCACTCTAGGTGTCATAGAACTGACAATATTCAATAATAGGTTTTAACTTCGTATGGGAGGTGCCACGCCCACTTTTCCAATACCGCCCATTTTTGGCACAACTATGCACATTGATGCCCCTTTTTGACACAACTGTGCAGACTAACAATTAGTGAACCTTCACAAAAATGCAAGACTCTAGCTGCAACAGTATTCCGAATATGCTAATTTATAAAGAACGATTAATTCTCCAAATTGTGTGGGAGGTACCACGCCCACTGAAAATATCAAAAATTTATATAGCTTATTTTCACCACTGTTAACATTTCAAGAAGATCGGTTCAGTAGTTTAGGCTGCTATAAAGAACAAACATACAAACACAGATTCATTTATATATATAAAGGGTGTTTTTTATTGGGGTATAGAACTTTAAGTTGGCATCACTTTTTTAACTGGCGGCCATTTTGTCAGCTGTCAAGTGATTAATATTTAGTTTGGTTTGCCATTTCATCATGAACAGGTTGACAGAAGAACAACGCTTGCAAATCGTGCAAATTTATTTCGAAAGTAATGGTTCAGTTCGCGAAGTTCACCGCAAGCTCCGTCCATTTTATGGTCGACATAATCGTCCATCAGAGCAATTAATTCGGTTAACCATGGATCGTTTTCGCACTACGTTTCCTCTATGTGATAATACGCATCCGCAGAGACGTCGAACAGTGCGCAACGAAGAAACAATTGCCGCTGTAGAGCAAAGTGTTGAAGAGGACCCGAATGAATCGATTCGCCACCGTGCACAGCAATTGGAGCTTTGTCCATCAACTTTATGGAAGATTTTGCGCAAAGATCTTGGCTTGCGACCTTACAAGATCCAGCTTATGCAAGAATTAAAGCCGCGAGACCATGCAATGCGTCGTGATTTTGGTGTATGGGCCGAAAATGAGATTCATCTCGATGCTGATTTTCATCACAAAATTTTGTTCAGTGATGAGGCTCATTTTTGGTTGAATGGCTACGTCAACAAGCAAAATTGCCGCATTTGGAGTGAAGAGAATCCACATGAGACGCCATTACATCCACAAAAACTGACTGTTTGGTGTGCTCTATGGGCTGGTGGAGTCATTGGGCCATACTTCTTCCGAAATAATGCTGGAGAGTCATCACACCAAGATCGTGTGATTTGACACCATTGGATTATTTTCTTTGGGGATATGTGAAGTCGCTCGTCTACGCCAACAAACCAGAAACGTTAGGGGACTTGGAAGCCAACATTCGTGGCGTTATTGCCAACATACGGCCCCATATGCTCGAAAAAGTGGTTGAAAATTGGACCTGTAGAATTGGCTATATTCGAGCCAGCCGCAGCGGCCACATGCCCGAAATCATATTTAAACATTAATGGCATAAAATTATCCTTCCAATAAAGCGAAATTGATGGACATTAAAACGATTTTCTTGTGTTTTATTTCAATTCGAAGTTCTATACCTCAATAAAAAACACCCTTTATATAGATGTACCGTTTGAGTAGTAGAAGAGTGTAGTCGATGAACAATTTTATCTTTCTTCATTGTTTTCAATCCTTGTGTTAATAAACTACTGAAAAAATTATCATTCTGAAGAATTTCACCGAAATTTTGGTTGATTTTGCAAATTTTTTTCGGATCTATATTTCCATAATGAGAGTACAAGTATTAAAAAATAGATCGACGAATATTTAAATTTTAGTAAAAAATATATATCCACAAAAAATATTTTTTAGATCTCGGACACAACATTCGTATTTTCTGTTGCAGAAGCAGTTTATTAAACAAAATTTTCTCCAAGCTTTTATAAATAGGGCGATATTGCTTCGCAGTAGATTTGGATATGTCACGTGCACTAATCATGCACAGATCTTACTTGCTAGTGCTATAGAAGTCACTATGGTGAAATGTGTTAGGCTGGGTCTAAGCATGAGAGTGGTGAATGGTATCATGTAGTAGGCCCATCCCGACTTTAATCTTTCATTATATGTTCCATCACATTAATGACTTCTTCTTCATGCGATTTCATAAACCTTCCTTCCTCATTTTGATATATCCTATCACATTGCGGCATACATCATAAAATAACCAAGGCAGCCAAGCTGCGGAAAACTTTTCAAATTGGGCATTTGTTCACAATTCATAGAAATCCATTTAATTAAACTTTATTTTCCGATCCCACCCCTCTCCAAAAAAGAAACAAAAATACAAACCATTAACATGACCAGCAGCATTAATCAAATAAGCCCATCAGCCGAAACTGCTCAACGTGTTAGGCCACCTTTTCCGTTTTCCGTTTTTATTTTTGTTTTCTTTTTGCGTGGTTGTACGTACACCCACACACGTTTATCAAAACATTTCCGGCTGACAAGAGCTTAATTAAAATTTGCATAATTTATGTTGGTTTCTGTAATTTCATATTCAAAGATGGTAAAAACCAATGAAATGGAATTTTATTTAACAGGCAGTGAGCTCGGTAAAATCCCCACACTAGCACACACACATACACACTAATACACATAGCAATGTAATCAATAAATTTCAATGAAATCCAAGCACACTCTCGGCATTGGTGGGCTCTTTAAATATTGGGAAAATTGGAAAATGTTTGGAGTGGAGGCGAATGTTTGCGCAGACAACAGGCTTTATTTACACTCCCAGGGGGTAGAGATTTGCATTGAAATAATTATACAGGCTATTTGTGGAATATTGAAGCATTGCTTTAGGATATCCAAACATGCGAAATACATACATACATACATACATATCTATCATAAGAGAGTGGGCGCCATATACACATGATAGGAGAGTTGCTAGCGTACTAAGATAGCAAAGTGGCGTAGGCGGTAAAATCTAGACAGCTTCTACCGGACGGAAGTCTCGGCAATAAAGGAAGCGTGCATGAAACACCACAAAGGAATCACTGAGGACAGCTTTTTTTAGTATTTTAAAAATTATGAAAATAAGCCGTTGCTAATCATTAAAAATATTTTGGATTTTATATTATCAATGGAACTCTTAATCAACGCAGGCGGTACAAAAGAAGTGTCAACTTTTTATGGTAGAGTCAATGACGGTTGATTAGTCGGTCGAATGAAAGGGAAATTTTACATTTCAATAAATATCCATCCGCCAAAAACCGATTTAAATCGGCAATTAAATTCAATTCAGTTAGTTTTTGATATTTCTTTCCATATTCGCCGCATAATAAAGTTCTGTTCTTCAAATTTCTCTTGGTGGAGTAATGATGAAATTTGCGAGTACCGAATACATTATATATTCCCTCGAAAAATAAACCATAATGTCAATTAAAAAACAAATAAAAACGGCATTTAGTTCGGCTGGTCCGAACTTTATATACCTTTCATGCACTAAAAGAATTTTCCTTCATAATATTTATGAAGCGACTTCATAAATGTAGTAAACTTTTTCTTAATAAGTATGACAAATGCATAAATAAAACAAGTAAGGAAAGGCTAAAGTCGGGCGGGGCCGGCTATATAATACCCTACACCACTCCCTGCGTATATACATCGCTTTGATTATTAAACCCAGGTATTTCATTGGAGCAATTTTATGTAGTTCATATAAATTATACAATAAATTATAAATTCATCTTTAGTCAAATTTAATGAGTATGGTAAATAATAAAGTAATTGATCCAATTTTCCAGCAGATATTCCGAGTAAAGTAAATATAACTTGATATGAAAAAAATGATCAAGATCCAATGATAAATACATATTATACAGCGGTAATAGGATGAATCGACTTTTGATGGGGGCCTACAACAACACTTGAGGCATTTGCCAAAACATGCGCCTATATATTTCTCATTCACGGTAGGTATTCCTAGTTGAAACATATGTAAGATGTAGTTTCTAGAGCTGTAATAGAGCAGAATGGGGCCCCATTTGGGTTATAACAAAGTATGGAAATATGGACATTTCCCCAAAAAGTATGGAAAGGCTAAAGACGGACCCGCTTTCACGATGTGTGTTTATTGGTGAAATATAATATGTAAAGTTTGGCCAAAATCGGTTAAACATTCGGGAGCGACATTTGTATGGGGGCTATATCTAAATCTGAACCGATTTAACCCGCTTTAGTCACAGGTATTTCTAGTTAGATTAAAAGGTGTTATGCAAAATTTGAAGAAAAGCGGGTACTATATGTGGTTTCTAGAGCAGAAAAAGTGAAATCGGGAGCGACATTTGTGTGGGGGCTACATCTAAATCTGAACCGATCTTATCTACTTTCAGCATAGCTGTTTCTAGTTGGATTATAAGACGTTGTGCCAATTTAAAAAAAATCGGGTACAATATGTGGTTTCTAGAGCAGAAAAAGTGAAATCGGGAGCGACATTTGTATGGGGGCTATATCTAAATCTGAACCGATCTTACCCACTTTCAGCACAGGTGTTTCTAATTCGATTTTAAAATGTTGTGCCAATTTTAAAGAAAATGGAGTACAATATGTGGTTTCTAAAGCGGAAAAAGTGAAATCGGGAGCAACATTTGTGTGGGGGCTATATCTAAATCTTAACCGATCTTATCCACTTTCAGCATAGCTGTTTCTAGTTGGATTATAAGATGTTGTGCCAATTTTAAAGAAAATCGGTTACAACATGTGGTTTCTAGAGCAGAAAAAGTGAAATCGGGAGCGACATTTGTATGGGGGCTATATCGAAATGTGAACCGATCTTACCTACTTTCAGCATAGGCGTTTTTAGTTGGATTATAAGATGTTGTGCCAATTTTAAAGAAAATCGGGTACAATATGTGGATTCTAGAGCGGAAAAAGTCAAATCGGGAGCGACATTTGTATGGGGGCTATATCTAACTCTGAACCGATTTAACCCGCTTTCGCCACAGGTATTTCTAGTTAGATTACAAGTTGTTATGCAAAATTTGAAAAAAAATCGGGTGCTATATGTGCTTTATAGGGCGGAAAAAGTCAAATCGGGAGCGACATTTGTATGGGGGCTATATCTAAATTTGAACCGATTTCCTCCAAATTCAATACCGATCGTCCTTGGCCAAAAAAAGTAACTTCTGCCAAATTCCATGATAATCGGATAGCAATTGCGATCTGTAGAGTGCGAACAAGCTTAGATGGCCAGCAGACGGACGGACGTATGGACGGACGGACGGACAGACAGACATCGGTAAATCGATTCAGCTGGTGATTCTAAGCCGATCCGTACACTTAAAAGTGGGTCTAGCTCGATTATTTATGGGTGTTATAAACATTTGGCGGAAAACTAACTTATAATACCCTAGTCTACGAAGTGGTGTAGGGTATAATGAAATCTTTCATAAAATCTTATTATGAAAATTTCATATTTCATAAACAAAATATGTCATAACCAATAAAATATTCGTATTATGAAATGTCTTCAGTTCTTATGAAATTTTTCATAACTTACAACTACATCTTTAGTGTGTCGGTTGAATGCAAGCATTTCTCATTTGTCCTGAGTTAACTCTGGCATAAGTATGAAACCTGATTTAGATCAAAGACATATTCATTGCAAAGACTCTCCCAATGTTGGCTTTTTCATACCCTCCACCTCCAGGATGGGGGTATACTAACTTTTTCATTCCGTTTGTAACACCTTGAAATATCGACCTGAGTCCCTATAGTCCCTGAGTCTTGATCGTCATAAAATTCTAAGACGATCTAGCCATGTCCGTCCGTCTGTTGAAAGCACTCTATCATCTAAACGAAAGGAGCTAGGACGTCCTAATTTTCCATAAATGCGTCTTATAGTCGTAGATCGGTTAGGATTGAAATGGGGCGAAATCGGCCTAAAGGGAAAAAAATTTTCACTCACAAGGACTAAAAATACCCATAATAATCCCTAATATTTTAGCGTATTTATGCATGTTTTTTGAATATGTCTGTTTATATTTGCTTGATATTTGGTATGCGAATTCCCCTTATAGCAAAAACGTTCACCATAAAGTGATTATTATTTGTAGAGGGTGAAATGGGGCAAAAAAGGTATAAAATGGTACATATTAAACGACAATAGCTAGAAACACGAAATTCGGTGTGTACATTCATCTAATTGAGTAGATACATAATATAAAAGTATTTTTTGCCAAATTCGTACTTTTAAGGGGTAAAATGGGAATAGAGGGATAGAATGGTACCAAACAAACGGCTGTACCTTGAGTCATGAACTTTTGTGTATACATTCCTCTGATTGCGTAGACACGTAACGGAGACACATAAACGGATTTTTCGAAATTCGTACTTTTTGGGGTTAAAATGAAAAAAAGGGGATAAAAATAGTACCAATATAATGACCGCAGCTAGAGTCATGAAATTCGGAGTATACATTCCTCTGAGTGTGTAGACACGGAAAATAAACTGCTTTTTCGAAATTCGTACTTTTTGTGGTTAAAATGAAAAAAGGGGATAAAAATAGTACCAATCAAATTACTGCAACTAGAGTCATGAAATTCGGAGTATACATTCCTCTGACTGCGTAGACACGGAAAATAGACGAATTTTTCAAAATTCGTACTTTCAAGGGATACAATGGTACAGAGGGATAAAAATAGTACCAACTAAATGACTACAGCTAGAATGATGAAATTCTAATTGCGTAGAAACGTCAAGGGGGTAAAAATGGTACCAACCAAATGGGCGCAGCTGGAATCATGGAATTCGGTGTATACATTCCTCTGACTGTATAGACACGCAAAATATATAGTTTTT
The DNA here is from genome assembly GCA_947397865.1 of Polietes domitor. NCBI lineage: Eukaryota > Metazoa > Arthropoda > Insecta > Diptera > Muscidae > Polietes > Polietes domitor. The sequence goes on along the minus strand of OX377619.1, from coordinate 164,255,221 downwards.
TTCTAAATTGGTAATTTTTCTTTTTACGGCAAAAATTGTTGAATCATGAAGTTAGGTTATTTTGCACTATGTACGTCTGATAATGGATTTTTAAAATTTGAACTTTTGGAATTAAAATAGAATGGAAATACAACCAACTGTATCACCCACTATCTACCAATATTTATGGTATTTAAGCTTTTTGAAAATAAATTTTGAAATAAATAATGGTTTGAGATAATTAAAATATTATATTTATTTATAAAAATATTTTGTCAATGTTTGTATTTGTTTTGGTTTGGCTATATTAAAAAATTTATATTTTCTTGTAATAATACTGCACTTCTACGAAAACCGACAACCTCTGTGGAATGCAATCCATGGTGGAGGGTATATAAAGTTTGGCCTGGCCAGTTTAAAAAGTAAAAATAAGATAGCAATCTTCAAAAAAGCTTAATTGCCATAAATATTGGTAGATAGTGAGTGCTACAGTTGGATGTATTTCCATCCTATTTTAATTCCAAAAGTACAAAATTCGAAAATCCATTATCTCTTAACCCCATCCTTTGGGTGGAGGGTATAAATCTGTATAGATAAAGTGTGGCAGTTGGTATTTCTATTGGTGGAATCTACATGTGCGGATATATCAATATGCTATTTTTCTGTTTGAACGGATTTCGCCTAGTTACAATCCCAACCGATCTACGACTATAAGACACGTTTATGGATTTAGATGTCCTACCTCTTTTCGTTTAGATACTAGCGTGCTTTCAACAGACGGACGGAAGTACATGGCTAGACGTCTTGGAATTTTACGACCAAGATCAAAAATGTATATACCTTACAGGGACTCAGGTGGATATTTCTAGGTGACAAAGTTAGTTTAACGGGTGGAGGGTATACAAATGTATAGATAATGTTTGGCAGCTGTTATTTCTATTGGTGAAATCTACATGTGCGGATATATCAACATGCGATTTTTCTGTTTGGTAGTTTTGCAAACAGAAACTCCTTTTCAACCCTTAAGATGCTTTGAATGATTCGTACAATGGCGAATCCTTAACCCACTCAAGGGAAACCATTACGACAAAATTTGGTGGCCAGAAACTACAGCATGCTTTTGGGATGACAATGCCAATTAACTTAAATGGCACTGTCAGACAAATTGAGCTTACCTCCACTAACCCACCTACCTACCTAACCACCATTACCATAACATAACCAATTTATACACAAATTACCAATTTTATTAACCGGCAATTTCGGACACCTCATCGTTTTTCCACTTTTTGTTGATTATACAGCAGGATGTGGGTGGAATATGTCCTTCAACCTCATCCTTGCCTCACAGCATAGCATAGCATAGCATCAAATTGATAGCTATCATTTACAAAGGCAAAACACAGACAGTGAGAGAGAGAGAGAGAGTGAGGGAGACACACGCACACCCAGTGTCGAAATAAATGAGTTGCTAAGCCATTACTTCGTTAGCAGAAGATACAAATCTCAATTGATGGCCAGAAATTGGCTCAAAACAAACAGCCAACAAAGCGAAAAGACTGGAACATGAAACCACTGCGTAGTGCATGTATCGTGTAAGAAATGTCGCACCCTCAGTCCGTCAGTCAGTCAGCCATTCCCGCGTTCGACAGAACAGCAGAACTAACATCACCATCATCGACAGCATCGGCATCAGCTACCATAACAAATGTGATGTGAGTACTTTTTCATTGTCAAAATCTATCACGTTTGTCACATTGGCAGTGACATACAATCAAGAAATTTATGGTTGGACGATGAATGCCGATGATAAAACAGAGAGAGCATAGCAGAAAACAGTCAAGACGAACGGAAATAAAATATATGTTGTTTAAAGTCAAACCAAGTGACTGACTTTGAACAATGAACAAGGTGGCCATTAAACTAGAGCATACTTCGTGGGGTATTTAAATAACTGGGACATTTTAAAGACTATTTTTTGGGGAGGAGCATTTAAACAGATAAAAACAAAGTATACTTTTGGGAAATACACACAAGTGATAGCAATGCAATATACATTTGATAGTCTTCATTGCTGCTCGTATTTTTTCCTATGCAAATCCCTGATACAGCTGATTGCTCTCTTGTATTCGGTTTTATGACCAAAAATATAAAATCACATTGATATTGAAAATGTTGGAAAAAATTGTGTAAACCTTGAGCACACTTTAAGGGGCATTTAAAAAGGGGGAGATGTTTTAAAGTCTTTAAGGAAACATTTATACTGGGGGAACGTGGTTTTAGTCTCACAAATGATTATAAAAATTTAAATTCAAAACTTGAAATGTTTTCGAAATTGTATTTTTTTTTTTGTGAAAACATAACAACACATGCATTTAAAATTTTAAAAAACTATAAACTATAAAAAAGTACTGATTATTTTTTACAAATTTCTGATTTTATTGGAAAGGTTGAACTTTGTCATTAAATAATGGAACAAAATATAATTCATATGATGTTGTTTTGCGGCAATAACTCATCCGATCGGTACATGGCCCAATGATGTCGCCAGACCAAAATCCATACCAAACAGTGACTCGTTGTGGATGCATTAGCTTCTCAATATTCACGTGTAGGTTCTCTGAACACCATATGCGGCAATTTTGCATATTAAAAAGAGTTTCATCTGAAAACACGAAAATTTTGAACGTAAATTTCTTACAGTTTGCTTAAAAGACTCACTAATTTGGAGGTAAATTTTTAATATTTAATAGTTCGAGCGTATAGCGACCCATTTTGTAAATGCCAAACATAATCCTTAAAATAAATGTAAAAGTGAATGTTATTCTAGCTTCCAAAGTCAAGGTAATCGGTAGATCAAATTTAAAATGTTACCTTATGCATACATTCGCCATGACTGTTAATTAGTACTATATGTTTTTTTCTCTCTTTGAAAAATGAAAACGAGGGACTGAATTGAATTTTGTAAACTCCACCTTCCTTGCAAATGTTGATACATTAACCCTTAAATTATCAAATTACTAGCTGACCCAACAGTAATTTTTCCTGTCTTATGTTCTGTCTGTTTATGATCGTCATGCCAAAATGGAAATTATATAAATGTATTTCTCAGTGATTATTGTATCGATTAATTTTTGCTATCATAGATATTCAATTTAAGGATACGATCACGGATATTTAATTCAGATTACGTTAATGAGGAATTTCAACGCAAGAAGAATTCTGTCAGCAGTACAGTTTAGGAATACTTAACTGGAAAAATCGACGGGGAATAATATGCAGAAGATCAAAGTGTCAACGGCTATTTGCTTTTGAACAATGTTTCGAATACAATTGTGCAGTTTCGTCGTCCTGCTACTCGAAGCGCTTGATCGTCCCCAATTTGAATGTCGTGACGTGTTCCACAAAAAGGAAGAATTCGAGCAATCATTTAGTTTATTGGGTGGAGTAGGCCGTTGAATCACTGGCGGTGTTTGGTAAAAATCATCAAAAGAATTATTGCCCTACCTGGCCGATTTTGATAGTTTCATTAATAGACAGCGGTTTTTTATGCAAATTCCATTTCAACCCGACCTTTCATGAAATATACATATCGCTATGATTTGAGATTTGGTATGCGCATTCCCCTTATAGCAAAAACGTTCACCATAAAGTGATTCTTACTTGTGGAGGGTGAAATGGGGCCAAAAGGGATAGATAACAAGTAAGGAAAGGCTAAAGTCGGGCGGGGCCGACTATATAATACCCTACACCACTCCTTGCGTATGAACCTCGCGTTGATTACTAAACCCATTTTTTTCATGGGAGCAATTTAATGTAGTTCATATAAATTATACAGTTACTACAAATCCATCTTTAGTCATATTTAACGAATATGGTTAATAATATGGTAATTGATCTAATTAACCGACAGTAAAATACAAATTATACAGTAGTAATAGAACCGACATTTCAAAAGGGGGCCTATAACAACATTCTGGGCCTGGTCCAAAACATGGGCCTATATAATTCTCATTCACGGTAGGTATTCCTGGTTGCAATATATCATGATCTGCAAAATTTGATGAAGATCCGATGTAAGCTGTAGTTTCTAGAGCTGTAATAGATCAAAATGGGCCCCATTTGGGTTATACCAAAGTATGGACATATGGGCATCACCCAAACAATTCTCATTATAATTCAATTCGGTAAAAAAGTGAAATCGGGAAGGATTTTTGCATCCTGTAAATATATGCGTTTGACAAAAAATTTTAAATCGGAAAGGACATCTGTATATATGGTATATTGAAACAAGGAACGATGTGACCCACGTGTATGTTTATAGGTGAAATATATTATGTAAAGTATGGCCAAAATCGGTTAAACATTTGGGAGCAACATTTGTATTGGGGCTATATCTAAATCTGAACCGATCTTACCCACTTTCAGCATAGGTGTTTCTAGTTCGATTAAAAAATGTTGTGCCAATTTTAAAGAAAATCGGGTACAAGATGTGGTTTCTAGAGCGGAACATGTCAAATAGGGAGCGACATTTGTATGGTGGCTATATCTAATTCTGAACCGATCTTACTCAGTTTCTGCATAGGTGTTTCTAGTTGGATTATAAGATGTTGTACCAAATTTAAAGAAAATCGGGTACAAGATGTGGTTTCTAGAGCGGAAAATGTCAAATCGGGAGCGACATTTGTATGGGGGCTATATCTAAATCTGAACCGATCTTACCCAATTTCTGCATAGGTGTTTCTAGTTGGATTATAAGATGTTGTACCAAATTTAAAGAAAATCGGGTACAAGATGTGGTTTCTAGAGCGGAAAATGTCAAATCGGGAGCGACATTTGTATGGGGGCTATATCTAAATCTGAACCGATCTTACCCAATTTCTGCATAGGTGTTTCTAGTTGGATTATAAGATGTTGTGCCAACTTTAAAGAAAATCGGGTACAAGATGTGGTTTCCAGAGCGGAAAATGTCAAATCGGGAGCGACATTTGTATGGGGGCTATATCTAAATCTGAATCGATCTTACCCAATTTCTGCATAGGTGTTTCTAGTTCGATTATAAGATGTTGTGCCAACTTTAAAGAAAATCGGGTACAAGATATGGTTTCCAGAGCGGAAAATGTCAAATCGGGAGCGACATTTGTATGGGGGCTATATCTAAATCTGAACCGATCTTACCCAAATTCAATACCAATGGTCCTTGGCCAGAAAAAATATCTTCTGCCAAGTTCCATGACAATCGGATAACAATTGCGACCTGTAGAGTGCGAACAAGCTTAGATGGACTCAGCTGGTGATTCTAAGCCGATCGGTATACTTAAAGATGGGTCTAGCTCGATTATTTCTTGGTGTTACAAACATTTGGCGCGAAACTAACTTATAATACCCTAGCCCACGAAGTGGTGTAGGGTATAAAAATAGTACATATTACACGACAACAGCTAATTGAGTAGATACACAATATAAAAGATTTTTTTTCCAAATTCTTACTTTTAAGGGGTAAAATGGGAATAGAGGGATGAAAATGGTACCAATCAAACGGCTGCACCTAGAATAATCAAATTCAATGTATATATTCCTCTGATTGCACAAACACGTAAAATACACGGATTTTTCAAAATACGTACTTTTTGGGGTTAAAATGAAAAAAGGGGATAAAAATAGTACCAACCAAATGACCGCAGCTAGAGTCATGAAATTCGGAGTATACATTCCTCTGACTGCGTAGACACGAAAAATAAAAGTTGTATTTTCCAAATTCGTACTTTCAAGGGATACAATGAGTATAAAGGGATAAAAATAGTACCAACTAAACGACTACAGCTATAATGATGAAATTCGGTGTGTATATCCCTCTAATTGCTTAGACACGTAAAATACAGAGATTTTAGAAAGTCGTACTCTTAAGGGGGTAAAATAGGAAAAAGAGATAAAAATTGTACCAACCAAATGGCCGTAACTAGAATCATGGAACTCGGTGTATACATTCCTCTGACTGCATAGACACGCAAAATAAAAAGATTTTTCCAATTTTGTACTTTTTTACTTTTACGGCAAAAATTTGTTGAATCATGAAGTTAGGTTATTTTGAACAATATACGTGAGATAATGGATTTTCAAAGATTCTACTTTTGGAATTAAAATAGAATGGAAATACAACCAACTGTAGGACCCTCTATCTACCAATATTTAGGCTATTTAAGCTTTTTTTGAAAATATAATATAAGGGTGTTTTTTATTGGGGTATAGAACTTTAAGTTGGCATCACTTTTTTAACTGGCGGCCATTTTGTCATGAACAGGTTGACAAAAGAACAACGCTTGCAAATCGTGCAAATTTATTTCGAAAGTAATGGTTCAGTTCGCGAAGTTCATCATTTTATGGTCGACATAATCGTCCATCAGAGCAATTAATTCGGTTAACCATGGATCGTTTTCGCACTACGTTTACTCTATGTGATAATACGCATCCGCAGAGACGTCGAACAGTGCGCACCGAAGAAACAATTGCCGCTGTAGAGCAAAGTGTTGAAGAGGACCCGAATGAATCGATTCGCCACCGTGCACAGCAATTGGAGCTGTGGAGAAAGTGGTTGAAAATTGGACCTGTAGAATTGGCTATATTCGAGCCAGCCGCGGCGGCCACATGCCCGAAATCATATTTAAACATTAATGGCATAAAATTATCCTTCCAATAAAGCCAAATTGATGGACATTAAAACGATTTTCTTGTGTTTTATTTCAATTTGAAGTTCTATACCTCAATAAAAAACACCCTATATATATAGTGTGGTTTGAAATAATAAAAACATAATATTTATTTATATTTTTTTTCAATATTTGTATTTGTTTGGCTATATTACAAAAATAATATTTTCCTGTAATATTATCATTTTATGTTACATAGGAGGTAGGCGGATTTAAAAAAAATCTTTTTTGCTTCTAATTTTTGACACTGCTTCCAAATCGATTTTTTTATTAATGCTGTAAGGTTTTAACGGAAAGAAATATATTCACATACTTAGAGCAGAGCTGTTTGCAGACGATTTGCAAAACTCAGGATCTACAGTGGGAATGTGTGACCCTCCAAAGTTGGACGGTCATGTCAAATTTTCAAATAATTGCCAAAGCAAACAGACAAAAAAAATCTCAAACGAAGTTCATTTTTCTAAAATTTTATTTCTGTGGAATAATTTTTGCTCTGATTGAAGGACCGGATGATACGTTCCAATCTCAACTTCTTATCAATGTTTTTATTACATGGTTCTTTTGAAATAGCTGTGATAGTTTAATGCCGGAAACATTCCAAATCGTGGGTACGATTTTATGCATTACCTTAGGTCAGTCTTTGGTAAAAATACAAAATTAGATAAAACAAGTAAGTAAGCTTCAGTCGGCTAAACCGACTTATACATACCCTCACTCTCAGAGAACATATACACGAAAGTTTTTTTTAGGGCAGGATAATTTGTGTGGAACGTATTAAAAGGTTCGTGGTTCCAGATTTCACAATTGTAAAACCATGATCAAATATGAAGTCATTGTGGATTCCATGCTCCAATATAGAAGTTATGAAAGATATAATTTTTCCGTCCCAAATGAGTGAGGGTATAATTACCGCATTGCCTAGGACATCATTCCAGGACTCTAGTACCAGTGAGCCACTAATTTTTTTTGGATTTCTTTTTTTTATTAAATGTAAATCAATATTTATGTTAACATCTTTCATTTGCTGTGAAGAAAAAATCTTGAACTTTACAACTGAACAGACATGGATGGCAGAACATTTTATTGGCATAATGCCATTAAAAAATGTACAATCTAATAATAATAACCATAAAAGCCAAACTACTTGATTTAACCGCAATTTATAAGTACAATGACACACACTCACACATATACACGGACACCCATCAATAAATATCGAGGAGATGAAAAGCAAAAGAACGCAACAAATAATGGTTTTTTATTAAAAAGATAAGTTTATACTATTAGTGTTTAAGCAATGCAACATTAGAGCAATTGAAGAAAATAATTGTAACTGCAGGCATCAATGATCGTTTCTATGGAAGTGCTACTACAATGTAAAAATAGGTGTTCGTAATATAACCTAACCGCATTGGTTAATATATTTTTTTCTGATAATAATTTGGTCAAATATACGATGCAAAGTATCTGAAATTCACATAAGTTTCTCGCTTTCTGTGTGACGGGCAAAAACACGAAAATAAAGAAGAAAAATCATAATTATATAGATACAAAATAAAATTAACACATTTTAATATAGGGTGGGTCATTTCAAATTTTAAATTAGAATCGCTTTTAAAAAAGGACTAATTATTTTTTCAAATTTCTGGTTTTATTGGAAAGGTTGAATTTTGTCATTTAATATGACAGCTTCGACAGGCTCGGCAGTACACACCAAACAGTGACTCGTTGTGGATGCATTGCGTTCTCAATAGTTACGTGTGGGTTCTTTGAACCCCATATGCGGTGATCCCCATATTAGTGAATGAACCGACTCACATTCCGTGTGTTCAAGAGCAACACTCTAACATTCTTGATCGTTTTCTTAACATCACACCCTGAAAAGTATGAAGTTAACGTTGTAGCACCTCTTGGTAATTCGGATCATTGTATTGTTTCAGCATCCTTTTCGTATTCCGTTCTTCGTGACGCTTCGACCCCAGCCCCAAAGCGGACAATATATATATATATATATATATATATACGAAAAGGCACGATGGGCCGAGCTCAACAACTTTTTCCAGCATTTCAATTGAAAACTTTGTTTTCTAAATAGCGATATAGATGCTGCGGCTGAAATGATTGAAAATATTATCTTGATTGGAATGAAATCATTTATTCCAATTAAAGTTATTTCGGATAAACCATCTAATAAAAGTTGGTTTAACCAGACATGCAAGACTGCTGTCAGATCCAAAGAGGAAGCGTTCAGGAAATGGCGATTAAATAAAAATGCCACCACTGATCTGCTACGCAAGCAGAGAAGAACCATGTGTGCCAGAGTACTTAGACGTGCAAAGTTTCTGTACGAACAACGTCTTCGTGCCAAAGTTCTTGCTTCTCCCAGGGGAAGTAAGAGCTTTTGGTCATTTGTGAGAAGAGTAAAGGATAACGCCTCATCTATCCCAACTCTTGTTAAAGATGACCAGATATTCACTGGCCCGGTTGACAAAGCTAACCTATTGGCTGAAATGTTTGCAAGGAATTCATCCTTGCCGGAAAGCAATCAACCACTCCCCGTGATCGAAAATGTATCTAGTTCCATGCCTCAGATATTTTTTCGAACACGTGGAGTTAAAAGGGTTCTCGCAAATCTCTACGTAAATAAATCTCCAGGCCCGGATGGCATTTCAGCACTTGTCCTATGTAAGTGCTCTTCGACGATTGCCCGTCCCCTTCGCAATCTTTTCAACCTTGCATACCGTGCAGTAGTTTTCCCAGCGTGTTGGAAGATTGCGAACATCCAGCCCATCCCTAAAAAAGGTGAGGCTAATAACCCTGCTAACTATCGACCGATCGCGATTTGCTCAGCGCTCTCGAAGGTTATGGAGATTATGGTTAACCACCATCTTGTGAGGTATTTAGAAACTAATGACTTACCTAATGATCGACAGTATGGCTTCCGTAGGAATCGATCTACGGGAGACCTGATGGCACTGCTATCCGAAAAGTGGAATCGTTCTATTCACCAGCTTGGTGAGAGTAAGGTCGTTGCTCTAGATATCTCCAAGGCCTTTGATAGAGTTTGGCACGGCGCACTCATATCAAAGCTTATCGGTTTTGGTGTTGGTAGTGACTTCTCTCGATTTATATCGAGCTTCCTCAGAGATCGCACTATACGTGTTGTTGTAGATGGGTTCTCATCCGACGAGCATAGGTTAACAGCAGGAGTACCACAGGACTCTGTCCTTTCCCCCTCCCTTTTTCTTATTTTTATCGACGACCTCTTGGATCGGGCTTCGAATCCAATATACTCATTCGCGGATGACAGCAACCTCTGTCATTCATACTCATTCGATCATAGACCAAGTCGTCAAGAAATTGACGATAAAAGGCGATTAATGGATGAGTCACTTAGCCAGGATTTGTTGGCCATTTCTGAATGGGGTCGAGTGAATAGAGTAGATTTTAATGCACGTAAGACCCAGTGCTCCTTGTTGTCTCACAAGCGATTCACTGATCCAACGGTGTCGTCGATTTTAATGAACGGTGTAGATATCGATTGAGTTCTTGGCATAAAAATACAACGTGATGTTAGTTGGACAAAACATGTATTTGATGTGTCGAAAGATGCCTTCAAATGTTTAGGCTTTTTAAAAAGATGTAAGAAATATTTCACACCCTCTGATCGTATGGTCGGGTGCTCCAGCTTCATCACTGGAGCTACTTGACCGTGTCCAGAGGAGGGCGATTGTGTTGATAGGTGATGGTAGGATATCCAAATCTATTGTCTCCCTTGAACACCGTCGTAATGTTGGTTGTGTGTCATTGTTCTATCGATACTTTCATGGTGTATGTTCTTCGGAAATTCGTGCCCGTGCCCGCCCGTGAGAACGTTCGGTAGAGATACGCGACTCTCCAGGAACGCTCACCCATTTGTTGTCGATTGGACAACCGGCCGCACTACACATTACAGAATAAATTCGTTCTTCGCCCGTACTATCCGTATGTGGAATCGACTTCCGGCAAATATCTTTCCCTCCAATTACGACATTCAGAGATTCAAAACAGATGTCAACAGACACTACTCCCTCTTTCCTCCTTCCCATACCTGATCTTCCTTCCATAAATGCACTGCATTTATAGGGGACATCCCCTGAGTGTTGGTTCAGTGAAAAAAAAAAAATTTTGGCTTATTGGCATTGTCACGGAGATGAAAATGAGCTTCTTCTGAAAACACGTAAATTTCTTACAGTTTGCGTTAAAGACTGACTCACTGCTTTGGAAGTAAGTTTTTAATATTTCCCGATTTTGTTCTAGTGTATAGCGTCCCATTTTGCTAATGTCAAACATAAACTTGAAAATAACAAGTAAGGAAAGGCTAAAGTCGGGCGGGGCCGACTATATAATACCCTACACCACTCCCTGCGTATATACCTCTTTGATTACTAAGCCCAGGTATTTCATGGGAGCAATTTTATGTAGTTCAGATAAATTATACAGTTACTATTAATTCATCTTTAGTCAAATTTAATGAATATGGTAAATAATAAAGTAATTGATCCAATTTTCCAGCAGATAGTAAAGTAAATATAACATGATATGGGAAATTTGATCAAGATCCAATGATAAATACAGATTATACAGCGGTAATAGGATGAATCGGACGGACATTTGAAGGAGACCTATAACAACACTTGAGGCCTCTGCAAAAACATGCGCCAATATAGTTCTCATTCACGGTAGGTATTCCTAGTTGAAACATATAATGATCTGCAAAAATTGATGAAGATACGATGTAAGATGTAGTTGCTAGAGCTGTAATAGATCAGAGTGGGCACCATTTGGGTTATACCAAAGTATGGACATATGGGCATCTCCCAAACAAGTAAGGAAAAGCTAAAGACGGACGGACTTTCTATCTCATTACAATTCAATTCGATAAAAAAGTGAAATCGGGAATGATTTTTGCATCCTGTAAATGTATGTGTTTGACAATTTTTGCATACGTGTTTCTAGTTGGATTAAAAGATGTTCTGCAAAATATAAAGAAAATCGGGTACAATATGTCTTTTCTAGAGCGGAAAAAGTGAAATCGGGAGCGACATTTGTATGGGGGCTATATCTAAATCTGAACCGATCTTACCCAATTTTTGCATACGTGTTTCTAGTTGGATTAAAGGATGTTCTGCAAAATATAAATAAAAAATTTCTAGAGCGGAAAATGTAAAATCGGGAGCGACATTTGTATGGGGGCTATATCTAAATCTGAACCGATCTTACCCAATTTTTGCATACGTGTTTCTAGTTGGATTAAAGGATGTTCTGCAAAATATAAAGAATATCGGGTACAATATGTCGTTTCTAGAGCGGAAAATGTAAAATCGGGAGCGACATTTGTATGGGGGCTATATCTAAATCTGAACCGATCTTACCCAATTTTTGCATACGTGTTTCTAGTTGGATTATAAGATGTTGTGCCAAATTTAAAGAAAATCGGGTATAAGATGTGGTTTCTATAGCGGAAAATGTCAAATCGGGAGCGACATTTGTATGGGGGCTATATCTAAATCTGAACCGATTTCCTCCAAATTCAATACCGATGGTCCTTGGCCAGAAAAAATAACTTCTGCCAAGTTTCATGACAATCGGACAACAATTGCGACCTGTAGAGTGCGAACAAGCTTAGATGGTCAGCAGACGGACGGACGGACGGACAGACAGACATCGTTAAATCGACTCAGCTGGTGATTCTAAGCCGATCGGTATACTTTAAGGTGGGTCTAGCTCGATTATTTCTTGGTGTTACAAACATTTGGCGCGAAATTCACTTATAATACCCTAGACCACGAAGTGGTGTAGGGTATAAAAAAATTATTCTACCTTTCGAAGTCAAAGTAGTTGGTAGTTCAAATAGAAACTTTTACATATTTCTTCGCATATTTCTTCCATCATTTCCATAGATTTTGGGCGAGTATCCGAATATATGCTGCGGCTGTGCTATAGGGAAATCCCCCAAATTTTGACCCAGTGCGGATTTTGACCTTTTTTGGTTGGTTTGATTCTTTAGATTTTAACGATATTGGAATGGTTTGAAATAACTTTAGTATTAAATTATTATACCCTACACCTTCAGGATGGGGGTAAAATAACTATGCATTCCGTTTGTAATACCTTGAAATACCGACCTCAAACCATATAATATATATATATTCTTGATCGTCAAAAAATTCTAAGATGATCTAGCCATGCCCTTCCTTCCGTCCGTCTGTTGAAAGCACGCTAGCATATAAATGAAAGGAGCCAGGACGTCCAAATTTTCCCAGAATACGTCTAATAGTTATAGGTCGGTTGAGATTGAAAGTGGGCGAAATCGGTCTGATTATGTAAACACGTAAAATAAAGGGATTTTTCAAAATTCCTACTTCTACGGGGTACAATGAAAAAAGGGATAACAATTGTACCATACAAATGGCGGCAGCTAAAGTCATGAAATTCGGAGTATACATTTCTCTGTCTGCATAGACACGAAAAATAAGAAAGTTTTTCCAAATTCGTACTTTCAAGGGATTCAATGGGAACAGGGGGATAAAATTGGTACCAATTCGGACTGTACATCCCCCTAATTGCGTTGACATGTAATATAAAGAGATTTTCAAAAGTCGTACTTTTTAGGGGGTAAAATGGGAAAAAGGGGATAGAAATGGTACCAACCAAATAGGCGGAGCTAAAATCATGGAATTCGGTGTATACATTCCTTTGACTGTATAGATTTTGACAAACATATTGGTTGCCTTGCCTTATAAGCGTGGTTTAATATAATTAAAATTTTATATTTATTTATTAAATAAGTTTATCAATATTTTTATTTTTTTTTTGTTTTGGCAATATTAAAAAAATTAAATTTGTCTGTACTGTTACTGCACTTCTACGACAAATCGATAGCCTCTGTGGTATGCAAGCCATGGTGGAGGGCATGTGAGGTTCGACATTGCCGAACTTAACGTCGTTTTTTGCTTGTTTTAATTAAAATCTCTCTGAGAAGTTGGAAATTGTCAATTTAGATCAATATTGAACCAAATTATGCATAACCATACATGACAAATCGAACTCAGATTTATTTCGCGCTAGATCGGTGTTCTTCCAGCAGTGCGTTGATTGGGTTCACATTCCCCTAGCAGTACCCGCCCCATAGTCTTATCATGACCTAGTATAGCCACTGGTTTGGCGTCATATACGGAATATGCACACAAAAATACACACATTAAGTATACACTCCACGAGAGCATTATGTCTTTGTGCATTTGTTTGTAACACCCAAAAGGAAGGGAGATAGACCCATAATTATACCGATCGACTTAGAATCACTTTTTTAACCGATTTAGCAATGTCAGTCTGTCTGTCTGTCCATCTATTCATGTAATCACGATACAGGTCGCAATTGTAGCCAGAACCAAACGAAACTTTGCACAACGTAGTTTTTCGGGACAAGGACGAACGCTATTTCACTCCCGATTTGACTCTTTTCACTCTATTTACCACATATTTTAACAGATTTTCTTCAAAATTGGCAAGCATCCCAATTTGACTTTTTCCGCTCTAGAAACCATATATTTTAACAGATCTTCTTCTAATCTTGCAAAAAATCTTATATTTCAACTAGAATCACCCATGGTGAAAATGGGTCAGATCGGTTCAGTTTTACGTATAGCTCTCATACAAATTTCGCTCTCGGATTGACTTTTTTCGCCCCAGAAACCACGAATTTTTGCCGAATTTCTTCAAAGTGAGCATAACACGTTATACATCAACTGGAAGAACTTATTGCGAAAGTTAGTCACTTTATTCCATGTTTGGATATATCCCCGATACAAATATTCTTTTCGATTTGAAAATTGGACCAGGTCATATTAGCCTATGATTAGGAAAGTGGAGTGTATCATATAGTCGGGCCGACCGACTTTAGCTTTTCCTTACTTGTTTTTGTATATGAGTCATTCCATGTATGTGTATGTATTCTTTTCATAAAAATATTGTATACGTATTTTTGGAAAAAAAAATGATAATTTTTTTCACGAGTTATGACCAATTCAGCAATGAAAAACATACTACTTTTTCAAAAGGTGTATTCATATTCATATTGCTTCTTGGATGACTGTAATTCTGGTTGATTTTGTAAAAAAAATCGAAAAAAAAATCATAAAAAAATAGAAGCCATCATTTCCCCACTTTCAATCTCACACAGCTGTTTAAAAATAGACCTATGCAATCTACTTTAAAATTTCAATCAATTTGCATTTTCACAATTTCAATTGAAAAAGGTGTATTAGTTTAAAAATGAAAATAAGAGAATGACACCATAACAAAAACGCAGCTGAAGCAAAGGTCGCATATAATGTTTAAGATAATAGGGCTGGAAATAAACATCATTATTTTTTAATAAATTACACTGCAATGATCTGATGTGAACTGATTCATTTTAAAAGGCTTCCGTGCTTAGGATCACTTCGCTTGGAAAATCAGCCCTAATTTTTTAATATAATATCTATTTCCTGTCCTTTTTTCTTTTTTTTTTTTTGATAAATTCAAATCTCGCTTGAATATCAGGTCATCTTCTGTTACTTGTTTCATTTTGCCTTTCTGCCAGAGCTATGAACACACGCCGAGCATATAAAAATCAAATCAAAAGCTAAACTTTTTCATACCAACATTACCACTACATATATCCTTACAGACATACAAACATATACATGACCAAGGACACATGCTGTTCATGCTGTGGCACCAGGACATTACTACACTTGTATATGGTTGTTCCAACGTATCCTTGCTAGGTGTCATAATACTCGAGCACAACAACGGCAACAACAACGACAATGGAACAAAACAATTTTCAAATCACAGCAAATACATGAATACGAAAGAAGGCAGACCGACAGACATTGGCTTATGTCGAGCATGGGGAGAAGGAAATTGATTTTTTATATCCTTGTATCAGGCGAGAAAAGCTGAAATGTATAAAAAGTTTAAAATCAAGTGACGGAGGGGGGGGGGGGGGGAGGAGGGGAATATGTATTATGAACTTACTTGGGCGCATATTGAACCTATAAAGGAAGTGTAATTACGGTGATCTCATGTTGCGAAAGCAGTAAATATTGAACTTCGTTACAAACGACTAACTATATGTATGTATGTGGTGGTTTATTTCAATCGGCAATAAATTTCTCTTATATTTTTTAAAGAGATTTTTGTGAAAGACTCCTTTAAATATACATTGAATTTCTTATGCGAACATATGCCTGAAAGTATACTTTAGTTTAGAGACAAATTTCCACCAGCTTTCAAAATTGCCACATTCACATTCGATTATGTTTCGCAATATAGAAACATCGCAATGCGATAACCGGACATCCGCCGGACATATCGGATTTTTTTATAAGTCCAATAATGTGATAACCATTCAAAACTGTCTGATGTTACAACAGAGATCGTGACCTACCAGTCATCTACATATGCGCCCCCACTTAATGTATCATATCACTGCTCGCCTGAATAGTTAATTGATCAATTAGCATTCGAGCTTGCATTAAATGAATTGGTTTTTATTAGAGCCAGACCACAAAATTACTTGTTCAATTTATTAAAATTAAAAGCTTTTATTGGCATTATGTATTGTTGTTATTTCCCGACGTTCCCCCACCAGAGAAAGAGACAAAGACACCAGCGGCATAAAATACAGCATGAAAACAGATTCAAATAAATTATTAATTAAAATTCAATTTAAATTTGACACTCTATTAAGTTAATTACAGTTCAGTATGCTCATGTATGGCAATGGGAATGGCGGCAACAGCTCCAACAGCAGCTGAACGAACTTCAGCCGAGCATAAAGGCGGAAACCGGAAAGCGGAAATGAATATTCTGGCAGACAGCAACGCGGACAAACAAATGAGCAATCGTTTTGGCTGTTATGTGCAAGAACTCCCCGAGGCGGCAAACTGGCATGTTAATGATGGCAAAGTATCATTACCAGGAGTCAGCGTGGAAGGAAGATACGCGTTTATATTCATACATGAAGCAAAGGTTCACTTAGATTTCGGGAGGCAGAAAGGATAACAGTGGCAGTAGCACATAGAGGCGAATTAATGAAACTATATACTTATGCTCTAACGAGCCGCATATAATGGAGCAAAGCTACCGGAAACGGAAGTCGAGTGTGTGAGAGAAAGAGAGAGAGAGAGCGCGCACGAATTGAAGTGGCTCACGAAAGAAAGTAGCAGAGGTTGCTAGTTCAAAATGAGTGATTGAATCCCAATGTGAAACGCATCCAGTTAGTTTTTGCGTTCCCCCATTAATATTCTTGTTTTTCAAAATACCGCGATCCCACTCCATTTTCTACCCGAATACAATTCAATTCGGTAAAAAATGAAATCGGGAAGGATTTTTATATGTGTACTAGCCAGGCAGAAAAACATTACCAACACAAAAAACATCCTTCGTAAGCAGAACTTACTTAATCGAATAAGAATTCGAATATAGGAATTTCAAAACACATAGAAGTCAATTAGATTGACTTCACTAATCAAACAACACAAAAACTAAAAAAATAATATAATAACGAATGAATAATTCTTTTTTTGTAACCTTTCTTTACTATTTTGCTAAGAAAATTCAAAGAAAACATGTAATTTTACAAAATTCTAATCAAAGATTCCCCATCTTTCAAATCCCACCCATTTGTATATTGTCTATGCAGGTTAAAAAAAATTAACTTACACAACAATATAGGAATTTCGGTGTTGAATATACTCTAAAGCAGGTTTTAATTTCGTATGGGAAGGGTCACGGCCACTTACCGTCCATCTCGTTGTCGAATATACTCTATTTTTTTTTAATTTCATTTGGGAAGGGTCACGCCCACTTTCCGCCGATCTTTGCACAACTATTTACACTGGATCTACTCACACAAATTTCCAGCATTCTAGGTGTTATAGAAATGAAAATATTCGATAATAGGTTTTAACTTCGTATGTGAAGTGCCACTCCCACTATCCCAATTTCGCCCATTGTTGGCACAACTACGCAGATTTCTCCTAGGTGCACTCACACAGTATTGTAGCTGTTATAAAACTGAATACATTCAATAATATGTTTTAAATTTGTATGGGAGGTACCACGCCCACTTTTCCAATACCGCCAATTTTTGGCACAACTACACATATTGATACTAGATGCACTCACGCAAAATTTCAGTATTGTATCAGTCATAGAACTGAATATATTCGAAAATGGGTTATAACTTCGTATGGCAGGTGCCACACCCACGTTTCCAATACCCCCACTTTTGTCACAACTACGCACATTGATGCTAGATGCACTTACATAAAATTTCAGCACTCTAGTTGTCATAGAGCAGTCAATATTCAATAAAAGGTTTTAAATTCGTATGTGATATGCCACGCCCACTTTTTCAATACCCCCACTTTTGTCACAACTACGCACATTGATGCTAGATGTACTTACACAAAGTTTCAGCACTCAAGGTGTCATAGAACTGGCAATATTCAATAATAGGTTTTAAACTTCGTATGGGTGGTGCCACGCCCACTTTTCCAATACCGCCCATTTTTGTCAAAACTGTACAGACTAACAGTTAGTGAACTTTCATACAAATTCAAGACTCTAGCTGCAACAGTACTCCGAATATGCTAATTTATTAAAAACGAATAAATCCCCAATTTGTGTGGGAGGTGCCACGACCACTGAAAATATCAAAAAATTATATAGCATATTTTCACCACCGGTTCAGCATGAGCATAGTGAGAAAATTTCAGGAAGATCGGTAGTTTAGGCCAGTAGTTTAGGCTGCTATAAAGAACAAACAAACAAACCCACAAACTTACAAACACAGATTCATTTATATATATAAAGATTAATGACCTAGACCGATGTGACCTGACACACTTTGTCAGGAATATTTGTATCGGGGCCATAGGTGTTTCTAAAGTTAGTTTAAGTATCGTGCTATGTAAAATTTTAAGAAAAATACGTGGTTTCACTTTCAAAACACGCGTTTCTTAGACAATTCTAACATCTCAAACCGATTCGCAAACAAAAGAGGATTTTAGAGCGGCCTGAATTCAAATCGAGAGCGGGAGCTATGTCAAAAATGTTCAGAACATATTTTTCTGAGCTAAATCCAACATCTTATAGCTATATCGCATATCACCCGGTTCAAATGTACCGACACCACAGGGTATAATGACTTGGTGTAGAGTATAGTACGCCACGCCCGACTTTAACCTTCCTTACTTGTTTTTAATATGATAAAAATCGTTACAAATTTATGAAAAATCGACTTAATTGTTTGAGTTTACAATTTAAACTTAAATACCAGGGTTGTCAGATATGGCGATTTCTCGCCAAACGTGGCGAATTTAAAATATGTTTGGCGACTTTATTTTTAGTTGGCGATTTTCTTGGCTAATTTGTGCTTCTCGTTCGTTTGTGAGAATCATATCCTTGGTCTTGAGCCAGGACAATATCCCAGTTCAAATCAAATATTGATTGCAGACCAAAAAATGCAAAAAAAAACTAAAACAAATGAGCGTTGGCACGGCAGAAGTATTGCTGGGTATAACTATACCTGCATATACACATACTTACATATGCAACTCAATGAGATGCTTGTAAGATGGCATGTGTGCTTTATAACTTGGTGCGATTGTTTAAAAGCAAATTCGACAAGTGAGTTGTGCTTCTCGTTCGTTTGTGAGAATCATCTCCTTATAGAGGCCGGGTTTGATGTTGAAAAGTCGCCGCGAAGCCACTTGAAAAGACTTTTGACATGGTCAAAATCATGATCGTGGTAGTCTGCAGCCAAGTAATAAATGTCACCATGACATTTGTAAATAAATTTGCATTCTATTAAATATCGAAGCAAAATGGTCTTGAGCCAGGACAATATCCCAGTTCAAATCAAATTTTAGAAAATTTTAAATCTGTCCACTTATGTTATTGTATTGGCGTTACTTTGTAGAGAAATATATTACAATTTGTATGCAAGTCGTATATCTAAATATATAAAAGAGCCGCGTTACTGACTGACTGACTTATCATTGACCAGCCCCCATCCCCAAACGGCTGCAGCCAGGGTCATGCAATTTTCAGGGTAGTTCCCAAATATGACGTCCACGTCGACTAAGAAATAGTTTTACGAAATGGGACATAAAGGGATAAAAATTGAACATTCGTCCTGACTAAACGGCAGTAGGTGGAAACGTGTTCCTTGCAATGACCAGGCAGACGAGGTACAAATAGGGATTTTTCGAAATTTGTACTTTTAAGGGAGGAAAGAGCTAAAAAGGGATAAAAATGGTACCAACTAAAGTATTGCAGCTATAGTCGTGAAATTTGGAGTGCAAATTCCTCTGACAACGTAGAAGCAAAATCTAAATGTATTTTTTTCGAAATTTGTACTTCTAAAGGGTAAGCGGGATAAAAAGAGTACCAACATAAGTATTGCAGCTACAGTCGTGAAATTTGGTGTGAAAATTCCTCTGACCATGTAGAGGCGCAGTAAAATTGGATTTCTCGAAATTTCTTTAAGGGATAAAAATGGTACCAACTAAAGTATTGCAGCTATAGTCGTGAAATTTGGTGTGTAAATTCCTCTGACAACGTAGACTTGGTGAGAGGGACAAAAGGGGATAAAAATGCACTCAGCGAGAGTATTATAACGACTTGAGAACATTAGTCAAGCCTGATCCAAATGCCATGTATCCAGGTATTCCAGAGGAGGATTATCTATCTAGTAATATCTATGGATTATGCTCAAAATGTTAGCTTTCCGTCGGGCCAACAGCAAATAGGTCAGGTCGCAAAACAGCAATTTTCGGAATTACAAACGAACGTCAAAATGTTCAACACATATTCTGTATTGACGAAAGCGATTCCATTGGAAAAGGTCCGAATTCAGTAATATCAATACATGATTACTACCTACGAGAAGTGCATTCAACTAAAAAATTAGTGATATTCGCTGATAACTGTAAAATAAAAACAATGCGATGATACGATATTTACAACACCTTGTCGATACTTCCAGATGTGAGTCAGTTCAATTGAACTTTTTGTTAACCGGACATACATACAAAGTTTTCACCTGATCGTTTATTCGGAGTTTTCAAATCAAAATATGCCCAAACTAATGTCGACTGCTTCATGGATGTAGTTGATTCATATCGTAATGGATTTAATGTTCCTGTACCTGTTCGATTTCCAGACTCAAATGATCCTGTTGTTGAGTGGAGAAAATGGGACGAATACTTCTCCACTAAATATAAAACTTTAAACCAGCATAAATGAAAACATAATCTGAGTAACAATACCAGTTTCGATGACAAACCAATTATAATTCCGTCACCAGGGTTATCGATGAAGCGTCAATGGTACTTGTATAAAGAGATCCGGGGTTTATGTTTTGACGATTCAAAAAAAGATTCGGTTCTCCTCTTCCTTTGGTCTCTGGAAATGGAAACGAAGAGGAGGATTCGGAGGAAGTGGACAATCCTCAGGAAGTGGAGGCAGCAGACGTTAACAAGAAATCGAAAAAAATAAAGGACCGGTGCCGTCAAGTTCTAAGGAACCTATTCGCAAGAACCGTCGAATAAAATGATTTTTCTATTTTTTTAAATTGTTCATAAGAAAAAAAGAAATAAATAAATGAAAATAAATAAATTTTTCCGTTAGGTCCCTTTCTATTTGCGCTTAGAATCGTCGACTTCACTTTCATAAAACGCGCATATCTCTGGGAGGGAACACTTTTGGGGCATGGGATCGGTCTCATTCGATGCTCAGATGTTGTCCACATCAAAAAAAAGTGAGAATTGATTTTGTTACCCTTAGGTCCCTTTCTCTATGCGCTGTCACATATAGTGATTTTTCAAAATGTGAATTTTTGGTCAAGAGGTGCAAAAAGTTATAAAGTGGTCGGCTGCATTTCGAAACATGAGATCGAGGATATAAAAGGCTCTGCGGTTTTAATTATTTGTTCTAAACTGGGTAGAAAATAATAAAAATTATACATACGAAGGGAGTTCAGCGAAAAATAGTGCACATGGACAAGCACATTCATTTCACTGTTTATAAGTGCTATCTAATTGAGGGTTTCCAAATTACTATTTTAGATTTATCTATACCTATATCTATACCTACCAAAAGAAAATCAAATAAATACTATCCAAAAACAGAGACGTATAGAACTAATAACAAGTAACTGCCTTTTTCGCGTGCGAAGCAGCGGGTACTGCTAGTTATATACATATTATGCAAATGTCAAGAAGCTCGGTCTAGTGATTTAGGCGACTATAAAAAAAGCATATAAACAAACTTAAAAACATAGATTCATATATAAGAAAGTTTTTCAAAAAAACACATAAAATTCAGAAAATTGCATGAAATCTATATTTGAATCGATAGTACGGTCCATATAATTTAATGTTTGAAGATTATTTCATGCAAATGTTGACCTTGACTGCGCCTCAAATGATCCATCCGCTTAGTCCAATTTTGCCATTTCCACGTTGCCATTTCCACATTGCTGCGAACGGCGACGAATCGATAATTGATGGTCATCATTAACACTGGCCGGTACAGCTGCGATATTTTCTTCAGTTCGCACTCTACGTAAGCGTGTTGGTGGTTTACTGTCCAACAATGTAAATTTGGTGCGAAATTTAGTCACAATAGCCCGAATAGGCGCTTCAGTGGGTCGATTAAACTGACCATAAAATGGAAGCGCGCGATGAACTTTCTTAACAGAGCACGCATTTTGATAATAAAATTCAATAATTTGCAAGCGTGGTTCGTTTGTAAGACGATTCATGGTTAAATTATAGACCAAACTGAAGATGTTTGACCGTGAAACAAAACACGAAACGTGCGTCAGCTGTTTAAACCAGTGTTGCCAAAAAGATAATAGCTAAAAAATCACCCTTTATATACATATATCGAAAATCGAACACACTGAGTAAAGATAACCTTCTAGTAAACCGTTGTTTGAGAATGAGAAGGAAAATTCGAGTGTTTTTGCAAAATTCAATCAAAAAAGTAGTGATTGGGGCAAATCAAATTGGGGAATTTTTGCTGCCAATTATAGACTTTGCGGCGTACACACCGAATTTCATTGTTAGAAGCAGTTCGGTTGGTACTATTTTTATCCCCTTTAGCCCCATTTTACCCTAAACGTACAATTTTCGAAAAAGGGATATTTAAATTGAATTTCGTTAATTCAGTTTCAGCCGTTTTGTTGGTACCTTTTTATACCTTCTTCCAATTTTAACGATTTTGGAAAAAATCTTTTCACTTTAAGTGTCTATGCTCTTAGAGTGATGTACACAACGAATTTAGTAGTTCTAGCTTTGTTTTAATTGGTATCATTTTTCCTCATTTTACACCATTTCAACCCCAAAGTGTATGAATTTTGCTTAAATCATTTTAATGAGTGTTCATGCTATAAGAGGGAGGTATGTATCAAATTTCAAGTCGGTAATCTTCAAAAAATTATGCTTAATTACTCTAAATATCTGTTGTTTTCAGTCCTGGTTAGGGAAAAACTCTTCCATCTGATTTACGTCTATTAGACATATAGTGTGCTTTCAACAGACGCACATGAATTTTATTATGTATTTAGACATAATACATATTCGTCTGGTGAAAGTACACTATACCATCACCTATATGGAGTCAATATATCAATCCCGTCAAAGCTGTATTTCCTGTTGGTAGCGTGAAAAAGTCCTACTCTAGTGAGAGGATTTACCCTCTTTCCGCCCTTAAGCTAACTTAAACTAAATTAATTAAAGCCAAATGCTGGGAGGTGGAAGTACTTATTTAAAATGACTCTTTAAGGCATGTTACCTGTTTGTTCCTTTTTTGTGTTGCGTCTCGGTATAAATCAATTTTCCCATAAAAAGCCATTAAGGCTGATTATGTTGAGATGAGCTTTCCGCCGTGAACATCAGCCAACTTCCGGGAATTTATCAGCTTATGCCAGGATGGCGTTTATTTATGCATTTTTTAGCTGTTCCTTCTTGACGATTATCCTTTGTTAAGTCGAAACCAACATCATTATCATCAGCTGTTTATGGTCGGTTATACGAAAATCTCTTGAAATGCCATGGTATTGTTTGGATGTTGTTGAGTTGCTTTTTTTCTTTCTCTCTCTCATCATACTGTTTGTTCAAACGTACGTACTGTTTTGTTCAAACTTATCGTTGCTTACCTCTCGCTCGTACAATCCTTCTTCCGATTGGCACTTGAGCCCAACCAAATCCTCTACAGATATTTGATGAACCTGTTTACATATGTATGTATATATGTACATAACTGAGTTTACCAGTGGCATGAGTACTCTTTGCCAGCTGTTCCAAGCAGTAGCTTAAACTTTTACCGAGATTAACCGTCATCCAGAAATGAAAAGAAGGAAGGAAAATCTGAAAAGAACGGAAAAATCTAATGAAAAGCAACAGACAAACTCAACGTTTTTTTCCTTTTTTATTTGAGGAAATACATTAGACAACAAGTAGGTTTGTTGTGTGGTTATAAAGGGTGTTATCAATTGAACGACATAAGGTATGCAGAATTTGTATACCCTCCACTAGGGTATTATGCCGTTGTGCATTTGTTTGTAGCACCCAAAACGAAACGAGGTAGACCCAATTGGCACAAATAAGTTTTGAGTGCGAAAAACGAACTACTTAATTTGAAGAAAATCGGTTCAGATTTATATATAGCCCCCATACATATTTCGCTTTCGATTTGACTTTTCCCGCTCTAGAGACCACATATTCAAATTTGGCACAGTACCTTATATTTCAACTACAAACATCTGTGGTGAAAGTAGTTCAGATCGGTTCAGATTTAGATATAGCTCCCATATAGCTCCCGTTTTAAATAGCACATACATCTATATTACCCATACAAAAATCTTATCTACTCTTATAATTTTCCCCCGACTTCAATTGTAAACGGGTAGAAAGTGGAGGGTATCAGATAGAAGGGTCTGCCTGACCTTTGTCTTTCCTCACTTGTTACACCCTCCACTTCTAGGATATGGGTATATTAAGTCATTCCGTTTGTAACACCTTGAAATGTCGACCTGAGACCCAATAAAGTATATATATTCTTGATCGTCATAAAATTCTAAGACGATCTAGTCATGTCCGTCCGTCCATCTGTCCGTCTGTTAAAAACAAGATAGCACCATAACGAAAGGAGCTAGGAAATTGTCCATATATGTCGGACAATTTCGTAGATCGGTTGGTATTGCAACTGAGATATATCGGACCACAGGGAAAAAATGTCCCACACAAAGACTGAAAATACACCTAATATTAATTGCGTTTTTAAATATGTATAGCGCGCACCATACAGTGATTTTTATTTGGGACCAAAAAGGTATAAAAATGGTACCTAACAAACTACAACAGCTAGAAACAGGTGTGTACATTAGAGCGTACCAGGTTACAAGTAAAAAAAAAAAGTTCGCCGTACACCTTCGAATATGAAGTATTATTGAAAGGTAGTTTTAAAATGTAAAGCGCGACCCCTACGTTCGGCATAAAAAATAAAAAAAATTTTTGAAACTACCTTTCAATAATACTTCATATTCGAAGGTGTACGGCGAACTTTTTTTTGAGGTACGCCCTAGTGTACATTCCTCTAATTGACTAGATAAATAATATAAAAGTATTTTTCCAAATTCGAACTTTTCCAATTCGAAATTGAGAACAGAGATATAAAAATGGTACGAACGAAGCGGCTGCACCTAGAACAACGAAACTCAGTGTATGCATTCCTCGTAGACACGTAAAATAAAGGAATTCTTCGAAATTCGTACTTTAGGTGGGCAAGACAGAAGAAGATAAAGGGTATGCAAATGGTACCACCCAAATGGCCGCAGCTATAATTATGAAAGTCGATGCATACATTCCTCTGTACGCAGTCAAATGGAAAAAACAAATACAATGGTTTTTCCAAATTGCAATTGTAACAAGTAAGGAAGGTTAAAGTCGGGCGTGGCCGACTATATGATACCCTACACTTAGTCATTATACCGTATGATGTAGATATAAAAAGGTCATTACATTTGAACCGGGTGATATACAATGCAGCTATAATAGGAGAATATACTACAAATTCCACACTTCTATATGTATTTGTTGAACACAAACTTTGAATGCGAGCTATATACAAATCTGAACCGATCTGACCCATGTTTAGCAAAGGTTTTCTGTTTAAATATTAGACGCCAAATTTCCCAAATTTTATGGAGTGTTAAATATGAAGTTTCTAGGGCGGAAAGAATCAAATCGGGAGTTATATATAATCTGAACCGATGTGACTCACTTTCGCTATAGTAATTTCTATTTGAAACATTAGCTGATGTGCCGAATCAGAAGAAAATATGTTCAAATTTGAAGAAAATCTGTCAAAGTTTGTGGTTTCGAGAGCGGAAAGGGTCAAATCGGAGGAGACATTTGTATGGGAGCTATATATAAATACGAACCGATCTATTATATTTTTAGCACAGCTGTTTTTAGTTGAAATATAAGCTGTTTTGCCAAATTTGAAGAGAATCTGTAAAAGTTTGTGGTTTCTAGAGCGGATAGAGTCAAATCGGAGGAGCCATTTGTATGGGAGCTATATATAAATCTGAACCGATCTATCCTATTTTTACCAGAGCCGTTTCTAATTGAAATATAAACTGTTTTGCCAAATTTGAAGAAAATCTGTCATCGTTTGTGATTTCTAGAGCGGAAAGAGTCAAATCGGAAGAGACATTTGTATGGGAGCTATATATAAATCTGAACCGATCTATCCTATTTTTACCACAGCTGTTCTTAGTTGAAATATAAGCTTTTTTACCAAATTTGAAGAAAATCTGTCAAAGTTAGTGGTTTCTAGATCGGAAAGGGTCAAGTCGGAGGAGACATTTGTATGGGAGCTATATATAAATCTGAAGCGATCTATCCTATTTTTACCAGAGCTGTTCTTAGTTGAAATATAAGCTTTTTTACCACATTTGAAGAAAATCTGTCAAAGTTTGTGGTTTCTAGAGCGGAAAGAGTCAAATCGGAGGTGACATTTGTATGGGAGCTAAAGGGTATTTTTTATTGAGGTATAGAACTTCGAATTGAAATAAAACACAAGAAAATCGTTTTAATGTCCATCAATTTGGCTTTATTGGAAGGATAATTTTATGCCATTAATGTTTAAATATGATTTCGGGCATGTGGCCGCCGCGGCTGGCTCGAATATAGCCAATTCTACAGGTCCAATTTTCAACCAACGCCACGAATGTTGGCTTCCAAGTCCCCTAACGTTTCTGGTTTGTTGGCGTAGACGAGCGACTTCACATATCCCCAAAGAAAATAATCCAATGGTGTCAAATCACACGATCTTGGTGGCCAATTGACAGGTCCATTCCGCGAAATTATGCGCTCATCGAATGTTTCCTTCAATAATTCGATTGTGACGTGCGCTAAATGAACGGAGCTTGCGGTGAACTTCGCGAAATAAATTTGCACGATTTGCAAGCGTTGTTCTTTTGTCAACCTGTTCATGATGAAATGGCAAACCAAACTAAATATTAATCACTTGACAGCTGACAAAATGGCCGCCAGTTAAAAAAGTGATGCCAACTTAAAGTTTTATACCCCAATAAAAAACACCCTTTATATATAAATTTGAACCGATCTATCCTATTTTTACCAGAGCTGTTTCAAGTTGAAATATATGGCGTCTTGCCAAATTGGAGGAAAATCTGTTGAAATATGTGGTTTCTAGAGCGGAAAAAGTAAAATCGGAAGCAAAATTTGTATGGTAGCTATATCTAAATCTGAACCGATTTGCTTCAAATTAAATAGCGTTCGTCCTTATCCCATAAAACTTCGTTGTGCAAAGTTTCATTTAGTTCTAACATCAATTGCGACCTGGACTTTGATTAGAAGAATAGATGGACAGACGGACGGACGGACTTCGCTAAATCGACTCAAAAAGTGATTCTAAGTCGATCGGTATAATAAACGATGGGTCTATCTCGTTTCCCTGTGGTGTAGGGTATAAAAAGTGTAGCGCATTGAGGGAGTGACTTATGACCAAAATTATGCCCTAAAGCCATTTCACGTCCGTCTGCCTGTCTGGCTGGTGTACACGATAACTCTCAAAGGGAGTTGAGAAATTTATTCAAACTCTGAATTCTTATACCCCTTAAGGTTAAGGTGGCATACCATCTCTCTTTTTGATGTCTAATCCAGCTTAAATTTTGTATTCCGCATTATCCCGCTTTTTCAGTCCCTTTTCTTTTACATTATTTTTGGAACGTTATAGTTTCAAAATTGCAACTTAAAATTTTTTTGTAACCGACAAAGGTCCACAATTTCAAAATGTTCCCCTATGCTAGACTTCGGCAATATTTTTAAGCAATAGTGTTATTAGTTATTTAATCTGTACATTGATTTTTATTTGTAAAATTTTTTCCAAGATGTTGATTGGTACCATCTATTTTTAACCCATTTAATCTCTTAAACAAATAGAAATTTCGGAAAATTCCTTGTTATCACTCATCTACGCAGTAAGACGAATTTACGCATCGAATGTAAGAGTGCTGTAAGAGTATTGTTCAAATTTCAAAATTTTAGGCCTGCAAAAACCACTGTTAACAATACAAGCTTTGTTACTCTTAACAAAGGTTTTTGCGTTTTTATACACTCCACGAGAGTATTATGTATTTGTTTGTAACACCCAAAAGGAAGCGACATATACCCATTGTTAATTATCGACTTAGAATCACTTTTTGAATCGATTTAGCAATGTCCGTCTGTCCGTCAATATGCCCCTTCAGAATTATGGGGTCGCTGCTCTGTTCCAAAAATGCTGTTGGACAGTGTTATATTTAATTTATGTCTCTCCATAAAAGAAGTCCCTCTTCGTGTTCATCTGAATGTCTGTGCTACTGACTCATTTTTAAGCTCTTCCTCAGCCATCGCCGGAACGTTCTGGTTGTGTGCTGCATGTACTTAGTGAATATTTTGGCCGATTTGGTTTACATTCAAATTTTGCAGTGTCTACTTGGGCTTGACGTGGCTTTGTAATATAAGAGAACCACCCAAAGTCTTGCACAATGAAAGCAAACAATTTCCCATTATTAGTCTGATGCTCCGCTTTGTCTGGCACAATGTCTTGCCGTTTATGTTAGTTGTGCTATTAAACAAATGTACAACTATAAAAGCAGCCTTCACTCTTGGCCAAGACCTACATGAAGACCAAGAAGGAGCTGCTGGAACACATACTACTCCTCTTAACAAGTGCCTCATGTTACTGATGCTGTGGCTAATTTCATTTTGAGGGAAGGCACGGCACCGCACACAAGCTGAGACAGATAACTAGATTCTCATCCACAACAACTTCAATTTCAATTGGCTGCATGTGCCCTGTGGAACGAGCCATAAAAATTTAATGCACGAATGATTCGCATTCACAAAAAACTACAGCAGAGAAAGCACAATTTTATTTTTAATGAGAGTTCTTTGGAAGCTGACTTCGTCTCATTGCCATTCATTCGCTCTGAGTAGGCCAAATTGTAATTAGTTTTTTTTGGGGAAATTGAATGTATTGAATTGCACGAACGAGCGAACGAACGAATGGAATGGAACTTTTCTTGGAATCCTTGCATTTAGGAAATTGTTAATTTTATGAAAATATTACGAATTCCAATGCCAACATTCATTTGGAATTCTAGCTGTAATAGCAGAGCTAGATTTCGCCATGATATCAAATGACATTATAAAAGAGTAACAGGACAACAATTGGATGATAGAAGTCAACCATAAAAGCAGAACAATTTCAGTGGCCATGATAGATATGATAACAAAGTGTATAGTATTTCAATATTAACCAGAAAAAAGGCGTTCCTAGGAGTGAATTTCACAGTATTACCGGAATATGGGAGACTGCTGACTCTGCCATAAAGTGTGGTACCATATTTTTAAAAATTATTATATTTTAGACCAATTTAAAGACCACTCCCGCTTATTGGGAGAGGCTACCGAAATGTTTATACAGTATATTCAAACAGAGGATAAACAAGTAATACCGGTGTTAAGTTCGGCCGGGCCGAACTTTATATACCCTCCACCATGGATTGCATTCCACAGAGGTTGTCGGTTTTCGTAGAAGTGCAGTAATATTACAGGAAAATATAAATATTTTAATATAGCCAAACCAAATACAAATATTGAAAAAATAATTTTATAAATAATTATTATTTCAAACCATTAGTTATTTAAAATCAAAAAATAAATATTCTTATATTTATATTTTCAATAAGCTTAAATGCCATAAATATTGGTAAATAGTGTGTGCTACAGTTGGTTGTATTTCCATTCTATTTTAATTCCAGAAGTAAAAATTTTGAAAATCCATTATCAGACGTACATAGTGCAAAATAACCTAACATCATGATTCAACCAATTTTTGCCGTAAAAGAAAAATTACGAATTTGAAAAGAAAAACTTGTTATCTTGCAGTCAGAGGAATGTATACACCGAATTCCATGATTCCAGCTGCGCCCATTTGGTTGGTACTCTTTTTGCCCCCTTAACGTTTCTACGCAATTAGAATTTCATCATTCTAGCTGTAGCCGTTTAGTTGGTACTACTTTTATCCCTCTGTACCATTGTATCCCTTGAAAGTACGAATTGCGAAAAAAACCGTTTATTTTCCGTGTCTACGCAGTCAGAGGAATGTATACTCCGAATTGCATGACTCTAGCTGCGGTCATTTGGTTGGTACTATTTGTATCCCCGTTTTCCATTTTAACCCCAAAAAGTACGAATTTCGAAAAATTCGTCTATTTTCCGTGACTACGCAGACAGAGGAATGTATACTCCGAATTTCATGACTCTAGCTGCGGTCATTTGATTGGTACTATTTTTATCCCCTTTTTTCATGTTAACCCTAAACAGAACGAATTTTGAAAAATCCGTATATTTTACTTGTCCATGCAATCAGAGGAATGTATACACCGAATTTCATTATTCTAGGTACAGCCGTTTTGTTGGTACCATTTTTATCCCTCCGTACCATTGTATCCCTTGAAAGTACAACTTTGGAAAAAAACTTTTATTTTTCATGTCTACGTAGTCAAAGGAATGTATACTCCGAATTTCATGACTCTAGCTGCGGTCATTTGGTTGGTACTATTTTTATCCCCTTTTTCTATTTTCACCCCAAAAAGTACGAATTTCGAAAAATCAGTTTATTTTCCGTGTCTACGCAGTCAAAGGAATGTATACTCCGAATTTCATGACTCTAGCTGCGGTCATTTGGTTGGTACTATTTTTATCCCCTTTTTCTATTTTAACCCCAAAAAGTACGAATTTCGAAAAATCGGTTTATGTTCCGTGTATAAACAGGCAGAGAAATGTATACTCCGAATTTCATGACTCTTGCTGCGGTCATTTGTACTATTTTTATCCCGATTTTCATTTTAACCCCAAAAAGTACGAATTTTGAAAAATCCGTGTATTTTACTTGTCTATGCAATCAGAGGAATGTATACACCGATTTTCATTATTCTAGGTACAGCCGTTTGGTTGGTACCATTTGTATCCCTCTATTCCCATTTTACCCCTTAAAAGTACGGATTTGGAAAAAATACTTTTATATTATGTATATACTCAATTAGAGGAATGTACACACCGAATTTCGTGTTTCTAGCTGTTGTCGTTTAATATGTACCATTTTTATTCCTTTTTTTGCCCCATTTCAGCCCCTACAAATAAGAATCACTTTATGGTGCACGTTTTTGCTGTAGGGGGAATGCGCATACCAAATATCAAGCAAATATAAACCGACCTATTCAAAAAACATGCTTAAATACGCTATAATATTAGGGATTATTATGGATATTTTTAGTCCTTGTGAGGGAAAAATTTTTCCCTTTAGGCCGATTTCGTCCCATTTCAATCCCAACCGATCTACGACTATAAGACGCATTTATGGAAAATTTGAACGTTCTAGCTCCTTTCGTTTAGATGCTAGCGTGCTTTCAACAGACGGACAGACGGACGGACGGACGGACGGACGTGGCTAGATCGTCTTAGAATTTTATGACGATCAAGAATATATATACTTTATAGGGTCTTAGGTCGATATTTCAGGGTGTTACAAACGGAATGACAAAGTTAGTATACCCCCATCATGGAGGTGGAGGGTATAAAAATATAAATTGGTTTCAAATATTAAATGGTTTTATATTAAGGTTTATTGGAGGTACTTTTAGTCCTTTATGTGGACATAATTTATCCCGCTCGATCAATTTTACCCATTTACAATTCCAACCGTCCACACAGTCAGCCTACACACTGAATTTCATGATTCCTGCCACAGCCGTTTGATGGGTACCATTTGTATCCCCTTTTCCCATTCATTTTGTTTTGCGCGTCTTTCATGATTTCTAGGAACCAACCAAAGCATTAAAATTTGTATCCCCTTTGACCTGATTTTCTCTAAATTTACAAACTTCGAAAAGCTAATTTATGTTGCGTGACTACACATCAGAAAAGTACTCACAAAAATTCTGCCGTTTGGTTGGTACCATTTTGATCCCTCTCTTCCCATTTTATCCCTTAACAGTACCACTATCGAAATATCCATCCTTATTCTACAAGTCTACGCAATAAAAGGTATGTATTGTATTTTTATTCCCCTCCATGGATGGGAGTATATTCACTTTGTCATTCCGTTTGTAACACCTTAAAATATTCTTCGGAGACGATTTAGCTGCGTCCGTCTGTCTTGTTGTCTGTCCGTCTGTCTGTTGAAAGCAGATCAGTTGGGTTTGAAAGGAATGACAGAAATTGGCTCAGAGTGGAAATTCTCTCCCTAAACAAGGACTAAAACTACGCCCTTGCAATTTGTTTCGTACACCAAATTTGTAGCGTAAAAGCACCAAAAAGTAAATAAAAGCTTTAGCGAGTGAAATGGGACATAAAGGGATAAATAGAGGGATTTTTCGAAATTTGTACTTTTAAGGGATACAAATGGTACGAACCGAACCGCTGAAGTTGAAATCATGAAATTCGGTGTGTACATTCATCTGACTGTATAGACGCGAAACATAATGGAATTTTTTGAAATTTGTATTTTAAGGCTGAAATGGGGCGAATGGGGATAAAAATGCTGACAACCAAACAGCTACAGCTAAAACAGTGAACTTTGCTGTGTATATTGCTCTGACTGCGTAGACGCGAAAAATATAGAGATCGTTCGATATTCGTACATTCAAGATCTAAATGCGATTAAATTTGGCATCAATCAAGCGGCTGTAGCTAGAATCATGAAATTCATCTGACTGCGTAGACGGGAAAAGAAGAAGATTTTTTTCCAATTCCGTACTTTTAGCTGGTATTAAGCAAATGGCTTTTAGATCTTCAATAATCGTACTTTTCTTATCAAAATTGTACATACACTTGGGCTTTAGCTGGAATAACGAAATTGAAAATGGGGAAAATCGGGAGGGAAATTGTTTCTACCTAATAACGACTGACAATGCATCAGATATTTAGGGCATATTTGCTGCCTCATATTTACTTTCTGATTACTCTCTAAGTTTTATATTTATATAGGAGATGACTATTAATGTTATAACAATGAAGCATCACTATTTATTTAAAACAGTGATCTTAAGCATTCCTTATAGAAAGAAATATAATATTATATTATAGAAATAAAACCGGCGTTAAGTTCGGCCGGGCTGAACATTATATACCCTCCAACATGGATTGTATTCCACAGAGGTTGTCGGTTTTCGTAGAAGTGCAGTAATATTACAGGAAAATATAATTTTTTTAATATAGCCACACCAAAACAAATACAAATATTGAAAAAATAATTTTATAAATAAATATAATATTTTAATTATTTAAAACCACGCTTATAAGGCAAGGCTACCAATACGTCAATTCAAAAAATAAATATTCTTATATTTTCAAAAAATCCTAAAAAAATAAAAAAATCCCTCTGTACCATTGTATTCCTTGAAAGTACGAATTTTGAAAAATCCGTTTATTTTCCGTGTCTACGCAGTCAGAGGAATGTATACTCCGAATTGCATGACTCTAGCTGCGGTAATTTGGTTGGTACTATTTCTATCCCCTTTTACCATTTTAACCCCAAAAAGTAAGAATTTCGAAAAATTCGTCTATTTACCGTGTCTACGCAGTCAGACGAATGTATACACCGAATTTTATTATTCTAGGTGTAGCCGTTTGGTTGGTACCATTTTTATCCCTCCGTACCCATTGTATCCCTTGAAAGTGCGAATTTGAAAAAGAAAAAACTTTTTATTTCTCATGTCTACGTAGTCAAAGGTATGTATAGTCCGAATTTCATGACCGAATTTCATTATTCTAGGTACAGCCGTTTGGTTGGTACCATTTTTATCCCTCTATTCCCATTTTAACCCTTAAAAGTACGAATTTGGAAAAAATACTTTTATATTATGTATCTACTCAATTAGAGGAATGTACACACCGAATTTCGTGTTTCTAGCTGTTGTCGTTTAAAATATACCATTTTTATCCCTTTTTTGCCCCATTACACCCCCTACAAATAAGAATCACTTTATGGTGCACGTTTTTGTAATCGGGGGAATGCGCATACCCAATATCAAGTAAGTACAAGCAGACATATTAAAAAAATGTGCTTAAATACTCTAAAATATTTGTTGAAAGCACGCTAGCATATAAACGAAAGGAGCAAGGACGTCCAACTTTTCCATAAATGCGTCTTATAGTCGTCGGCCCAAGTGGAAAAATTGTTCCCTCAAAAGGTCTAACAAGTAAAAACGGCGTTAGGTTCGGCCGGGCCGAACTTTGCATACCCGTCACCATGGATTGCATTCCACAGAGGCTGTCGATTTTCGTAGAATTAGGGTTATAAAGAGTGATTTTTTTGAGGTTAGGATTTTCATGCATTAGTATTTGACAGATCACGTGGGATTTCAGACATGGTGTCAAAGAGAAAGATGCTCAGTATGCTTTGACATTTCATCATGAATCGTCTTACAAACGAACAACGCTTGCAAATTATTGAATTTTATTATCAAAATGCGTGCTCTGTTAAGAAAGTTCATTGCGCGCTTCCATTTTATGGTCAGTTTAATCGACCCACTGAAGCGGCTATTCGGGCTATTGTGACTAAATTTCGCACCAAATTTACATTGTTGGACATTAAACCACCAACACGCTTACGTAGAGTGCGAACTGAAGAAAATATCGCAGCTGTATCGGCCAGTGTTAATGATGACCACCAATTTTCGATTCGTCGCCGTTCGCACCAATTGGGTCTCTGTTACTCAAAAACGTGGAAATGCCAAAATTGGACTAAGCGGATGGACCACCTAAGACGCAGCCGCGGTCAACATTTAAATGAATCTCTAACGTTTCAAATAATGAACCGATGAGATTTTGCAAATTTTATGGGTTTTTTTTAAAAAAAAGTTATCAAGCTCTTAAAAAATCACCCTTTATTACAGGAAAATATAAAATTTTTAAAATAATAATTTTTTATTTATTTTTAAAATAATTTTGAACGAAAAACTATTTAACACATTACAGTCCTCTGTTCCCAGCTGAAAAATAATTTTGTTTGGGTGTTAATGGGTTAACAAAATCGCGCGATGTTTTTAAAATAATTGTTCCTTTTTAGTTTTCCGTTGAAAAGTGCATGTAATAATTATTTTTATACCCTCAGTCTACAGAGTAGGAGGATATCTATCATTTGGGACAGAAAAAAAGTGTAACGCATTGAAGGAGTGACTTAAGACCCCAAGTATGTTTGGACCAAATCTGTTTCACGACTTTTTAAGCTGTTTGAGCCATGTCCGTCTGGCTGGTGTACACTACTCTCGAAAGGAGTTAAGGAATCAATTCAAACTTTGTACATGGTAATACTTTTCCCAAACTTAGTTTAAGTTCGAAGATGGGCAAAAATTGCCACGCACTTTCTGGTACCTCTCACGCAAATGACCCATATGCTAAATTAAAACCGATGTAACTTTCACACGGATATTCGGAATAGGCTATATTTTGGTATTTGATAAAGATGTTATAATGACTTTAAGCGTGCAAAATATGGCGCGTATTGCCACTCCCCTTCTTGTACCTCCCACACAAATTGACCTAACCTACGTAAAATTAAAGCTGTTATAACTTTTATAAGGATGTTCGGTATACTATGAAATTTGATATTTGACAATGCTTTAATATATATTACGTTCGCATGGAATATGGGTGAAATTGTCACACACCCTTCTGGTGCCTGCCACACAAAGTGGCATAAGGCTTGATTAAAATAAAACCGATATAACTTTCTTACGGTTAGCCAAAATCATTTGATATTTGAAAATTGTTTTATAATCACTTTAAATCAAAAAAAAAACTATTTACGGTTTAGTCACACACATTCTTGTACCTCCCACACAATTGTCAATATCCCAGGTAAAATTAAATCCTTCATAAATTCTATGATGTGGCATGGAATCCAGTATGACTTGATATTTGATCATGTTTTTGCAATTGTTTATAACTGTGGAAGCTAGGACCAAATGCCATTAACCTTCTAGCACCTACCACACAAATCATCCGACTCTACGTAAAATTTAAGTTATAGTAATTTCCATAGATATGTTCTCTGAGATTGAGGGTATATATAAGTCGGTTTAGCCGACTGACGTTTTCTTACTTGTTGTTATTGAATTTCTTTGTAATTTAAATTTCATTTTTATAGAATTTCCACAATCGATAACTATGGAAATTATCTATTATAAATACTTAATTATCTATTACTAAGGTAATTATTGGTAACTAAATTTTTCGATTTTAATTCAATTTTTTACTTATTTTAAGATGCTACATTCAAATATGTGGTCAGATCATATGGCCTCGAATATCATACTCTCCCCCATTATTCAATTAATTCACATTTATGGCATAATTACCCATTCCACGAGGCCAACATAGCGTTCCACAACATAATGCTGGCTCCAACTGTCTTTAGTGCTTCTCCCCTTCAAATATCGAATATTGTCTGTCGATGTTTTGTTGCTGGCTTATGTTGTTGGTTTATGAAATTAATATTCGCAGCACATGACAGTCATTAAATAGAAATTTTAGCCAGGGATTACGTTAACGCGAAGAATGTTGGCGTCTCTCAATCAAACTAATTACCATTCACACAACATTTACAATCAAAACAAGCAGACAACAGAGACAACGCCAATGCCACAAATTTCCACAGAAATTTAAGAGAAGTATATCCACAATGAATAAATGCATAATACATTGTATGTTCACGAACATAAATTGATTGATTGGTTGGTTCGAGGGTAAAATGTTCCAGGAAATGTTAGCCAAGTTACTGTGGGAGCATGTACTTGCAGACATTTCGTTGGCCATTTATGTGGATGGATTAACTTGCTCGGGTAGGGTAAGGGAAAATGCGAATGAAGCGAATAAAGGAACACTTGGCTACCTCACACAGCACCTCTCA
This sequence comes from Polietes domitor, assembly GCA_947397865.1. Taxonomy (NCBI): domain Eukaryota; kingdom Metazoa; phylum Arthropoda; class Insecta; order Diptera; family Muscidae; genus Polietes; species Polietes domitor. Next base: position 164,217,938 of record OX377619.1, on the reverse strand, counting down.
TGCAGCCATACAGGCCTAGCGCTTAAAGCTTCCGAACATCCGGCGGCAGGACATATGTCTTTGCAAAGTGTCTGAAGAAGATTTCTAATTATATACAGTGTATTTTGTTAGTGTACAGCAGGGTGAATCCCAATATGTTAAGTCACAAAACTAAATTAAATTCAAACTGAGGCGAAACTACAAAGAGACGTCTACGTAAAACGACTGTGCATAATCAATCATTTTCAATGCCCAACCATCAACACCATTTTTTAGAATATATAATAAATCTAAGCTATTTATAAAAACTATTAATCATAAATTGCCTTCATTACAACATATCCATACACGGTGAAAATTAATTAATTTATGAAAATGAGAAAAATAATATATAAACATGTTACACTTCTTTAAACCAATTTCAATGGAAGTGTGAGGGCATGAGATGGGAATCTCATAACACTTAAAGCTTCTTGTAAACCTCCATCTTAATTAATCAAACAAACTGGGTTACAACAAACTTAACCTCAACCACTTGTACATACATATCTATTATGTACAGTGCAGTATAATTTCTCATTTTCAAACAACAAAACAAACAACATGAAATGAATGTCTTCAATTTGTTGGAAATTAAATCAAATTACACATATAAAGCTATGTAAAAAAAGTTGCCTACATCAAAACTCTTGGCTTAAGTTGCTCGACAATTTCTTTGACAGTTTCCCAACCTCCCCTGCCCCGACCACAACATCCACGCAATCTGTGGCAACCACCCAGTACGAATATTATACGCGGCGGGGCTTCACTTTTCTTAACGCATTTCGGTGTGAATGCAAGACAGGCCGTCTAACATATAAGGCCTAAGGGCCTCCTTAGGTAACCCGATATTTTAAACGATTCTAATGAAATTTGTCACAAAGCTTTATATTTCACTCAGAAGTACCTAGCTAGTAAGTGGGCCATATAGGTATATGTGTTTAGACCCTCCACCTAATGATGGGGGTATATTCAATTTGTCATTCCGTTTGTAACACCTTGAAATATGCACCGGAGACTCCATAGAGAATATATATTCTAGGTCGTGATAAAATTCTAAGACGATCTAGCCATGCCCGTCTGTCTCTCTGTCTGTTTAAAGCACGCTAGCCGCCGAACGAAATGAGGTAGGAGGTTCAATTGTTCCCTAAATGTATCTAAATATTTGCAGATCGATTGGGGAAAGCTGGCGGAATCGGTCAAGAGGGAAAATTTTTCCCTAACAAGAACTGAAAATATCCACAATATTTACATTATTTAAGCGAATTTTTTAAGAATTTGTGCTTGAAATTTTCTGCGTGCATTCCTCTTGTCTCATGAAAGCACAAGAAAGTAAATAAAAGATTTAGAGGGTGAAATGGGACAAAAGGGGCTGAAAATGGTACCAATGAAAATAGCTAAAAACATGAAATTTTGAGTGTACATCACCCTAATTGCGTAGACTCCCTTAAATAGAAGGATTTTTCAAAATTCGTACTTTTAAAAGACACAATTGGAGAAGAGGGATAAAAATGGTACTAACCAAACCAAAGTTTAAATCATGAAATTTGGTGTTGACATTCATCTGACAGTGAAGACTCGCAAAGGAATTTTTCGAAATTTTTACTTTTAGGCGGAAAATTGTGTGGAATGGGACAAAAGGGGATAAAAATGGTACAATTGAAAACAGCTAGAAACATTAAATTTGGAGTGCACACCAGACTAATTGCGTAGGCACCTAAAATAACAGGATTTTTCAAAATTCATATTTTTAAGGGATACAATTGGAGAAGAGGGATAAAAAAGGTACTAAACAAATCCAAGTTGAAATCATGAAAATTGTTGTATACATTCATCTGAATGTGTAAACGCGACACATAAAGGCACTTTTTCGAAATTTTTACTTTTAGGCGGAAAATGGTTGGAATGGGGATAAAAATGGTACCAACCAAACGGCTCCAGCTATAATAATGAAATTCGGTGCGTACATTGCTTTGACTGCGTAGGCACGAAAAATAAATATATTCATACCTTTAGGATCAAAACGGGACAAATTTGGTACCAAAGCAAACGGCTGTAGCTAGAATCATGAAATTCAGTGCTTTCATTCGTCTGTTTACGTATTATGCGTATTTCTTCAAATTCGTACTTTTACGGTTCAAATGAAAAAAGAAAGTGATACAAAGCAAGCGGCTGTACGTTAGGCTGGGACGCGATACATACAAATGCGAAACCAATTTCCAGTCACCCCACGAAAATAAAGTTTGAATAGTTTAATAATGATTTTCTAAATATTTCGTTCCTATATCAAGACGCTTGTGAACTAAACGCTCCTGAAAATACCTCTAAAATCATGTTTTTCCCGAGTCTTTTTATACACTCCACGAGAGTATTATGTCTTTGTGCATTTGTTTGTAACACCCAAAAGGAAGCGAGATTGACCCATTTTTAAGTATACCTTCCCGTGTCGATTTAGCAATGTCCGTCTGTCTGTCCGTCTATCCATCTATTGTTGTAATCAAATTACAGGTCGCAATTATAGTCCGATCTTAACAAAAATTGGCACAAATAAGTTTTGTGGATCAAGGACGAACGCTATTTAATTTGAGGCAAATCGGTTCAGATTTAGATATAGCCCCCATACAAATGTCGCTACCGATTTGACATTTTCCGCTCTAGAAACCACATATTGTAACCGATTTTCTTTAAATTTGGCACAACATCTTATAATCCAACTAGGAACACATATGCAGAAACTAGGTAAGATCGGTTCAGATTTAGACATAGCCCCCATACAAATGTCGCTCCCGATTTTACTTTTGCCGTTCTAGAAATCCCATATTTTACTCGATTATCTTTAAATTTGGCACAACATCTTATAATCCAACTAGAAACACATATGCAGAAATTAGGTAATATCGGTTCAGATTTAGATATAGCCCCCATACAAAAGTCGCTTCCGATTTTACTTTTGCCGCTTTAGAAACCACATATTGTACCCGATTTTCTTTAAATTCGGCACAACATCTTATAATCCAACTAGAAACACCTATGCAGAAAGAGGGTAAAGTCGGTTCAGATTTAGATATAGCCCCCATACAAATGTCGCTCCCGATTTGACTTTTGCCGCTCTAGAAAGCCCATATTGTACTCGATTATCTTTAAATTTGGCACAACATCTTATAATCCAACTAGAAGCACCTATGCAGAAAATGGGTAAGATCGGTTAAGATTTATATATAGCCCCCATACAAATGTCGCTCCCGATTTTACTTTTGCCGCTCTAGAAACCCCAAATATTACTCAATTATCTTTAAATTTGGCACAAAATCTTATAATCCAACTAGAAACATATATTCAGAAATTAGGTAAGATCGGTTCAGATTTAGATATAGCCCCCATACAAATGTCGCTCCCGATTTGACTTTTGCCGCTTTAGAAACCACATATTGTACCCGATTTTCGTTAAATGTGGCACAACATCTTATAGTCCAACTAGAAACACCTATGCAGAAAGTGGGTAAGATCGGTTCAGATTTAGATATAGCCCCAATACAAATGTCGATCACGATTTGACTTTTGCCGTTTTAGAAACCACATATTGTAATCGATTTTCTTTAAATTTGGCACAACAGCTTATAATCCAAGTAAAAAACCTATGGTGAAAGTGGGTAAGATCGGTTCAGATTTAAATATAGCCCTAATACAAATGTTGCTCCCAAAAGTTATTTATATTATATTTATTATATTATATTTCACCTATTTCGTTCCAGGTTTCAATATAACCTCATACAAATGTCCTTTCCGATTTAACATTTTTTGTCAAACACATACATTTACAGGATACAAAACACCTTCCCGTTTTCACTTTTTCGCCAAATTGAATTGTATTCGGATAGAAAGTGGAGTGTATCATAGAGTCGGCCCCGACTTTAGCCTTACCTTACTTGCTTTGAGCTGCATTTTGTAAATTTTTTCTGAAATAGTAGACCCTTGAAAACCCTTTAAATATAAATTTTGATTCCTGTCTTAGAGTAACTTATTGGTCGAATTATTGCACAAAAAATTACTAGTTGTATTTTGATAGTGACAACTGAACAAGTTTTCATATTTGGTGTAAGTATTTAAAACTAGTAAATCAAAATTTTTTTTTTTTCAAATCCATGCTTTATGCAAGCAGACTTCTATTGGGCCTAGAAATTCTTTTTTAGTTATCTTTTGTAGAAGGAAAAATTACTGCAAAATTTCAGTTTTTTATCTGCCATAGAACGGCATATATTCGAAAATGGGTTTTAACTTCGTATGGGAGGTGCCACGCCCACATTTCCATTACCGCCCATTTTTGTCACAACTACGCACATTAATGCTAGATGCACTTACACAAAATTACAGTAGGTGTAATTTTGGTTTTAACTTCATATGGGAGGTGCCACGCCCACTTTTGCATTACCGCCCATTTTAGGAGCAACTACGCACATTGATGCTAGATGCACTTACACAAAATTTGAGCACTATACGTGTCATAGAACTGACACTATTCGATAATATGTTTTAACTTCGTATGGGAGGTGGTACGCCCACTATTCCAATACCGCCCATTTTTGGCAGAACTACGCACATTGATGGTAGATGCACTTACACAAAATTTCAGCACTCTAGGTGTCATAGAACTGACAATATTCAATAATAGGTTTTACACAAAATTACAGCACTCTAGGTGTCATAGAACTGACTATATTCAATAATAGGTTTTAACTTCGTATGGGAGGTGCCACGCCCACTTTTCCAATACCGCCCATTTTTGGCACAACTATGCGAATTGATGCTAGATGCACTTACACAAAATTTCAGCACTCTAGGTGTCATAGAACTGACAATATTCAATAATAGGTTTTAACTTCGTATGGGTGGTGCCACGCCCACTTTTCCAATACCGCCCCTTTTTGGCACAACTATGCGAATTGATGCTAGATGCACTTACACAAAATTTCAGCACTCTAGGTGTCATAGAACTGACAATATCCAATAATAGGTTTTAACTTCGTATGGGAGATGCCACGCCCACTTTTCCAATACCGCCCATTTTTGGCACAACTATGCGAATTGATGCTAGATGCACTTACACAAAATTTCAGCACTCTAGGTGTCATAGAACTGACAATATTCAATAATAGGTTTTAACTTCGTATGGGAGGTTCCACGCCCACTTTTCCAATACCGCCCATTTTTGGCACAACTATGCACATTGATGCTAGATGCACTTACACAAAATTACAGCACTCTAGGTGTCATAGAACTGACAATATTCGATAATAGGTTTTAACTTCGTATGGGAGGTGCCACGCCCACTTTTCCAATACCGCCCCTTTTTGGCACAACTATGCACATTGATGGTATATGCACTTACACAAAATTTCAGCACTCTAGGTGTCATAGAACTGACAATATTCAATAATAGGTTTGTCCCATTTCGCCCCTACAAATAAAAATCACTCTATGGTGCCCTTTTATGCTATAAAGGGAATGCGCATTGCAAATATCAAGTAAATACAAGCTAATATGTTTAAAAAAGGCTGGAATACTCTAAATATTAGGGGTATTTTCAGTCCTTGTGAGGGAAAATTTTTTCCCTCTGGGCCGATTTCGTCCACTTTCAATCCCAACCGATCTGCAACCATAAGACACATTTAGGAAAAATTTGAGCCTCCTAGCTCATTTCGTTCGGCCGCTATCGTGCTTTCAACAGACAGACAGACAGACAGACGGACAGACGGACATGGCTATATCATCTTAGAATTTTACCACGACCCAGAATATATATACTTTATGGGGTCTCCCATGAATATTTTAAGGTGTTACAAACGGAATGACAAAGTGAATATACCCCCATCCTGGAGGTGGAGGGTATAAAAATATATATAAAAAAAATATAATCGCGAGGCCGACCGATTCCTTGGCATTTACAAATATTGTTAAACTATTGTTTTATTTATTTATTTTAAAAAGAATGTTCCGCTTATAGATGCCAACATCGATTTAATGACTGAAATGATAAAACCTTCTAAGCCAAAAATGAAGCAATACTTTCTTTGTTGTTCTCTGTTAATGTATTTAGGAAAAAAATATTTAAAGCATACTTTAGGGATGTAAGTCATTTTATGGCATGTGATCCCATGCAAATATTGGTCCTATATTAATTTTAAGTTATTTAAAAAATATAATAGCTTGTTGTCATCAATTAAAATATAAAATAATTCTTATAAAAAATTTCAAAAATCGTAAAAAACTAAAAAATTTTTTTGACGTGGCAATAACAATTTTAAATAAATACTAAAATTTCTTTTAATTGTGGACTCAAGTGAAATCACTGATAAATCATTACCAGTGATTTCAGTTGAGTCCACAATGAAAATAAACTTTAGTATTTTAGTATTTATTTATATTGAAATAAGAAATTTATGCCGTTTTTCATTTTAACTTACATATGAGCTAGGCGTTGTTGTGTGTGGATTTAAACTACAAATTGTTTTAGATCTAATTTGAGGACATAAGGGATGTGTGCAAAATTTCAAGGTCCTAGCAAATTTTTGCCGCAGTTTGTATGAAAATATTCCACTGTGTGCCGCAGCGTTCATTTTGTAAAAAGAGTTTGGAAATGTTGGCTCTACAAACATGACGTCAGTGACGTCATTGTCCGATACTCATTATTTAGGCATCATTCGAAAGGTATTGATTTCTTCTATTTATTTATCATAACACTTCTTACTAAATTTGTCTATGAAATTTGAGTTTTTAGCTTTCACTTTGAAAAACTACAAAAAATCTATATAAACGTCCAAATATGGAGTCAGTGACGTCATTTTTCGTCCGATACTCATCATTTAGGCATCATTCGAAAGGTATTGATTTCTTCTATTTATTTATCATAACACATCTTACAAAATGTGTCTAAGAAATTTGAGTTTTTAGCTTTCACTTTGAAAAACTACAAAAAATCAATATAAATGTCCAATAAGACGACCGATGAGTTATTCTAAGACAAAAATAAAATTTTTATTTAAAATGCTTCCAAGGGTCTATTAATTCAAAACAATGCGGTTCGACAAGGTGCTTCACGACGACCCAAAAACGCTTTAGTTTTGCGCACTGCAAGATTTCCACCATTTTTGTAGTGAGTTTTAATAAAAATGCGTTGTTGAAGCGTGTATCGTTCCATTTTTAGTAATGGCGAAGTTTCTACTTGCCAAGTGTCAAAGAATAAAAGCTTCAAATGTGACTGCTACCGAAATACCGGGTGATTCAAAATAACACCTCTTGTTGGAAAACCCCTACTACAGTCAGTTGGTTTGTAGCTGAAAATGTTTCTCCATAATGACGAGTGACAATCAGCTGAGATACTTCTTGTCAATACACTTTTGCTTAAATCAATTAAGTTCTCATTCACATAATAACGAATTCCCAGCTTATTTAATAATTCTGAAGCTTAATTTAGGGCCCACTTGAAAATCTTGCCCAAGGCCCTATTAATACCTACTACGCTGCTGTGCTGATGTGAAAAGTACTCACATAAAGAAGTGCAAAACATTGTCATCGCCATCAACGTGGCATGGGTTCGTGAGTTTTACTTGTTCCATATCATCTTTTTTTAATATGGTTAATTACCTCAAGATGTTGGAAAATTGTGCGCAATTATCATTGTCATTTTCTAATGAAATTATCAATTACAGCATTCTATAGCAATGTCGTGAATCTGTAGAAATTTGTGTGCGAGTGGGAGTGATGTAGCTGAGCATACTTTCAGCTTCTTATGGCGAATAACATTTCGAAGAAGCTACGATCAATGTTTAAACTTTGACAAGTTACCCGGAATATTAATAATAATGTTTACATTACCCGCATAATAACATTTGAATTTGAGAATAAATGAATGTAATAAAATCGTAGATGTTACATGAAAACATATTGTATAAATCAAGCCGGAGTATGTATATTTATAAACATAATTAGAATTTTTAATTAATTTTATTAAATTAACATGTGATTAATATATTACCAGTAATGGAAAGTATTTAGATACCTCCTGAAGTTATCGCTTAAAATCTTTTTATGGAAAAATTAAAATTCATTTTCAAAACTTTAAACCATCATAACTTCCAAACTAACGGCCCAACGAACAAACTGACAATAATCTGTGATGACTTTTTCCGGTTCAAAAATTTGAAATTTTATTTCAAAAAATTAAAATTCATTTTCAAAACTTTAAACCTTCATAACTTCTAAACTAACGGCCGTACGAACAAAAGGATAATCTGTGATCACTTTTTCGGTTCAAAAATTTGAAATTTTATTTCAAAAAATTAAAATTCATTTTCAAAACTTTAAACCTTCATAAATTATAAACTAACGTCCCTACGAACAAAAGGACAATAATCTGTGATCACTTTTTCGGGTCAAAAAATAAAAATTCATTTTCAAAACTTTAAACCTTCATAACTTCTAAACTAACGGCCCTACGAACAAAGGGACAATAATCTGTCATCACTTTTTCGGGTCAAAAAATTAAAATTCATTTTCAAGTATACTTAACGTGAGCATCTCAATTTGGGCAAACAGCGGGATATATGATTACTAGGATTACATATTAAACTAACTGTGTCCAGATTACTTATTTTTTAAATTTTGTTTAATTTTATTATATGGACATTTTCTGATGAAATTTAAAAATTTCAGAATCTCAAGGTGTCAACATCTTGAAAATTTTTAGCAAATAGGATGTCAGTTAACGAATTTCAGTATTCCGAAATATGGACATTTCAAAATTATGCGAAACCTCCAAAAACGCCCCTTAATTTATTATTGAAAACCAAATTAGGACATCTAACCAAACTTGCCTATGTTTTTCATAATCCAAAAAAGTACCAGCTGTTATAGTCATATTTACCAAAACAGATCTTGGAACAAAGTATTATTGTCGCTTACTATATTATTAAATAAGAAAGCGGGGAATGTTGCCTGAAAGTATACTTTAAATATTTAATTTTAGTGTAGAACTTCCAGAGAATATTCGTATGAAGTTTGTGTATCGATATGGTATTGTAAGTAGACAAGCCAGGTGGTCAGTAAACTATGTAAAGTTTCTCTAAAATAATGCATTAGACTTCGAGAACCGACTCTGCATTTCTATAAAATCAGAAAAAACGTTTGAATTCAATTAAGTTCTGTTTATTTAAATATGATTAAATAATATTGCAATTCCTTATCAAAGTTTGAATAATTTCCTTATTTGCATTGGAAAATCGTCATAATGGAAAAACAATTTCCAGTCACCCCACGAAAATAATAATAATAATAATAGTTTAGATTGTTTAATTATATATTAAGCAGTCTGTGAGTTAACGCTTATAAAAATACCGTTAAAAATCATGTTATCTCGTTTATGTCTTTTGTTTTGCATTTTTGTTAATTTTTTTCTGAAATAATAGAACCATTAACTATAAATTTTGATACTTGTCTTAGAGTAACTTATTGATCGAATTATTAGGCATTTGCGGCACTTTTCGTGTTTTTTTCATAGTGATAACTGAAAACATTTTCGTATTTGGTGGTAGTGTTTTATAAAAAATAAATAGCTACAGTCAATAACTCTCGAATACCTAAATGATGTACATTGCTAGGAAATTGACGCCGCACAGTGGTTCAGAATCAAAATCCATCGGCCAAAATTCAATAAATTTTATTCTAGTAGACATTAAAAATCGGGAAATTGAATATATTTTAGAAATTGGCCCAAAGTTGACTACTTTTCGTATTTTTCGATTTTAAAGAAAATTAAACTTTTTATTTTTATATTATTTAACATATTTTTACGCATAACAAATACATAATGCGAAGAAAAAATTTTAATTTTTTCTTGTCGGGGCCGAATCTTATATAATCTTGTATACATGGAGTGTATTCCATAGTATAACCTAGAGAGACTTTCGATTTTACATATAAGTTCACTACACTCAGAAAAATAGCATTCTTAAATCTGAGTAAAATCCATACTCCAATTTAGTTTAACAATTTTACTCCAGATTAGGTTAAATTTCCCCTTCAGAAAAAAATAGTAGTGCAGGACTACTCTTCGAGTAGTCTCCAAGCGATAGTGACTACTCTCTCTCTTCATTTCCCCGTTAATGCTTTCAAGTGCTGATTTTAACATTGGACTGTCATACGAAAACCAGCACTCGCTTTCGGAGTAGTCCACGAGTGGAGACTTTGGGAGTACCTTTGCACCAATCGCCTTTGAAGCAATCCACGAGTAGGTACTTTGTTGGTTATTGGTTGGTATTGAGAAAAATGAAAGAATGCAGATTTTTATTTCAGTATGTATTAACGTATACGTTTATTTTTAATATTTATTGAAATATAAAACTAAAAAGTGTAAAAAAGGCATTTCATTAGTTTTTTATCACAACCAAAAAAACTTAAGTTATAAAATCTAATTTATTTCAGTCTTGCACTTTGCAGAGCGCGATTTTCTTTGGAAGGTTAAAAAATTAAACTACTTAAAAAATTCATAAACTTAAAGTAACTTCAAGTATGTTGTTTTTACAACGTTGGACGATAAAATAAGTATTTAAAAAAAATGCACTTCATTGGCTTTAAAGTTTAAAACTAAATTTATATAATTCATTTATTATTATTCGGCTCTTCATGGTCATCCACACTTAGCTGAGTGCGATTTTCTTTGGCTTTTTGCTTGCTCTTTAGTTTGTGGTTTTTATTCTTTTGGTGGTGGAGTGTCGCTTTAAATTTTTCTTCTGGTCGTTCATCAGAGATTGCATCTAAAAAACAAATATGAAGTCAATGAAAGTCTATTGGAAGCTTTTTTAACATATACATACCAGTTATAGCATCGTACACATAGTTTAGTTTAGTTTTATAGTTTTTTCTTACGTACTTTTTATTTGTTTTAACCAAGGAATTTCCAACACAACTTTTTTTCACAACTAAAAATGAATTTCACAAACCAAATAATTGTTGACAGCTATTAATAGGGTTGCCAACTTATGTATATTTTTGTAGTGTTGCCGTCTTAAAAAACGAGTACAGTATTTGCGAGTAATCTACCAGTAATTGCCGCCCGTCTATAAATCGTACCCATTGCCACTAATGACTTTTACTGCAGTACAGCACCACTCGCCAGGCGTCAATACCTCCACGTTCTTCTGCAGGGTCCTTACGAGAAGGAAAATTAAATAGATATGAGTACACTTTCCTTATTTCAAAGTCAGAAAAAATAGTACATATACTCAAAATAGTGTAGTAAATTTACTTAAAAACATTTTTTGAATCTAGTAAAAACTTCTTACAATTAAGTATATTCATACTTGTGCGGAAGAAAATTTACTAACGTTTAAGAAAGAAAATAATGCAGAATTTTTTTGTATGGAAAAATTCCAGTTAGGATGTTTAAAATGTGTTTATTACTTCAAATAAAGTAAATAAATGTAATTAAATTTATGCCATGTTCCTCATACATTCAAGTATAAATTAACTTATAAAAAATACTTCAGAGTGTTTAGAAAAATAAATGAATAGTAGTCTAAGAAGCAATTCTCGTTCGTTAGCCGAGACTTTCTTCATAAGTACTTCAAATATTACTCTAAACAATCACTGCGAACGCGCCTACCTAGCCTCCGCAGCAGTCATGGTGAAATATCTCAACTCTTTATGGTATAAGTAAGATGAAACGTTAGAGAACTATACCATGTTGTCAATTTTCATATAAGTGTTGCATACTCTGAAGCGAAAAAAATTATTTCAATTATCAAGTATAGTCGTAGTCAGGCTGAGTACAAATTTACTTGAATTATGGAAAAAAATCCGAAAATGTTCCTCAGATTGAGTATAAATTTACTTGGCATGACTACAAATTTAGTTAGTTTGAGTAACAATTTACTTGGATTGAGGAAAAAAATCGGAATATTTTCCTCAGTTTGAGTATAAATTTACTTGATTTGAGTAAAATTTCTTAAAAAATTTCCTAAGATTAAGTAAAGAATTACTTGATTTGAAGAAAAATGTTCCTCAGTTTGAGTAAATTTTACTTGCTTTGAGGAAAAGTTGAACTGGGATCAAGTTCAAAGCATGTCTTATTTTCAAGGAAAAGTGTGTACTTGATGTGAGAAATTTTTGCCTTAGCGCTATACGAAGTTCAATTTTCCCTAGTTTTAGTACATATTTACTTAATCCGTGGCATATTTTTTTCTGAGTGTACGATATTATCGAAAATGTATTTGTATTTCATCTACTATATAAAAATATAAAACTTCAAGTGTAATCGAAAAGTGAACATTAGGCAACAGTCTTCAAAAATGTGTCCTAAATATTATTAGGTGAAAACAATTTCCCTCAAGCCCGATTTTCCCCATTTGCAATTTATTGATTCCATCTGCAGTCTAAATCAAGATCCAATATGATTCAGAATACACACATAGTTTCATTATTTTAGCTACAGCCGTTTGCTTGGTACCAATTTCACTCATTTTTTCCTTTTTTACCCCAAAAGTACGAATTTAGAACAAATATTTTCCGCGTCTACGCAGTCAGACTACATATCATGATTCCAGCTTTAGCCGCTTGATTGGTGCCAAATTTAATCCCATTTAGATTTTGAAGGTACGAATATCGAAAGAAAAAACATTTCTTCAGAAAGGATATTGTTTATTTTTACAATGTTCATTACATCCAAACTATATTTGGCACAAACATAGTTTTGACGTCATAATAAAGGTAAGAAACGAAAATTTCTAATAAAAAATTGAGTGCAAGTCTCTTAAATTGTGTGAGAAACAGTTCCACAAAGTCAACAAAAGAAATTTCGTTTTTTCAATTTTCAAAATCTGAAAAACGCGAAAATCTGTTATACAAAACAAGTAAAAACGACGTTAAGTTCGGCCGGGCAGAACTTTATATACCCTCCACCATGGATTTCATTCCACAGAGGCTGTCGATTTTCGTTGAAGTGCAGTAATATTACAGGAATATAGCCGAACCAAAATAGATACAAATATTGGAAAAAATTATTTTATAAATAAATATAATATTTTTATTATTTCAAGCCACGCTTATAAGTCCAGCCTACCAATATATACATATATAATACTTCAAATCAATTCAAAAAGTAAATAAAAGACAAGAATCTCCAAAAAATCCTTTATCTCTCAAGTGCCAGATAACAAAACTTCATGATTAAAAAAATAAGGAAAGGCTAAAGTCGGGCGGGGCCGACTATATAATACCCAGGTATTACTAAATTACTAAATCCAGGTATTTCATGGGAGCAATTTTATTATTTTATAAATAAATATAATATTTTTATTATTTCAAGCCACGCTTATAAGTCCAGCCTACCAATATATACATATATAATACTTCAAATCAATTCAAAAAGTAAATAAAAGACAAGAATCTCCAAAAAATCCTTTATCTCTCAAGTGCCAGATAACAAAACTTCATGATTAAAAAAATAAGGAAAGGCTAAAGTCGGGCGGGGCCGACTATATAATACCCAGGTATTACTAAATTACTAAATCCAGGTATTTCATGGGAGCAATTTTATGTAAAGGGTGTTTTTTATTGAGGTATAGAACTTCGAATTGAAATAAAACACAAGAAAATCGTTTTAATGTCCATCAATTTGGCTTTATTGGAAGGATAATTTTATGCCATTAATGTTTAAATATGATTTCGGGCATGTGGCCGCCGCGGCTGGCTCGAATATAGCCAATTCTACAGGTCCAATTTTCAACCACTTTTTCGAGCATATGGGGCCGTATGTTGGCAATAACGCCACGAATGTTGACTTCCAAGTCCCCTAATTGCCTAAGCGGCAATTGTTTCTTCGGTGCGCACTGTTCGACGTCTCTGCGGATGCGTATTATCACATAGAGTAAACGTAGTGCGAAAACGATCCATGGTTAACCGAATTATGCTCTGATGGACGATTATGTCGACCATAAAATGGACGGAGCTTGCGGTGAACTTCGCGAACTGAACCATTACTTTCGAAATAAATTTGCACGATTTGCAAGCGTTGTTCTTTTGTCAACCTGTTCATGATGAAATGGCAAACCAAATTAAATATTAATCACTTGACAGCTGACAAAATGGCCGCCAGTTAAAAAAGTGATGCCATCTTAAAGTTCTATACCCCAATAAAAAACACCCTTTAGTTCATATAAATTATACAGTTACTATAAATTCATCTTTAGTCAAAGTTAAGGAATATGGTAAATAATAAAGTAATTGATCCAGCAGATATTCCGAGTAAAGTATATATAACATGATATGGAAAAATTGATCTAGATCCAATGATAAATACAGATTATACAGCGGTAATAGGATGAATCGGACGGACATTTGAAGGCGGCCTATAACAACACTTGAGGCCTGTGCCAAAACATGCGCCTATATATTTCTCATTCACGGTAGGTATTCCTAATTGAAACATATAATGATCTGCAAAATTTGATGAAGATCCGATGTAAGATGTGGTTTCTAGTAATGCTGTAATAGAGAAGAATGGGGCCCCATTTGGGTTATACCAAAGTATGGACATATGGGCATCTCCCAAACAAGTAAGGAAAGGCTAAAGACGGACGGAGCCGACTATATGATACACCCCACTTTCTATCTCACTACAATTCAATTCGGTAAACAAGTGAAATCGGGAAGGATTTTTGAATCTTGTAAATGTAAGTGTTTGACAAAAAATGTTAAATCGGAAAGGACATTTGTGTGGGGGTATATTGAAACCTGGAACGATGTGACCCGCTCTCACCATGTATGTTTATTGGTGAAATATAATATGTAAAGGGAGCAACATTTGTATTGGGGCTATATCTAAATCTGAAACGATCTTACCCACTTTCATCATAGGTGTTTTTAGTTGGCTTATAAGATGTTGTGCCAATTTTAAAGAAAATCGGGTGCAATATGTTGTTTCTAGAGCGGAAAAAGTGAAATCGGGAGCGACATTTGTATGGGGACTATATCTAAATCTAAACCGATCTTACCCACTTTCATCATAGGTGTTTTTAGTTAGATTATAAGATGTTGTGCCAATTTTAAAGAAAATCGGGAACAATATGCGGTTTCTACAGCAGAAAAAGTGATATCGGGAGCGACATTTGTATGGGGGCTATATCTAAATCTGAACCGATCTTAGCCACTTTCAGCATTTGGCGCGAAACTAACTTATAATACCCTAGTCCACAAAGTGGTGTAGGGTATAAAAACTATTTTTTTCGCATTTTAAACAAATACGTAAAAATATGTTTAAAAAAACCCATAAAAACAAAAAAATAATTTTCTTTAAAATCGAAAAATAAGAAAGGTAGTCAAATTCGGGGCGATTTCTAAAATATTTCCGATTTTCAATGTTAATATCTCAAAATAATCCTTGGGTCCTTGTCTAACTTTGTTTTTTTTTACATAACTCAAAAATGTCTACTAGAACAAAAGTTATTGAATATTGACGCCTTCAAACATTTCTTGATTTTAAAAAATATGTTTTCCATTCCATAGGAATTGTAACCAATATAGTGTCTGATGTTTCATTTGTAATTGGTAATACATCAAATATGTGGATTCCCTTATACGGCTGCAAGGTACATATATTTTTAACTCTTTGAGAATCTTTAAAAAGTAATTGATGTACAAATGGTTTGGATATCCAATTGTGCAGTCCAAAGATAAATATAAAAAGTTGACAACCACGGAAACGTAGGAGGACTGCCCCGGACGCCATAAAAGAAAGGACGGATGGCAACCTTAGGCATATCTAGTGTTATCAATCATTTTCTTTGAATCGACTTTAATTGACAAACAGACTTGACCTTTTAGATTCCTACCACTTCTTCCTCATGTTTGGTTAACCCAAAGTTTGGTCAACCCCGCAATCATCGATATCAGTTTGTGTGGATTTGGGTATCTACTCTATTAGCTCTCACCTGATGAAATGGTTGAAAAAGGGTGTTCATATCTCTGATTTCAATTAAGCCATTAACTGAATACATTTATGTCTAAGTGCTTGTGAAACATGTTAGAAATGTTGGCATTATTATTGCTGACACTATCTCTTAATCTCTGTAGTTGAATTCATCAGAAGGTCATTTCCATTTAGTTAAACAATTGTTCGCACTTGTGTCCTTTTGTTCCTTTAAAAGATTTCCTTGGACAACCAGTCGTCGTCACGTATCAAAGTCAAAGTTGTCGTCATGTATCAAACGTCGAGAGTTGTCCTAGTTCTCTGCGGAGTCGTGCTGCTGCTTGCACCAAGCAAAGCTAACATTAACTCCAAATCCTTGAACCTGGATTTAGGAAATATTGAATACACAGATGTCTACGCAACAATGCTGAAGGACATTCAAAAGGAACAATCGTTTGAATCCATTCTAGTGATACGGCAAAAGTCAGCCGATGATGTCCGGCTGAAGACCTTCTATCAGTTCGATATTCCCAAAGTTATATGGACGACAGCAGAGACTTTTGTTTATGAACAAATCTTCAATTCGAATATGCTCACGGTCATTATAATGTCACACGCTGTAGACAGGACGTTGATGCAGACTACAGCTCAGACTTTGGACTATATACGGCAAAGTAGAATCTTAATAGTGGCCTTGAGTGTAGCAGATTGTGCCGGCTTCCAAAGAGATCTTTTGGAATTGTTGGAGAAATATAAAATGACAAATGTCCTGCTAAGTTTCACCCATCCTCTCGATGCAGAGGTGCCTTGGCGATACTATATGCTCAAGCCCTATCCCAACTATCGTTGGCATTCGACCACTTTGCTCGGAAATCGTCAAGCTTTCTATCCGACACACTGGCGTAATATGCACAATAAGACTTTAATGACCTATCCCGATCAGTATGCGCCGCTCTCCTTAGTTTTCGTAGATCAACGAGGCCAGCTCAAGTTGAGTGGTTATGTGGTCCGACTGGTCACATTATTCGCCCAGCACTACAATGCCCATCTGGAAATGTACGAGCCGCTGCAAGTGGGCAAAGCCATGCACTTCACGGCATTTACCCGGATGACGCAACAAGGCCTACTGGACATTCCCATGTCAATGGATAACGGATTAAGCGGCCAATGGAAGAACATATCGAGTCCTTTTGAAACAATACCAGTCATGGTGATGGTACCCCTGGCCCAACCCTTAACTATAAACGAGGTGTTTGCCGTGCTCTTGGATGGTTACTTCTTAGGCAGCATCATCATGTTCTCCGTGGCTTTGTCGGTGGTCCACTCGCTCATCGACTACTATTTCGAGGGGATTTGGCAGCGCTTTAATTTTGTGATCAATGATAAGGTTTTTCCCGGTATTTTAGGTCAGCCGCATGCCGTGCGCAACTCCCACCTGATCAGTTTAAAAATGGTCTACTTCTTCATAGGCTTCGCCGGCCTTAACCTCAGCACGCAATTCTCGGCGAATGTCAACACTTTGCTGACCACGCCCTCCTATCATCCGCAAATCGAAAGATTCAGTGACCTGCGAAATTCGCCGCTAAAAATGCTCATCGAGGTTAGTTCGGCCAAAGTTAATAACGACTGGGTGATTCCCAGCTATGTTCGTGTAGTCTTCACCAATGATTCCGTCAACTTTCTCAAGACCATGCAGAGCTTCAACACTTCCTATTGTTACGTCATCAGAGCAGCACTTTGGAATATATACAACCGCAGACAGAATTATTTTTCGCGCAAAGCGTTTCACGTGCCCAAAGCTATGTATCTGCACAGCATTATGAGTTGGGGTATCCGTTTGCAGTTTAACTCTCCGTATAAGGAGGCCTTGAATCAGCTGATCCATCGCATTCAAGACGCTGGCTTGATCGATGCCTGGTATGCCAGCACCTATGGCGATATGTTGCAATTGAAGCGTGTTCCATTGCACGACCCGAATCCGGAACGAGGTTCCCGGATTTTTACTGCAGACGAACTCTTTTGGGTTTGGATGGTAGTCGTGATTGGCTGGGCCAGCAGTACTCTGGCGTTTGTGGTGGAACTGTGGATGGGTCGTGGCTCTAACTATTGAAGTTGCTTGCTTGAAAATCGAATCCATATAAAAATCTCTAAAAACATTTTTTTGATTTTTAATTTTAAAATATACTCCTCTCTTAATATTAGGTGGTAAGGTCATCACACAGTATTGCTAGCAGATTAGATGATATTGTCTTTACATATTAAGAAAATTATGACAAATTGAAAGGGTAAATTTGAAAAAATCTACACTCAGTGGAATGAAATAAATACTTGACAGAAATCATAACAAAAATCATTAAATGAGCTAAAAAACACTACATGTTGGAGGTTACATGGGGAATTCGCTGTACCTTTTAGGGAAACATATTTTACTCTGTATCGATTTCGCTCCCAATCTTAAAAAATTTGGACCAAGGTCCAAGGTTCCTTTGAATGTAAGTTTTTAATATTTCCCAGTTTTGTTCGAGCGTATAGCGTCTCATTTTACAAATGTCAAACATAAACCTGAAAATAAATATAAAAAAAAATAAAATTAACAAGAAAAAACAACAAAAACGGAGTTAAGTTCGGGCAGTCTGAACTTTATATACCCTTCACCATGGATTGCATTTCACAGAGGCTGTCGATTTTCATTGAAGTGCAGTAATATTACAGAAAATAAGTAAGGAAAGGCTAAAGTCGGGCGGGGCCGACTATATGATACACTCCACTTTCCAACCGAATACAATTCAACTCGGTAAAAAAGTGAAAACGGGAAGAATTTTTGTATGTTTCCTAATCATAGGCTAATATGACCTGGTTCGGTTTGTCAAATCGATAAGAATATTTGTATCGGGGCTACATCCAAGCATGGAAAAATATGACTAACTCTCACAATAAGTCCTTCCAGTTCAAATATAAGGTGTTACTTGAAGAAATTCAGTGAAAATTCGTGGTTTCTAGGGCGGAAAAAGTTAAATCGGGAACGAAATTTGTATGGGAGCTATATATAAATCTGAACCGATCTAACGCATTTTTACCGCAGGTGTTTCTAGTTGAAATATATGATGTTTTGCCAATTTTGAAGAAAATCTCTTGTAATATATAGAGTGTAGTATATAGAGTATCTAGAGTGAAAAGAGTCAAATCGGGAGTGAAATTCGTATGGGAGCTATATGTAAATCTGAACCGATCTGACCCATTTTCACTATGGGTGTTTCTAGGACAAATATAATATATTTCGCCTAATTTGAAGAGGATCTGTTAAAATATGTGGTTTCCAGAGCGGAAAAAGTCAAATCGGGAGCGAAATTTGTATGGGAGCTATATATAAATCTGAACCGATCTGACCCATTTTTGCCACAGGTGTTTCTAGTTGAAATATAAGATGTTTTGCCAAATCTGAAGACAATCTGATACAATATGTGGTTTCTAGAGCGGAAAAAGTCAAATCGGGAGCGAAATTTGTATGGGAGCTATATATAAATCTGTACCGATCTGACCCATTTTTACCACAGGTATTTCTAGTTGAAATATAAGATGTTTTGCCAAATCTGAAGACAATCTGCTACAATATGTGGTTTCTAGAGCGGAAAAAGTCAAATCGGGAGCGAAATTTGTATGGGAGCTATATATAAATCTGAACCGATCTGACCCATTTTTACCACAGGTATTTCTAGTTGAAATATAAGATGTTTTGCCAAATCTGAAGACAATCTGATACAATATGTGGTTTCTAGAGCGGAAAAAGTCAAATCGGGAGTGAAATTCGTATGGGGGCTATATCTAAATCTGAACCGATTTTCTTCAAATTAAATAGCGTTCGTTCTTATCCCGAAAAACTTCGTTGTGCAAAGTTTCATTTAGTTCTGTCTACAATTGCGACCTGTATCGTGATTACAAGAATAGATGGACGGACAGACAGACAGACAGACGGACTTGCTAAATCGATTCAAAAAGTGATTCTAAATCGATCGGTATAATTAACAATGGGTCTATCTCTCTTCCTTTTGGGTGTTACAAACAAATGCACAAAGACATAATACTCTCGTGGAGTGTATATAAATATATAAATTTTTTAATATAGCCAAACCAAAGCAAATACAAATATTGAAAAAATAATTTTATAAATAAATATAATATTTTTATTATTTCAGACCACGATTTAAAGGCAAGGCTAACAATACGTTTACATATCGAAATAATACTTCAAGTCAATTCAAAAATAAATATTATTACATTTAAATTTTCATAAAGCTTAAATACCATAAATATTGGTAGATAGTGGGTCTTTCAGTTGGTTGTATTTCCATTCTATTTTAATTCCAAAAGTACAATTTTTGAAAATCCATTATATCACGTACATAGTGCATAATAACCTAAATTCATGATTCAACCAATTTTTGCAGTAAATTCTAGATAAATAAATTCTTTTGCCAACGAATTCTAGTTGCGGCCATTTTGTTGGGTACAATTTCCCCCAATATCCCCTTTTTCCTATTTTACCCCCTTAAGAGTACGTATCTTTATTTTACGTGTCTACGCAATCAGAGGGATGTACACACCGAATTTTATCATTCTACACCATTTTCAATTGTAATTCAAAAGACATCACTTGAAATTCAAAAAATATCAATTGAAATTCAAAAAATATCAATTGAAATTCAAAAAATTTCATTTTAAATTCAAAAAATGTCACTTGAAATTCAAAAGTCGTCATTTGTAATTCAAAAGACATCACTTGAAATTAAAAAGACATCGTTTGAAATTCAAAAGACATCATATGAAATTCATAAGTCATCATTTGTAATTCAAAACTCGTCATTTGCAATTCAAAACTCGTCATAAGTAATTCAAAAGACACCATTTGAAATTCAAAAGTTTTCATTTGAAATTCAAAAAATATTCCATTTGTAATTCAAAAAATATTCTATTTGTAATTCAAAAAGGGTAAACAAAATTATTTAAGTAAAATATAAATTAGTTTGGGTAGCATTTATTTATTTCTGTAAATTTTAATATTCTGCTGTTTAGAAAACAGATTTACCGCCATTTAGATTGATAGATAGACGGACATGGCTGAGGATATAAAAATTAGAACATTACCCATTGAGAAATTTGTTTCGATTTAAGAATACACACCCAGAAAAAGTGGTGTTATAGAGATGTGGTTAAATTAAAAGATTCAAAATTTTCTTTAATCAGCTTATTTAATAACAAGAACCAACGGAAATAATTATGATTACAAACAATAAGTGATTAATTCGGATCGCAAACAAGTTTTATTTTGTAAAATCTATATAGTGTTTTAATACATAACGATTACAATTAATTAATATGTGTAGATAGATTGAAGATTAAATATAAAATCAAGATATATAATTAATAAAAATCGATTTAAAATAAATAAGGATTGCAATATATAAGTAACGATGAAATAATATTTACCTCTTTAAATTTACGAACAATTGCAAAAGCCTTTAAATATTTATTTCACGTTCTACACATACAGTAGCAAGTATATCATAAATAATATTTCTTCGTTAACTGAAATTTCAACTGATTTTCCTTATAAATTCTTATCCTTATTTTTTTAATCGATTTTTATTAATTTTTTATCTTGAAATGTCATTATCTGGTATTGGAAACTTTTTTTAACATTTTTTTTCTGGGTGTCTCTTCTAAAATTGAAATAAATTTTTCAATGGGTAATATTTTTATTTTTATATCCTCACTACAAAGAGTGAGGAATGTCTTAGATCCTAAGTACGTATGGACCAAATCCATTTCACAACTTTATAAGCTGTTTGAGCCATGTCCGTCTGTCTATCTGCCTTCGTATGAGTTAATGAATTTATTCAAACTTAGTTTACGTTCGCGACATTAACACGCCCCTTCTCGTGCTTTTCACATAAATGTGTCTTCACACGGATATTCTGTTATATAGTTTCTACAATTATAATTTTGCCACGTACTTCCCACGCAAATCACTCTAACCTATTTAAATTTAAAGATTTTATAACTTCTGTAGGACGATCGGAATACTCTGAAATTTTATATTTGGTAATGTTTTCATAGACGGTATATACACCTGCAATGTGAGCGATATTGCAAGACCTCTCACACAAATTGGCATAAACTTTGGTTAAAATAAAACTGATCAGTAACAATTTAATATTGGAAATGGTTTTACAATCACTTTGTACCTCCCACACAAATAATCCGACCCAAGTCGTTATAAATTATATGCAGATGCTCTCTAAGCTGTTGAAGGTTATATGATATTACCGACATTTTACATCATCATAATTATTAGTTGCTTATCATTTTATTAAATCTGTTTTCAAAACTGCAGAATATCCAAATTTGCAGAAAAAATGCTACCCCACCTAATGTTAATTTTTCTTAAATAAGTTTGTTTACATTTTTGAATTTCAAATGGAATAATTTTTGAATTTCAAATGGTGTATTTTGGACTACAAATGACGAGTTTTGAATTACAAATGACGAGTTTTGAATTACAAATGAAGAGTTTTGCATTTCAAATGATGTCTTTTGAATTACAAATGACGACTTTTGAATTTCAAATGATGTCTTTTGAATTACAAATGACGACTTTTGAATTTCAAATGATGTCTTTTGAATTACAAATGACGAATTTTGAATTTCAATTGACATTTTCTGAATTACAAATGACGAATTTTGAATTTCAAATGCAATTTTTTTTGAATTTCAAATGGAATTTTTGAATTTAATTGATATTTTTTGAATTTCAAACGGACTTTTGAATTTCAAATGGTGTCTTTTGAATTACACTTGAAAATGGTGTAGTTGTAGTCATTTAGTTGGTACTATTTTTATCCATCTGTATCCATTGTATCCCTTGAAAGTACGAATTTGGAAAACAAACCTTTTATTTTTTGTGTCTGCGCACTCAGGATAATGTATACTCCGAGTTTCATGACTCTAGCTGCGGTCATTTGGTTGGTACTATTTTTATCTCCTTTTTCCATTTCTACCCCAAAAAGTACGAATTTCGGAAAATCCGTTTATTTTACGTGTCTACGCAATCAGAGGAATGTATACACCGAATTTGATTATTCTAGGTGCAGCCGTTTGGCTGGTACAATATTTATCCTTATATTCCCATTTTACCCCTTAAAAGTAAGAATTTCGAAAAAAATATTTTTATATTATGTCTCTAATCAGTTAGAGAAATGCACACGCCGAATTTTGTGTTTCGAGCTGTTTTCGTTTAATAGGTACCATTTTTATCCATTTTTGCCCCATTTCACCCCCTACGAATAAAAATCGCTTTATGGTGCACGTTTTTGTTAAAGGGGATTGCACATACCCAATATCAAGTAAGTACAAGCAGACATATTGAAAACATATGCTTAAATACTTTAAAATATTAGGGGTTATTATGGGAATTTTTAATCCGTGTGAGGGAAAATTGTTTCCCTACGACCACAAGGCGTATTTATGGCCAATTTGGAATATATATACTTTATAGGGTCTCAGGTCGATATTTCAAGGTATTACAAACGGAATGAGAAAGTTAGTATACCCCCATCCTGGAGGTGGAGGGTATAAAATGGTACCAAACAAATGACCGCAGCTATGGAATTCAGAGTACGCATTCATCTGATTGCATAGGCACGGAAAGTAAAACGATTTTCAAAATTCGTAGTTTATTTTTTAATTTTAAGCAAAAATGGGAAAAGTGATAAAACTATTAGCGAGCAAATGGCTAGAGACATGAAGTTAAGTTGGATTTCCAAAATTTTTACTTTTGGAAATAAAATAGAATAGAAATATTATCAACCAGACGGTTGTAGCTGAACATGCACCCATTATCCCCCAATATTTAGGGTATTTAAGGTTTTTTGAAGATTACTGCCTTATATATACTTTTTGAACAGACTTGATGTATTATTTCGGTTATATCTAAAACATTAGATCGAGGATGTACAGGGATATGCGGATGTAAATTTTTTGTTTTTTGGAACCTGGATACAAAATGATACACGCGAGGTGTTATCTATGTGAGTTATCCAGAAGGAGATTTGCAAATTGTTATTTTAAATTCATCTATATCCACCGAAAGAAAATTAAATACAAACTAATAAAAATGACTGACTTTTCAGCGTTCACGGCTAGTTGTGCATATTTAAACTGCCGCACAAAGTCATCTCTGTTGTTTTTAACCATATTTGATGTCAAAACGGAATCGATATTTGTTTTCATTTTTGCTGTATTTTGGGTTTAGTTTCGGGGGTACATATTGACTTGTTTTTTTCGGTTGTTGTTTTTTTTTGTGCCACTAGTTCATTGGTAATGTGGATTGCTTTGGTTTGGAATGCTGTTGCTGGTGAGGGTAAAGCTCGTAGCAGATTGTGTTTTTTCTGGAAACAAACCAAAAATTGTTGGCTTACCACTTAGTTGCTGTTCAAAGGAAACAAAAGGATATGTATATGGTGCAGTAGTTTACAGCCCTTTTGTGATGATTAAAAAATATATTTGTGAGTATATTAGTTGGTAAACAAAGGGCACTTTTAACAAAATGAGGGACAGACAACTATGTAGATATTAGGTAAGAGTTCCGATGCTGGTAAAAAAACACCATGCAACAAAAAACAAGTAAAAAGGGCGATAAGTTCGGCCGAGCCGAAATTTATATACCATCCACCATGGATTGCACTTCGCAGAGGCTGTCGATTTTCGTAGAAGTGCAGTAATATTACAGGAAAACATAATTTTGTTTATATAGCCCAACAAACACAAATACAAATATTGAAAAAATAATTTTATAAATACAAGGCAATACATTACATATCGAAATAATACTTCAAGTCGATTCAAGAAATAAATATTCTTATATTTATATTTTCAAAAAATTTAAATACCACAAATATTGGTAGATAGTCATTATTACAGTTGGTTGTATTTCCATTCTATTTTAATTCCAAAAGTACAAAATTTGAAAATCCATTATCTCACGTACATACGTCACAACTCCAACCAATTTTTGCCGTAAAAGTAAAAAGTAGGAATTTGGAAAAATCTTTGCGCGTCTATGCAGTCAGAGGGATGTATACACCGAATTCCAAAATTCCAGCTGCAACCATTTGGTTGGTACCATTTTTATCTCTTTTCCTATTTTACCCCCTTCAGAGTACGACTTTCTAAAATTTCTTTATTTTACGTGTCTATGCAATTAGAGGGATATATACACCGAATTTCATCATTCTAGCTGTAGTCGGTTAGTTGGTACCATTTGTATCCCTCTATTCCCATTTTACCCCTTAAAAGTACGAACTTGGAAAAAATACTTTTATATTATGTATCTACTCAATTAGAGGAATTTACACACCGAATTTCGTATGTGTAGCTGTTGTCGTTTAATATGTACCATTTTTATCCCTTTTCACCCCCTACAAATAAAAATGACTTTATGGTGCACGTTTTTGTTATAGATGGAATGTGCATATCCGGAATCAAGTAAGTACAAGCAGACAAATTGAAAACATATGCTTAAATACTCTAAAATATTAGAGGTTATTATGGGTATTTTTAGCTTTTTGAGGGAAAAATTTTTCCCTACATATACTTTATAGGGTCTCAGGTCGACATTTCAAGGTGTTACAAAAGGAATGACAAATTTAGTATACACCCATCCAGGAGGCGGAGGGTTCATTCACTAATTGACTAAATTATTGAAGATTTCACTAAAACAAAATTGTTGCAAAAATATAAGTTTTGGCCATTACAGTTCAAATCTCTCATAAATTTACGAATTGAAGTCCAATAAAAATATTAAAAAATCATCAAAGCGGCAAATAAAAGTGGTAAAAAAGCATTACGACCATTTTAATAAAAACCCCAAATTTTGGAATACATTTTCCACACATTGGGAATTCGGGTATTTTTTGGACAAATTTTAAATGTTTGCCGTTTTTATCTTTTTGTCGAATTTTAAGTACTTTTATTGGACTTCAATTCATAAAATTATGAGAAATTTGAAACGAGAAAGCATAGTTAGTTGTGTTGAGGGAGTACTTTATGAATGTGTATAGTGGTGGTTCGATTGCGGATCGAGACCTTTCTGTTAAAATATGTGGTTTATAGAGTGGAAAAGGTTTATCGGGAGTGAAACTTGTGTGAGAGATGAGCTATATATAAATCTGAACCGATCTAACACATTTTATCCACAGGTGTTTCTAGTTGAAATATAAGATGTTTTGCCAATTTTGAAGAAAATCTGATGTAATATGTGCTATCTAGAATGAAAAGAGTCAAATCGGGAGTGAAATTCATATGGAGGGGGTCTATATCTAAATCTGAACCGATTTTCTTCAAATTAAATAGCGTTCGTCCTTATCCCGAAACACTTCGTTGTGTAAATTTTCATTCAGTTCTAGAAACAATTGCGACCTGTACTTTGATTACAAGAATATATGGACAGACAGAGGGACGGACGGACAGACAGACAGACGGACATTGCTAAATCGATTCAAAAAGTGATTCTAAGTCGATCGGTATAATAAACGATGGGTCTATCTCGCTTCGTTTTGGGTGTTACAAACAAATGCACAAGGACATAATACCCTCGTGGAATGTATAAATATTACTCGGGGAAAACATGATTTTTAGACGAATTTTCAGAAGCGTTTAGCTCGCATACGTTTTGACCCAGCGACGAAATACTTTTCAGATCATCATAAAACAAGCCAATCTTTATTTTTGGGCAGCTGTTTATTTTCGTCATCCATACTAACGTCAGTAAGCAATTTTTTAAGGCACTAGCCCTCTATGACTTATCTTAAATCAGCCGGAATTCTTTTAATCGCTTTTAGTGTTTCTGAACCTTTGTCAGCCGTTTATATATTATCTGAAAGCACCATGGTCATCTTTACATTCTTTGAATGGATTTTTGTCATGAGAACATTATCCAACAATGTCCGCACATTCTCAGCTGCCAACACCTGCATCGCTAATCTCGAAATTTCACGATTTTTAAATATTTACTATAAAATTGAAATTACTATAGGGTCCGCCAAATAACTTTTTTTTTTTGAAAATGCTATAAAAAACTACTGAATATTTTCTCAAATTTCTTTTTTATTTGAAAGTACAATCCTTCCGGTTAATAATGGAAAATAATTTCATTCAAATGGCTGCTGAGGGCACCCCACAAATAATAGTTGAAAAAAACGTTAGATTTACAAAATTCGTACTTAGACTTCAAATAAAACAATTGTGAACTCTGTAGTAGAAGTTGGTGATCAGCATAAATGATCACCTTGTAAATGCAAAACGCAAATAGGCACAAAAGGTCCCACCTAACTTCAAACCGTTGGCAGCAACGGCTAAAGATATTGTTTGTGGGTAGACACCCAGAAACGAACATTTAGTATGTGTTTGGGGATGTATCACGCGAGCGTAGACTATTTGTTTTTGAACGCAAATAAAAAGACTCTAAAAATAAAATAAAAACAAACACCAAAGCAAATTCCAACGCCAACAAATGTGTTTGAGATAACAATTAATGAAATACCGGCGTCCGTTCGTTTAATTCGAAATTGTAAACAAATAAAGAAATAAATACACAGAAAGCTCAAAAACACAAAAAGCTTTTGTGTGGCTGGCTAATGCAGGGATGTACATTTAGCTGCGTAAAATGATTAGGCAAATGTTATAATAATTGTGAAGCAGAAAAGCAGAAAGAGCAAACTAAAAATTTAGTAAAAAATAACATTTATAGAAAAACAAATTCATATTAAAATATACAAATATTGAAATATAATAACAAATTTGTTAGATTACATAGAAAAAATGTGTTGGAAAATAATGACAAGTTTTTTTTCATTTTGTCGAAAAAACGAAATTCTCAAAGTTTGTATAATATTGGCAAAATTTGGAATTTTTGATGGTAGCCATCAAATGGGGCACAAATCGATTTTCTAATTAATTCTATATCTTGAAAATTCGGCATCTCTAATGGAGACCACTGGCTGACCCTAAAATGTAAAATTTAGAAATGGTTGTTTCATGAGCAGTTATTTAGTGTTCATGAATGCGTACAAAATATGTGCTTACCTCATTATGTTTAAAGGATATTTGAGTTACAACAAGTAAGGAAAGGCTAAAGTCGGGCGGGGCCGACTATATAATACCCTACACCACTCCCTGTGTATATACCTCGCTTTGATTACTAATCCCAGGTATTTCATGGGAGCAATTTTATGTAGTTCATATAAATTATACAGTTACTATAAACTAATCGTTCGTCAAATTTAATGAGTATGGTAAATAATAAATTAATTGATCGAATTTTCTAGCAGATATTCCGAGTAAAGTAAATATAACATGATATGGAAAAATTGATCAAAATCCAATGATAAATGCAGATTATACAGCGGTAATAGGATGAATCGGACGGACATTTGAAGGGGTCCTATAACAACACTTGAGGCCTGTGCCAAACCATGCAAAATTTGACGAAGATCCGATGTAAGATGTAGTTTCTAGAGCTGTAATAGAAAAAATTTAAATCGGGAGCGACATTTGTATGGGGACTATATCTAAATCTGAACCGATTTCCTACAAATTTGATGAAGATCCGTTGTAAGATGTAGTTTCTAGAGCTGTAATAGAGCAGAATGGAGACCCATTTGAGTTATAGCAAAATATGTACATATGGGTATCTCCCAAATAAGTATGGAAAGGCTGAAGACGGACGGAGCCGACTATATGATACACCCCAATTTCTGTCTCACTACAATACAATTCGGTAAAAAAGTGAAATCGGGAAGGTTTTTTGAATCCTGTAAATGTATGTGTTTGACAAAAAATGTTAAATCGGAAAGGACATCTGTATGGGGGTATATTGAAACATGGGGGTATATTGAAACATGTTTATTGGTGAAATATAAAATGTAAAGTTTGGCCAAAATCGATTGAACATTCGGGTGCGACATTTGTATGGGGGCTATATATAAATCTGAAGCGATCTTACACACTTTCACCATAGGTGTTTCTAGTTCGATTATAAAATGTTCTGCCAATTTTAAAGAAACTCGGGTACAATATGTGGTTTCTAGAGCGGAAAAAGTCAAATCGGGAGCGACATTTGAATGGGGCTATATCTAAATCTGAACCGATCGTACTCGCTTTCACTATAAGTGTTTTTAGTTCGATTATAAGGCGTTGTGCAAAATTTGAAGAAAATCGGGTTCATTATGTGTTTTCTAGAGCGGAAAAAGTCAAATCGGGAGCGACATTTGTATGGCGCCTATAGCTAAATCTGAACCGATCTTACCCACTTTCACCATAGGTGTTTGTAGTTGAATTATCAAATGTTGTGCCAATTTTAAAGAAAATATGGTACAATATGAGGTTTCTAGAGCGGAAAAAGTCAAATCGGGATCGACATTTGTATGAGGGCTATATCTAAATCTGAACCGATTTCCTCCAAATTCAATACCGATCGTCCTTGGCCAAAAAAAGTAACTTCTGCCAAATTTCATGATAATCGGGCAGCAATTGCGACCTGTAGAGTGCGAACAAGCTTAGATGGACAGCAGACGGACAGACGAACAGACGGACGGACAGACGGACATCGTTAAATCGACTCAGCTGGTGATTCTAAACCGATCCGTATACTTATAGGTGGGTCTAGCTCGATTATGTATTGGTGTTACAAACATTTGGCGGAAAACTAACGAAGTGGCGTAGGGTATAAAGACGTTAAGTTCGGCCGTAGATAATTTAAGTCGTAGATCGGTTGGGATTGCAACTGGGCAAAATCGGTACAAACGGAAACTTTTTTTCCCTCACAAGGACTTAAAATACCCCTAATATTTCGAGTATTTAAGTATACCCTCCACGTCCAGGATGAAGGTATACTAACTTTGTCATTCCGTTTGTAACACCTTGAAATATCGACCTGGGACCCTATAAAGAATATATATTCTTGATTGTCATAAAATTCTAAGACGATCTAGCCATGCCCGTCCGTCTGTTGAAATCACGCTAACATCTAAACGAAAGGAGCTAGGACTACCAAATTTTGCATGAGTACGTCTTATAGTTGTAGATCGCAAATGGGCAAAATCGGCCCACAGGGAAACATTTTTCCCTCACAAGGACTGAAAATTCCCATAAAATTTAGTGTATTCATCATGTTTTTTAATATTTCTGCTTATAACACTACTTTACAAAATAAAATTTTTTTCATGTACATTTGATGAGAGGTGACTTTTCTAATGTATTTCCATCTGCTGAATTCAAAAATCAAGGTAAATTTTTTTTTATGGAACAGTTTTTGAGATATCCTTATATTTTTATTTTTTCGTCCTTTTTTCACTTGACAAATCATATCTCGAGCTAGGAATGTCTGATTAAATGCAAGGTATTGAGTAGACGAACAAACATGTATAATTGGATCTTTTATAAGTTAAGTGGTTCAAAATATATCGATGAAAATAGGGCAAATTTTCAAAAAAATCATATTTTAGAGTGATCCTGTGCCGGCGGAAAAGTACATACCGTTGAAAAAACGTCTGGTTTCTCTTCATGTTCGTAAAGATGATACTTTAACGGAAGAACTAAGACCAACCACAAGCAAATCGACCGAAAAATGACAAAGTTATAAGCAATTGAGTGAATAAATCCAAATCCCATATTTTCCGAATATTTTATTTTTTTCGACATTTGACATTTTTGTGTGTTAGAAATAGTTGTGGCTCTTGCTTTGTCTTCGGTTGCTTTTGGGATCCGTTTCTCTAGTGAGAAACCATACATAGTCTCCCAACATTGCTTCATCCCAAAATCCTTGATAGCGCCGCTCAATGGTCTTAATTTGTTGGTGAAATCTCTCGCCGTGTTCGTCACTCACGTCACCAAGATTGTCCGGAAAGAATTTCAAATGCGAATGCAAGAAATGGATTTTTAGAGACATATTTACACCTGTAAGAAATAAATAAAATGGTAAAAACAATACAATAGAAAACAACCAGGAAGGAAATTAACTAATGGCATTCCGTACCCATATTCTTGTAGTTCTTCAGCAAATCGGTAATAATTCCCTAGTAGTTAGGGCTTTTAGTGTTCCCAAGAAAATTGGTAACAACCAGCTGAAATGAATTCCAGGCCTCGTTTTCAACGGGTGTTAAATATTTTGGGAAATCTGTGCTTTTTACCAATTTCTTAATGTGTGGACCATCGAAGACGCCTTCCTTGATTTTTGCTAAAGAAAGGTTTGGGAAAAGGATTTTCAGATAGGAAAATGCTTGGCCTTCCTTGTCTAAGGCCTTCACAAAATTTTTAATGAGGCCAAGTTTAATGTGCAACGCTGGAAGGATTATATTTTCTTTTTTGACAAGAGGCACGTATTTAATATTGTCTTTGCCCACTGTGATGTTCTCCCTTTCTGGCCAGTGTTTTCTTACATAATGATGATTACGAGCACGACTATCCCAAAGGCAAAGAAAGCAGCAATATTTTGTGTATCCACCCTGCATCCCACACAACATGCCGACGACTTTGAGATCGGAACATATTTTCCAGTTGTGCTTCTCATATTGAATGTATTTGAGCAAAATGGCCATTGTGGCATATGATTCTTTAGTGTTGATGGCATGAGCGATGGGAATAGAATTTTAGGGATGAAGCAATGTTGGGAGACTATGTATGGTTTCTCACTAGAGAAACGGATCCCAAAAGCAACCGAAGACAAAGCAAGAGCCACAACTATTTCTAACACACAAAAATGTCAAATGTCGAAAAAAATAAAATATTCGGAAAATATGGGATTTGGATTTATTCACTCAATTGCTTATAACTTTGTCATTTTTCGGTCGATTTGCTTGTGGTTGGTCTTAGTTCTTCCGTTAAAGTATCATCTTTACGAACATGAAGAGAAACCAGACGTTTTTTCAACGGTATGTACTTTTCCGCCGGCACAGGATCACTCTAAAATATGATTTTTTTGAAAATTTGCCCTATTTTCATCGATATATTTTGAACCACTTAACTTATAAAAGATCCAATTATACATGTTTGTTCGTCTACTCAATACCTTGCATTTAAGTACCAGTAATCAGACATTTCTAGCTCGAGATATGATTTGTCAAGTGAAAAAAGGACGAAAAAATAAAAATATAAGGATATCTCAAAAACTGTTCCATAAAAAAAAATTTTACCTTGATTTTTGAATTCAGCAGATGGAAATACATTAGAAAAGTCACCTCTCATCAAATGTACATTTCCGGTGTAAACTAGTGTAATTGTTTGATATTTGGTATGCGCCTTCCCCTTGAAGCAAAAACGTGCACAATAAGGTGATTTTTATATGTAGAGGGTGAAATGAGGCAAAAAGTGATAACAATTGTACCAATCGAACGACAACAGCTAGAAATACGATATTCGGTGTGTACATTCTTCTAATTGAGTGGATACATATAAAAGTGTGTTTACCAAATTCGTACTATTAGGGGGTAAAATGGGAATAGAGGGATAATAATGGTACCAACCAAAGGTCTATACCTAGAATAATGAAATTCGAAGTGTAAATTCCTCTGATTGCGTAGACAGGTAAGATAAATGGATTTTTCGAAATTCGTACTTTTAAGGGAAAAAATGGATAAAATCATCAAGTTAGATTATCTTGCAATGTGTACATGATAGATAATGGATTTTCAAAATTTATACTTTTGGAATTAAAATAAGATGGACAAACAAAAACAGTCAAACTACTATAGCCACTATCCCCCAATATTTAGGGTATTTAAGCCTTTTTGAAGATTGCTGCCTTATATGTACTTTTTGAATTGACTTGATATAAATATTATATTTTGATATAAATATAGGGTGTTTTTTCTTGAGGTATAGAACTTCGAATTGAAATAAAACACAAGAAAATCGTTTTAATGTCCATCAATTTGGCTTTATTGGAAGGATAATTTTATGCCATTAATGTTTAAATATGATTTCGGGCATGTGGCCGCCGCGGCTGGCTCGAATATAGCCAATTCTACAGGTCCAATTTTCAACCACTTTCTCCAATTGCTGTGCACGGTGCCGAATCGATTCATTCGGGTCCTCTTCAACACTTTGCTCTACAGCGGCAATTGTTTCTTCGGTGCGCACTGTTCGACGTCTCTGCGGATGCGTAATATCACATAGAGTAAACGTAGTGCGAAAACGATCCATGGTTAACCGAATTAATTGCTCTGATGGACGATTATGTCGGCCATAAAATGGTGAACTTCGCGAACTGAACCATTACTTTCGAAATAAATTTGCACGATTTGCAAGCGTTGTTCTTTTGTCAACCTGTTCATGATGAAATGGCAAACCAAACTAAATATTAATCACTTGACAGCTGACAAAATGGCCGCCAGTTAAAAAAGTGATGCCAACTTAAAGTTCTATACCCCAATAAAAAACACCCTTTATTATAAACATATTTGTAGCCTTGCCTTATAAGCATGGTTTAAAGTGATTAAAATTTATTTATTTTTATTTTAAATTTTGTATTTGTTTTTATTATTTGTTATTTGATCCAATATTTTTACTTGTTTTGGTTTGGCTATATTAAAAAAATAAATATTCTCCTGTAATGTTGCTGCACTTGTGTAAAATCCATAGCCTCTGTGGAATGCAATCTACGGTGGAGAGTAATTAGATTCGGGCTCCTTTTGTACTTGTTTTCCTTCCGCAGGTTAAAATTTCTGTTATTTTTCATAAAGAAGACATAACTCAGACGCCATCATTTAGGTCAACGCAAAAATCTGAAAGCGCCAATTTGAAAATGTTTAATATATTTTTTTTATCTTCATATCTTGAGTTTTTACTTAAAAAAAGGTATTATCATAATAAAAATTAAATATTCTGTTATTTCATTTACAATGGGAGTTTTTACGTAATTTAACCAAAAAAAATAAATAACGTGTTTTGAAAAATTGCTAATGCCAGAAAGTTGTCGACATATTAAATTCGCCGAATATAAAAATTTATAACTAGATGGCAATACGTGTTTTTAAACCAAACTGTCTGTCGGTATTACTATTTTTTATTTTTTTCATTTTTGGTAATTTCAACCTAAATTAATAAAGAAAAAGCATTTGCTTGTAACACCCACAAGGAAACAAGATACACTTATCGTTCATTATACAAATCGGCTTAGAATCAATTTCTGAATTGATATAACAATGCCCGTCTGTCCGGCCGTCCATCCATTCTTGTAAGAAAAGTACAGGTCGCAATTATCGTCCGATCCTAACCAAAATTCATAGAAGTAAGTTTTGCCGACCAATGACGGACGCTGTTTAATCGGCAAATCGGTTCAGATTTAGATGTTGCAGCAATACAAATGATGGTGAAGATTTGACTTTTTCCGATCAAGAAACTCGATTTGCTTTAAATTTGGTAAAGTACTTCATAATTGAACTAGAAACGTGTATTGTGAAAATGGGTGAGATTGGTTCAGATTTATATATAGCTCCCATACAAATTTTGCTTCGGATTTGACTTTTTCCGCTCTAGAGACCACATATTTTAAACCGAAGATTTAGATATAGCTCCCATACAAATTTTGCTTCGGATTTGACTTTTCCCGCTATAGAAACCGGATAATTCAACCGATTTTCTTCAAATTTGGCACAAAACTTTATATTTCAACTAGAAACATCTGTTGTGAAAGTGGGTCAGATTGGTTCAGATTTAGATGTATCTCCCATACAAATTTTGCTCTCTATTTAACTTTTTAAGCTCTAGAAACCATATTTTTAACCGATCTTCTTCTTGAAATTTGGTACAACACCTTACATTTCATTCTGTTCAAATCTGTGTTGAAATTGAGTCAGATCGAGTCATATTTTTATATAGCCCCAATAAAAATTTCGCTCCGGATTTGACTTTTTCCGCTCTAGAGACCATATATTTTAACCGATTTTCTTCAAATTTGTCACAGCACCTTATAATTCAAATAGAAAAATCTATGGAAAAAGTGGGCAAGATCGGTTCAGATTTAGATATAGCTCCCATACTAATTTCCCTGTCAATCTTTCCGCTCTATATAGTACCCATATATCGTTCCCGATATCACTTTTTTCCTAGAATTCAAGTAATTCGGTAGAAAGTCGAGGCTATCATATAGTCGGCCCCGCCCGACCTTAGCTGTTTTCTTTAGACTTTCCTTAGCTGTTTTTTTTTTGTTTAAAGTGCCTATTAAATGATATTATTTGGAAATAATTTTCTAAATAAGTAAATTGTACAAGTCCAGAAATTAATATATTTATTTGGCAGACTTTTCAAAGTTCTGAAATTGTTCGCTATCCAAGTGTAAATAATCGACTTCGGTAATCCTAACCAGGGGGCCCTTATCGCCAAAAACGCGAAGGCCACCAAATCTCGACAAGGGATAGGCAGCGGGATTCCTATGGTCAAAAGTGCAGAATGCGTTGCCATTGACGACGATGATAAATTGCCTCGGTTTGCAACCAATGCCCACACAAAAGCGCTCATTCTGCCTAAAGGGGAAGCCACCTAAACGCTCCTCTTCGCCGTATCTGAAAAATTACAACAAAAATGTAAATGAAAAACACACGAATCGTTTACCAATCAATCATCATCGATACTTACTCGCCATCTATGAAGGTGTTACGCACCACCACTCGCTCATCGAAGCGCGGATTGAAAAGGAAAAGTTGCGCCTCGCTGTATGCGTCCAACATTTGTATAAAGAATCCCCCAGCCGACGTGCCAAAACATTCACCTTTAATCACCATCACATCGCCGTCTACGAAGCGTTTCGGTATGTCATTGGTAAATCCCAGAAAGCGCAGATCCGAGGATAGTGGCCAGACGATGGGATATGTGGTGCGATGATCCACACGCGTTACCGCTTTAACATCGCCACCGATTTGTATGGCCTCCAATGCTGTAACATCGATGCGATGATAGATTTTAATGCGACGTTTGCCATTCACCGCCACATAGAAACAGTCCTCACATATGCGTATATTAACGGTGATTTTGTCCTTCAATTGGCCGGGATCTTTGCCCTTGGACACTAGCTTGTCCGCTTCAACACTGCCAATGCGAGTATTTGCCGAGACGATATTCTCATTCAATTGGATCACAATCTTTAAACCAATATCAGCATTGGGATCGGTATTTAGTTTCGCAGTGGCCAAAGCAATGTGGAAGCTACAAGAAGACGCGGATGAAAAGATGATGTTAGTTCTTTCCAAAAAAAAAAAAAAAACAAGTTCCACAAAGGGTACCTTCTCTCTATCTACACGCAGAGACAGAAAAAAGACATTTGGAGGCCGTTTGGTGCAAATGAACTTCTTTTGGTGCATTTCCTAAACGTTTACTGGCATAGTTGCAACATTTTCCTTTGCCGTAAATGTCGTTTTTATTGTCGTGAAAGAACTTTCATTTACTCGAAAATCGTTGGAAATTTATTTTAAGACGTTTCAGAAGAGATTTTTCAAACGAGTGCGAATTGAACACTAAAATAAAATATGATTTGAACTGAATTAATTTCAGATTTTTTCTCAAATTTATGCCGTTAATAAAGGATAGGAATTTATTATTAATTAAAAACAAGTAAAAACGGTGTTAAGTTCGGTTGGGCCGAACTTTATATACCCTCCATCATCGATTGCATTCCACAGAGGCTGTCGATTTTCGTAGAATTGCAGTAACATTATATTATTTCAAACAACGGCAAGGTTACCAATACGTTTATATTATACTAGCAGTACCCGCTGCTTCGCATGCGAAAAATCCAGGTATTTGTTATTAGTCTTATCCGTCTCTGTTTTAGGATAGTATTTATTTGATTTTCTTTTCTAAAATAGTAAATTGGAAACATAGCACTCATATACAGTCAAAGGAGTGTGCTTGTCGATGTGCTCTGTTTTAGCTGAACTCTCTTCGTATATATATTATTTATCATTTTCTACCCTGTTTTTAAGAAAAAATTACAACCGCAGAGCCTTTTATACGAAAAAAATCCATTTTGATGCCGCTTCTACATGGTCAGAGGAATTTACATACTAAATTTCATGATTCTAGCTGTAATCCTAAAGTTGGTACCATTTTTATCCCTTTTTATCCCGCTCTCCCCTTAAAAGTACGCTTCTATGTGATGAGAGGAATTTACACACCAAATTTCGCGACTATAGCTGCAATACTTAAATTAGTACCATTTTCATCCCTTTTGGTCCCTCGCAACCCTTAAAATTACAAATTTTGAAAAATTCAATTTTACTGCGCTTCTACATGGTCAGAAGAACTTACATATCAAATTTCAAGATTCTAGCTGCAATACTTTAGTTGGTACCATTTTTGTCCCTTCTTGTCCCGCGCAACCCTTGAGAGTACTGCGCTTCTATGTGGTGAGAGAAATTTACATACCAAATTTCACGATTCTAGCTACAATACTTTAGTTAGTACCATTTGCATCCCTTTTTGTCCCGCTCACCCCTTTTAAGTACAAATTTCGAAAAATCAATTTATATTGCAAGGAAAGTAAATACCGATTTTCACGATTCTAGCTGCAATTCTTAAATTGGTACCATTTTTATCTCTTTTTGTTTCTTTCCTCCCTTAAAAGTACAAATTTCGAAAAATCCCTATTTGTGGCTCGTCTGCATGGTCATTGTAAGGATCTCACCGAATTTCATGTTTATAGCTACTGCCGTTTAGTCAGGACCATTTTGGGCCATTTTACCCCCTAAAAGTACGAATATCGTAAAACACTTTCTTAGTCGACGTCTACTTCATATTTGGGAACTACCCTGAAAATTTCATAACCCTGGCTTCAATCGTTTGGTCTGGGGGCTGGTCAATGTTAAGTCAGTCGGTCAGTAACGCAACTCTTTTATATATATAGATATCGTTACCAAAATATAAAAAAGACTCAACTAATATTTTTTTGCTAACAAAAATATCGATTTAAAAAAATGTTAGTTGAGTCTTTTTTATATTTTGATAACGATATATATATCGAAATAATACTTCAAGTCAATTCGAACAAGTACGGAACGGCTCAATTTGAAGAAATTCGGTGAAAATACGTTGTTTCTGGGGCGGAAAGATTTAAGCCGGAAGCGAAATTTGTATGGGAGCTATATATTAATCTGAACCGATCTGCCCCATTTTCATCATGGGTGTTTCTAGTTGAAATATAATATATTTTGCTAGATTTGAAGAAAATCTGTTAAAATATGTGGATTCTAGAGCAGAAAAAGTCAAATCGGGAGCGAAATTTGAATTGGAGCAATATATAAATCTGAACCGTCTTATCCATTTTCAACATGGGTGTTTCTAGTTTAAATAATGATAAAATATATGGTTTCTAGGGCGGAAGAAGTAAAATAGGGAGCGAAATTTGTGTGGGGGCTATATCTAAATCTGAATCGATCTTACCCGCTCTCATTACAAGTATTTCTAGTTAGATTATAAGATGTTGTGCAGAATTTTAAGAAAATCGGGTACAATATGTGGTTTCTAGAGCGGAAAGAGTCAAATCGGGAGCGACAGTTGTATGGGGCTATATCTAAATCTGAACCGATTTGCCTCAAATCAAATAGCGTTCGTCCTTAATCCACAAAACATACTTGTGCCAATTTTTGTTAAGATCAGACAATAACTGCGACCTGTAATTTGATTACAACAATAGATGGGTCAGACGGACATTGCTAAATCGACTGAGAAAGTGATTCTAAGCCGATCTGTATAATAGACGACGGGTCTAACTCGTTTCCTTTTGGGTGTTACAAACAAATGCACAAAGACATAATACTCTCGTGGAGTCTATAAAAATAAATTTAAGGAGATTGCTGTCTTCAAAAAAGATTAAATACCAAAAAAATTACAAATTTTAAAAAACCCTATTTAATTTGCGTGTCTATGCAGTCAAATGAATGTATACTCCGAATTCCATAGCTCAGCTTCGGTCATTTGGTTGGTTTGCGGTCATTTGGTTTGGTTGGCTAAATCCCGAAAAGTACGAATTTCGAAAATTCTCGTTATTTTACGTGTCTACGTAATCAGATATTCATTATTTTAGGTGCAGCCGTTTGGTTGGTCCCATGTTTATCCCTCTATTCCCATTTTACTGTTGTCGTTTGGTATAAAGGGATAAAAATGGTACCTATCATTTTTATCCCTTTATGCCCCATTCCATCCCCTACGAATAAGAATCACTTTATGGTGTACGTTTTTGTTTTATTTGAATGCGCATACCCAATATAAAGTAAGTACAAACAGACATATTGTAAAATCATGCTTAAATATTCTAAAATATTAGGCATTATTATGGGCATTGTCAGTCCATGTGAGAGAAAATTTTTTTCCTGTGCGCAGATTTCGCCCGTTTTCAATACCAACCGATCTACAACTATAAGACGTATTCGTGCAAACTTTGGACGTCCTAGCTCCTTTCGCTTAGATGCTAGCGTGATTTCAACAGACGGACATGGCTAGATCGTCTTAGAATTTTATGACGATCAAAAATATATAAAATATCCATATCCTGGAGGTGGATGATATAAAAATGACTGTAAAAAGTCGAAAATTTAGTATATATCCATACTAAAAAACATATAAACATATTTAAAATTTGTAACACATTATCATATTAGTATAATCATATCATCCAGCCAGTTGAATTTGAATTTTGATTCTTCAGAAATCAATATTTGTAGCTTTACAAAAATGTGCAGTTCTTCACGTGGGTTTCCCATTTGCACCCTTCATTCATTATACCCTCCACTAGGGCATTATGTCTTTGTGAATTTGTTTGTAACGCCCAAAACGAAATGAATTAGACTAATCGTTTATTATACCGATTGTCTTAGAACCACTTTTTGAGTCGATTTATTGACCGCATTTCCTTCTATTCTTGTAATCAAATTTAGATTTAGATACAAATGTCACCATACAAATGTCGCTACCGATTTGACTTTTTCTCTAGAAAGCACATATTTTACTCAATTTGCTGCAAATTTGGCTCAATTGAACTAGAAACATCTATGGTGAAAGTGGGTAAGATCGGTTCATATTTAGATATAGCTCCCATACAAATTTCACTTTCCATTTTCCGCTCTAGAAACCACGAAATTTAACCGATTTAGGTCAAACTTTACATATTGTGTTTCACCGAGCAACATACTTGGTGGAAGTGGTCCTCCTCTATTTCACTTTTTTATCGAATTGAATTGTATCAAATAATCGGCCCGCCCGACTTTAGCCTTTTCTTACTTGTATCACTTTTGTCTTATACCAAACTGGACGAACTTACGTCTGGGGAACATCCGTGACTTTAACCCATATATCGAAATATTGGCCATGTTCCAAATTCCGCGCAAGTAAACTATTGAATTCAGTCGCACAATGTGCCATTTCGCGCGTAAGTTCCATTATTTTATCTTTTTTATTATTTTTATAAATTGTTTTTTAACATAACGCGCTGCCAATTATTTCGCATCAAGTTTCTACGTAGACTGAGAACGTAAAAAAG
The DNA here is from genome assembly GCA_947397865.1 of Polietes domitor. NCBI lineage: Eukaryota > Metazoa > Arthropoda > Insecta > Diptera > Muscidae > Polietes > Polietes domitor. The sequence goes on along the minus strand of OX377619.1, from coordinate 164,177,382 downwards.
CAAAATATATATATGTACTCAACATGTATGCATTCTCTGACGAAATGAGTCACCGGAGAATTCCCTCGTATATAGTGCTCAAGAGAGAAAAGAGTTTCGACGACATCGTTGAACTTGCATACATTTGTTTATTTATTTATTGTATGTGTATTTGTATGTACAGTAGATTAATACTTTTATTGGTTGCGCTGTTATTTGCCGCGCATTTGCTTGACGAACGTAAGCTTATAATATTTTGGACGGGGCATTCCCTTGGCCGAAGATAACTTTTCTTTTATTGTTCTATAGAAAGCCAATTTGTTTACATACACTGGTGGACAAAACTAAATATCTGTCGCTCACTAGTTGATGACAATTTCGAATGTACTTTGGAGTTCTAACCTCGAAAAGGATATTAAAACAAGTAAAAGCGGCGTTAAGTTCGGCCGGGCCGAACTTTATATACCATCCACCATAGATTGCATTCCACAGAGGTTGTCGGTTTTCGTAGAAGTGCAGTAATATTACAGGAAAATATAAATTTTTTAATATAGCCAAACCAAAACAAATACAAATATTGAAAAAATAATTTTATAAATAAATATAATATTTTAAGTATTTCAAACCATTATTTATTCAAATCACTTTCAAAAAGCTTAAATACCATAAGAATTGGTAGATAGTGAGTGCTACAGTTTGTTGTATTTCCATTATATTTTAATTCCAAAAGTAAAAATTTTGAAAATCGATTCGTGCAAAATAACCTAACTTTATGATTCAACCAATTTTTGCCGTAAAAGAAAAAAGTATGAATTTGGAAAAAAAAAAAACTTTTTATTTTGCGTGTCTATGCAGTCAGAGGAATGTATACACCGAATTCCATGATTCCAGCTGCGCCCTTTTGGTTGGTACCATTTTTACCTCCTTGACGTTTCTACGCAATTCGAATTTCATCATTCTAGCTGTAGTCGTTTAGTTGGTACTATTTTTATCCTCTGTACCATTGTATCCCTGGAAAGTACGAATTTCGAAAAATCCGTTTATTTTCCGTATCTACGCAGTCAGAGGAATGTATACTCCGAATTTCATGACTCTAGCTGCAGTCTTTGATTGGTACTACTTTTATCCCCTTTTTTCATTTTATCCCCAAAAAGTACGAATTTCAAAAAAATCGTCTATTTTCCGTGTCTACGCAGTCAGAGGAATGTATACTCCGAATTTCATGACTCTAGCTGCGGTCATTTGATTAATACTATTTTTATCCCCTTTTTCATTTTAACCCCAAAAAGTATGAATTTTGAAAAATCCGTGTATTTTACTTGTCTATGCAATCACAGGAATGTATACACCGAATTTCATTATTTTAGGTACAGCCGTTTGATTGGTACCATTTTTATCCCTCTATTCCCATTTTACCCCTTAAAAGTACGAATTTGGAAAAAATACTTTTATATTATGTATCTCCTCAATTAGAGGAATGTACACACCGAATTTCGTGTTTCTAGCTGTTGTCGTTTAATATGTACCATTTGTATCCCTTTTTGTCCTATTTCACCCCCTACAAATCAGAATCACTTTATGGTGCACGTTTTTGCTATAAGGGGAATACGCATACCAAATATCAAGCAAAATATTAGGGATTATTATGGGAATTCTTAGTCCTTGTGAGGGAAAAAAATTTCCCTTTGGTCCGATTTCGCCCCCTTTCAATCCCAACCGATCTACGACTATAAGACGCATTTATGGAATATTTGAACATTCTAGCTCCTTTCGTATAGATGCTAGCGTGCTTTCAACAGACGGACAGACGGACGGACGGACATGGCTAGATCGTCTTAGAATTTTATGACGATCAAGAATATATATACTTTATAGGGTCTCAGGTCGATATTTCAAGGTGTTACAAACGGAATGACAAAGTTATTATACCCCCATCCTGGAGGTGGAGGGTATAAAAATATCGTCATTATACCCTCCACATATCGACTTTGAATCATTTTCTGAGTCTATTAGGAACTGACCGCCTGTCTGTCTGTCCACCTATTCTTGTAATCAAAATACATCCTCATCGTGTGGTTTATGGTCCGGCGAGGTCATTGGATCTTACTTTTTCGAAAATGAGGATGGATCAACAGTTACGGTGAATGGATTACGCTATCGAGAGATAATTAATGACTTTTTATGGTCGGAGTTGGATGGTATTGATGTGGACAACGTTTTCTTTCAACAACACGGCGCAAGCAACTAAACCATTGCTCTTTTACGGGAAAAGTTTCCGGACAGTGTTATCTCTCAAAGAGTTGATCACAATTGGCCACCGAGATCTTGTGATTTAACTCCTTGCGACTTCTTCCTTTGGGGCCACGTGAAAGATAAGGTCTACGCCAACAGTCCAGCGTCGATTCAAGACCTCAAAGATAGAATTCGTGAGGCTATCGAGGACATAGGGCAGCCACTTTGCGATTTGGTTATGGACAATTTCATGAAAAGGATATGGTCCTGTAAGCGTGGTCGTGGTGGCCATTTGGCTGATGTTGTTTTTCATTATTAATGGCATAACTTACCCCGTCCAAAATATTATGAAATAAACATCCCATCATTTATTTCAAAAAATGGCATTTTTCTTTGAACACCAAAATAACACCTCTTGTTGGAAAACCCTGTATATAGCTCCCATGCAAATTTCGCTCCCGATTTGACTTTTTTCGCTCTAAGTACCACATATATTAATCGATTTTCTTCAAATTTGGCACAACACCTTATATTTGTAATACAAATATCTTCGGTGAAAATGGGTCAGATCGGTTCAGATTTCTATATAGCTCCCATACAAATTTCGCTCCCGATTTTACTTTTCACGCTCTAGAAGCCACATAGTTCACTCGATGTGGTAGAAATTTGTCAGAGTAGCCTTTAATTCAACTTGAAACATTTACGGTAAAAATGGGTCAGATCGGTTCATATTTAGATATAACTCCCATACAAATTTCGCTCCCGATTTGACTTTTTGCGCTCTAGAAACCACACATTTTACTCGATTTGGTTGGAACTTGCCACAGCATCTTATAATTTAAATAGTGAATAATTGAAAATAGGTCAGATCGGTTCAGATTTAGATATAGATATAGCTTCCATACAAATGTCGCTCTCGATTTGAGTTTTAACGCTCTTAGAAACCACATAGTTAATACGATATGGTTGAAATTTGGCACTGTTGCTTATAATTCAGCTAGAAACAGCTGTGGTAAAAATTAGCCAGATCGGTTCAGATTTAAATACAGCTATCATACAAATTTCGTTACCGATTTGAACTTTACGGCTCTATTGGCCACACATTTTAATGGATTTCCTTTAACTTTGGTACAACACCTTATATTTCAACTAGAGGTGTTTATGGTGAATATGATTCAGATCGGTTCAGATTTAGATATAGCTTCCATACAAATTTCGCTCTCCATTTGACCTTTTTCACTCCAGAGTACATAGACTTTAACCGATTTGCCTCACATTGGGCACAAAATCTTATATTGTAACTAGAGACGTCTCTGGTAAAAATGGGTCAGATCGGTTCAAATTTATAGATAGCTCCCATACAAATTTCGCTCCCGATTTTACTTTTACCGCTCTAGAAGACACATAGTTTACTCGATTTGTGTAAAATTTGGTACAGTACCTTATACTTCAACTAGAAACAGCTGTGGTGAAAATGGGCCAGATCGGTTCAGATTTAAATATAGCTCCCATACAAATTTCGCTCCCGATTTTACTTTTTCCGCTCTAGAAGACACATAGTTTACTCGATTTGGTTGATATTTTGCACAGTAGCTTATAATTCAACTATAAACATCTACGTTGAAAATAGGTCAGATCGCTTCAGTTTTATATATAGCTCCCATACAAATTTCGCTCCCGATTTGACTTTTTCGCTCTAATAAATGTGGTATTTAATCGATTTTCTTCAAATTTGGCACAACACCTTATATTTCAACTAGAAACACCTGTGGTGAAAATGGGCCAGATCGGTTCAGATTTATATATACCTTCCTTACTTAGGTTAGTTTTCCGCACTTGAAGCCACAGAAGTTAGTCGATTCGGGGGTAACAATAAAATAATTGTTATCAAGTCATTTACTCATTCTCAGATAGACAAAAGAGTTGCTGTCACTTGTTTCACTTTTGGCCAACAGTGTATGTCGTGGGGACACAACCCTAAAGTAAACAAAAACTCAACAAAGATCCATATAAATCTGTATTTATTTGAGTTGTTTGTACAATTTGAGGCGACTCATAAAATTCCCTTCAGTGCCTTTGGTAATTGTTTTTGTCCGTTTAAAATTCTCAATACCTAAACTAAACAAATACGTATATTCATATGTAGCAACTAGGCATAAAACATTTTTTCCATTTATATATATATATATATTTTTTTTTTTCAAAAAAATAAATCGTAATTAAAAAACACAATTTTTTTGGGACTACTCTTTATCCAGGAGAAAATCACAACATTTGTAGCCACCATAATTACCTTTAATTTTATGGACAATAGGGCCTGATACAACCTATTCTGCCAAAGTGATGGTACAAATATTAAATTTTAAATTTTAGTAATAAAATTTTTATTCTGGTTTAATCCGAGTGAGTTGAATGCGAGTGTAGTCATAAGTTATCACGTCAGCGTCACACTAGTCCTTGGTGAACGCCTCGAAGTCAGAGCACGCCGCACTTTCTAGCTGCATATGATCGAGTTCGGTGATCTTAACACCCATTCCCTTGATACCATAGGCACGTAGACCACCAATAGTGGCCAAGGGACATTGGCTTGGTTCTCTGAAGGCGAACGAGCAGAAATAAGAGCCATTGACGGCAATAGCGAAGTCATTCGTTCTGCAGGCAATGCCCAAACAAAAACGCTGATTGAAATCAAATGGGAAACTCCCGAGGCGTTCCTCCTCACCGTAACTGCAATGAATAGAGAACAATACTCAATTAACGATATCAATTAATTCTTATCATTTCGAACATACTGCGGTGGAAAGAAACTATTGCGCACTACCACACGTTCGTTGAACCGCGGCATGAAGATGAAGGGCTGCACTCCACCGCCGTACACGTGATTGAATTCGATGAGGAATTCCCCCGTTGACTGGCCATAACATTGACCCGTAATCACCATCAGATGGCCGGGCTGGAAACGTATCGGTATGTCATTGCTAAACGAAAGGCCACCAGGATGCATGCTCGGCGGCCAGATGGACGGATAGACCTGACGATGATCGACACGCCTTATTAGCTTAACGTGTCCACCGATTTGTATGGCTTTCAGTTCTCTGACATTATCGCGATACTCAAAATGCAATGCATGTTTACCGTTAATAGCCACGCAGAACCAATCGTCACTAATTTGTATATTGATTTTGATCGTCGCCAATCGTTCAGCAAAATCCAGTTGCAATTTCCTCTTGAATTCATTACCAAATTTGCCGCTAATACGATTATTAGCCGAGATGCCATTCACGTCCAAATGCACCTCAACGCGTAGACCGATATCGGTATTGGGATTTTCATTTAATTTGTCCTTTGCTAAAATTATGTAGAAGCTGAAAATGAAGTGGAGGAAAAATGATGATTAACAATTCAAATATTTATAAATATTAACAATTATTTGGCCACAGTACTCCTACAGAAGCAAACTGGAAGTACTGCCCTGGAAAGCACATATTAGTCCCACCCCAAAACTAAACTGTTGCCAGCAAAAAGAGAATGAAAAAGATGCTTGAAAAGATCTTGTATCATCACAAGTCGTACTTAAAATTAGGACTTTTACCAATTTTGAAAGACTTATTTTTGATTAGTGGCAAATATCAACTTTTTCGCTAGTTTCCATTTCTGTTTTAAAAAAATCCGCCACTATCGGCGGTATAACAACGCACCTTCTGTTTGCTACTACGGCACTATGGCCATCTCAGCTACCCTCTGCTGTGAGTGGTGAATAACTCAGTGCTACACGAAAAAATATAACCATATACGGATAAAAGACCAATCATTTTCTCAATCTCATATCTTGCAAACCGTTTGGAATTTTGATTGAATCTCTGAGTAATAACGAACAAAGATTGTGGAAATATAAAATCAAAAAACTTCATCTCCAAGGTCAAAATCGCAAAAAAACTTAAAAAAATCGATTTTTAAAATTTTTCCCTTGTTCAGGTCCATAGGTAACAAACCGTTCAAAATTCAAGGAAACAATCAGCTACAAAAATGTACCTAATATCTCAATAAACAACTTTCTAGAACATATGAACTTCCGAGGAATGATACTTAACACCGTTTAGGTAGGAATAATTTATCTTTCAGGAATGTTTTTGTTTATCAGTTCAAACCGAATACTGTGCGTATGAGTGATATTATCCTTAATCAACACATTACAATCTATAAGCTTTGTTCGACGACATTTGCGATTTTGAGCTTGAAGATGTAGTTTTTTTGATATTATATGTTCACAATTTTCGTTCTTTTTGACACAACTTTGCCTCATGGAGTAAATGAAAATTCCAGACGGTTTGCAAGATAAGAACCTGAGAAAATGATCACTTTTTTGCAAAAATGACAATGAGGCCACAAATCTTTGGGGGCCCATAAAAAAGTGCATGACTTTGGGCAAAACTGGGAGACACGGGTCTCTTTTTTTGGTCTTTTGTCACGTAATGGTGTCCATATATGGTTATATTTCCATGACTTAAAAAATTACACACAGTGTAACTAAAGCTAAGCATTTTGTTCGGTCTAACTAACAATAGGAAACTTAACCAAACATGTATTTAATATAAAATAATATATAACGCAAATTATTCTTAAATTAAATTAGCAGTAAATAAATTAACACTACTTAATTTTATTGATATTACGTAGTATTAATAATTAATAAACAAGTAAGGAAAGGCTAATGTCGGGCGGGGCCGACTATATATTACCCTACACCACTCTCTGCGTATGTACCTCGCTTTGATTACTAAACCCAGTTATTTCATGGGAGCAATTTTATGTAGTTAATATAAATTATACAGTTACTATAAATTCATATTTAGTCATATTTAACGAATATGGTTAATAATATGGTAATTGATCCAATTATCCGACAGACAAATACAAATTATACAGTAGTAATAGGATGAATCGGGCCGACATTTCAAAAGGGGCCTATAACAACATTTTGGGCCTGGTCCAAAACATGGGCCTAAACATGGGCCTCATTCACGGTAGGTATTCCTAGTTGAAAAATATAATGATCTGCAAAATATGATGAAGATCCGATGTAAGATATGGTTTCTAGAGCTGTAATAGAGAATAATGGGGCCCACTTGGGTTATACCAAAGTATGGACATATGGGCATCTCCCAAACAAGTAAGGAAAGGCTGAAGACGGACGGACTTTCTATCTCATTACAATTCAATTCGCTAAAAAAGCGAAATCGGGAAGGATTTTTGCATCCTGTAAATGTATGTGTTTGACAAAAAGCGTTAAATCGGAAACGACATTTGTATGAGGGTATATTGATACCTGGAACGATGTGACCCCCTTTCACCATGTATGTTTATTGGTGAAATATAATATATAAAGTTTGGCCAAAATCGGTTAAACATTCGCGAGCAACATTTTTATGAGGGCTATATCTAAATCTGAACCGATCTTACCCACTTTCACCATAGATGTTTCTAGTTCGATTATAAAATGTTGTGCCAATTTTAAAGGAAATCAGGCACAAATGTGGTTCCTAAAGCGGAAAAAGTGAAATAGGGAGCCACATTTGTATGGGGGCTATATCTAAATCTGAACCGATCTTACCCACTTTCACCATAGGTGTTTTAAGTTGGATTATAAGATGTTGTGCCAATTTTAAAGAAAAACGGGTACAATATGTGGTTTCTAAAGCGGAAAAAGTGAAGTTGGGAGCGACATTTGTATGGGGACTATATCTAAATCTGAACCGATCTTACCCACTTTCAGCATAGGTGTTTCTAGTTCTATTATAAAATCTTGTGCCAATTTTAAAGAAAATCGGGTACAATATGTGGTTTCTGAAGCGGAAAATGTGAAATCGGGAGCGACATTTGTATGGGGGCTAAATCTAAATCTGAACCGATCTAACCCGCTTTCGCCACAGGTATTTCTAGTTTGATTATAAGGTGTTAAGCCAAATTTGAAGAAAATCGGGTACTATATGTGCTTTATAGGGCGGAAGAAGTCAAATCGGGAGCGACATTTGTATGGGGGCTATATCAAAATCTGAACCGATTTCCTCCAAATTCAATACCGATGGTCCTTGCCCAGAAAAAATAACTTCTGGCAAGTTTCATGACAATCGGACAACAATTGCGACCTGTAGAGTGCGAACAAGCTTAGATGGACAGCAGACGGACGGACAGACAGACATCGGTAAATCAGCTGGTGATTCTAAGCCCATCCGTATACTTAAAGGTGGGTCTAGCTCGAATATTTCTTGGTGTTACAAACATTTGGCGCGAACCTAATTTATAATACCCTAGCCCACGAAGTGGTTTAGGGTATAAAAATGAAATATTTAAAGTACATTAACAAAGCTATAAATTTGTAGTTTTTAAACCAAACATGTTTAAATAGTTAAAATTATACAAAATTGAACATTGTTCATTTATAAAATTAAAAAAAAATAGTTTTTTTTTTCTCCGATCCACGATTCGAACCCTAGGCCTTCTGGGTGCAAAGCGGACAACTTACCTCTATGAACCCATAGTAAACATACGTTCTCATTCAGTTGCGAAGATGCTCTTCGTAAAATGTTACGGGATATTAACATATTATCGACAACCTCAGCCTAATTTTTTACTTACACTTGATATAACGAAAAATTGAACAAAAAATGCTTCAAATAAATTATTATAATGAAGAGTATGCAAAAGTCCTATAAAAATACCATTTGAAATAATTCTCAAACGTATTATTTGTATTTATTCCATTTCGATATTTCCTCAAACCACGTAAATATTTACTCAAGTTTTCATTTACATGTTTTCTCCTCAATCCGCAAATAAATATTCTCCGCAAATTGAGAAGAAATTTACAGATTTTGATACCCTCCACCTCCAGGATGGGGGTATACAAAGTTTTTCATTCCGTTTGTAACAAATTGAAATATTGACCTGAAACCTTATAAAGTATATCGAGGGCTTATATTCATAAGTGGCTATGAACAAAAACACAACTTTTCGGGAGAGCGAAAAAACTGATTTACTCCTTAATTTTAAGAGTAATTATGAATCATTCTTCTACAGTTTAAACTAAAGAGGATTACTAATTGCTACGATTCGAAATTTCCTACTATTCGCGGTCTTATGGTTCATAGCCACTTTTGCACGTTTAATATTGAGCACAATGAATGTTGACATAAGCACATAGCCATTAATGCTCTAATATATAAATAAGACTTATTGTAAACTCGATAACGTGTTTTTATGAAATTTTGGCAATGTTGTGTAGAAAACTCATTTTCTGGGATGTACACAACGAATTTAAAGATTCCAGCTTCATCGGTCAGATTGGTACCATTTTTATCCATTTTTTCCAAACTTTTTACAAAAAGTTGTTATTGCAGTAGGGCGGGGTGAAAAAATACAAATTGGATAGTTTTTCGCGGGAAATATGGCTAAAATGATTTTCATGCATGACATTTTTATTCTTTGATTTTCTCGCAATCTAGGAAACGGATCCGACTGAATTTTGGTTTGTGTATTAAGAACCAATTTCACTTGTAACATATATGTAGCCAGTCGCGAAAATCGCTGCAATCGGTTGCAATATATATATATAAATAATATTGCGTTACTGACTGACTGACTTATCATTGACCAGCCCGCAGACCAAACGGCTGAAGCCAGGGTCATGAAATTTTCAGGGTAGTTCCCAAATATGACGCAGACGTCGACTAAGAAAGTTTTACGAAATTCGTACTTTTAGGCGGTAAAATGGGACAAAAAGGGATAAACATCGAACCTTCGTCCAGACCAATCGGTATTTACATTTCTCTGACAACGTAGACCTGCAATATAAATTGATTTTTCGAAATTTGTACTTATAAGGGGTGAGCGGGACAAAAAGGGATAAAAATGGTACCAACTAAAGTATTACAGCTAGAATCGTGAAAATTGCTCTGGCCATATAAAAGCGAAGTAAAATTGAATTTTTCGAAATTTGTACTTTTTGGGGGGCGAGCGGGACAAAAAGGGATTAAAATGGTACCAACTAAAGTATTACACCTAGAATAGTGAAATTTGGTATATAAATTCCTCTGACCATATAAAAGCGAAGTTAAATTGGATTTTTCGAAATTTGTACTTTTAAGGGGCGAGCGGGATAAAACTGCTAGCAACTAAAGTATTACACATAGAATTGTGGAATTTGGTATGTAAATTCCACTGACAACGTAGTAGCCCAAATCTAAATGGATTTTTCGAAATTTGTACTTATTAGGGGTGAGTGGGACAAAAAGGGATAAAAATTGTACCAACCAAAGTATTATAGCTACAATCGTGAAATTTGGAGTGTAAAATCCTCTGACAACGGATAAAAGTAGTACCAACTAAAGTATTGACAATGTAGAAGCGATAATCTAAAAGAATTTTTCGAAATTTGTTCTTATAAACGGTGAGCGGGATAAAAATAGTACCAACTAAATTAGTGCAGCTAGATTTGCGAAATTTGGAGTGTAAATTCCCTGACAACGTAGAAGCGCAATCTAAATGGATTTTTTTTTTTAAATTTGTAATTAAAAGAGGTGAGCGGGACAAAAAGGAATAAAAATGGTACCAACTAAAGTATTGCAGCTATAGTCGAGAAATTTGGAGTGTAAATTCCTCTGCCAACGTAGACTTGCAACAGAGATGGATTTCTTGATTTAGTATGTAAATTCCTCTGACCACGTAGAAGCGCAGTAAAATTGGACTTTCGAAATTTGTACTTTTAAGGGATGCGCGGGACGAAAAGGGATAAAAATTGTGTACAGTCCTTTAATTACTTAAACGCGGAACATAAATGGATATTTCAAAATTTGTACACGACAAGAAATAAATGTGTTACCAAATAAAGTACATATTTTTAGGGGAAGCAAAAACACATGTTACCTGTAGTGGTTTTTCAAAATGTGTACTTTTTGGGAAAGAGGTGCAAAAGTTATAAAGTAGGTGGCTGCATCTAGAAACATGAGATCGAGGATATAAATGGTGGTAAATTTGTGTTCAAAACTTGGTAGAAAATGATCAAAATTATACATACGAAGGAGTTCAGCTAAAATAGTGCAAGCACATTACTTTGACTGAGTGTGAGTGCTATATAATAGGATGTTTCAAATTACTATTTTAGATTTATCTATATCCACCAAAACAAAATTAAATAAATAGATAAATAAATAAATAACAGAGACGGTTAAAATTAACAAATAACTGGCTTTTTCGCGTGCGAAGCAGCGGGTACTGCTAGTATATAGATATATTTTTTGAATTGACTATTATTTCGATATGTTAATGTATTTATTTTTTCTTTTTGGTTTGGCTATATTAAAAAAATTTTATTTTCCGTTTTTACTGTTTAATACTAATTTAATTTAATATTTATTTATATGAGTTCATATTTACCAAATATTTTGTTAAGTTTCCTATTGTCAATTCTAGTTATTCTATTATTCACCACCGCTATAGAGGCTAGTTGAAATGGTTAGAGTACCGTAGTAGCAACCAGAAGGTATGCAAACCAGCAGTGAATTTGTTGAACTAATTGAAATTTCTGAGTTTAGAACAGGGGCAGACATATCATTGCACAATTGTGAATTTAACTACCTCTGACATATTATTATGCTCTTTCATTCAGTCGTCGATGAGACTTCGACAAGTGTGCAAGTCCAGCGGACTGTATTTTTTTAAGCTCAATTTCATTCTTCATTTTGGGTAACTTTCAGGTCCCCTTTTTGCAAGGGCGATTTTTTATAAATATTTTTCAATAACATATATATGTTACACATGTACATGCATACTTACCTCATTGGATGATCAACAGGTGTAACATCTATTTCAAAATATTGACCAGCTTCCAGATGTCGCGCAAGTTTGCCATTGAATTCAGTAACGCTGCTTTCCATTTTGTTTGCTTCTCTTTTTGTGATCTTTTATTTGATATTTGAGGTGTTTTGCGATAAGAATTATTTAAAGCACTGAAATTAAAATTCGTGACAACAACATTTTATAGACAATCATAAGCAGTAACTGAGTCATAGCAACAACCATCATACTCGGAGACTGCCCCACCAACACCAATAGAATATTTAAAAGCTTAAGTGTATTGTGTACGAATGCATTGTCTGTGGGACAATTTCAACGTTAGACTCCTCTCTGCAATGCCTATGAGAAATTTGACGTAGAATATGATATCCAATCACACCACCCCCCCCCCCCCCCCCTAAAATTCAGATTTGTGGACAGCCAAACACCAATTCGGAAAGACAACGAAATTAACCCTAAAAGGATTTTAAGTTTTGATTTTTGATATGATATTTGGAATGCTCATTCCCCTTATAGCATAAAAGCGCACCATAATTGATTCTTATTCGTAGGGGGTGAAATGGGGCAAAAAGGGATTAAAATGGTACCTATCAAACGACAACAGCTATAAACACGAAATTCGGTGTGTACAGTCCTCTAATTGAGTAGATTGAGTAGACATAATATAAAAGTATTTTTTCCAAATACGTACATTTAAGGGGTGAAATGGGACTAGAGGGATAAAAATGGTACCAACCAAACGGCTGCATCTAGAATAATGATATTCGGTGTTTACATTCCTCCGATTACGTAGACACGTACAATAAACGGATTTTTCGAAATTCTTACTTTTTGCGGTTAAAATGGGAAAAGGGGATAAAAATGGTACCAACCAAATGACCGCAGCTGAAGTCATGAAATTCGGAGTATACATTCATCTGACTGTGTAGACACGAAAAATAAAAGGTTTTTCCAAATTCATACTTTCAAGGGATATAATGGGTACAGAGGGATAAAAATAGTACTAAACTAAACTGTTACAGCTAGAATGATAAAATTCGGTTTGTACATCCCTCTAATTGCGTAGACACGTAAAATAAAGAGATTTTAGAAAGTCATACTCTTAAGGGGGTAAAAAGAAAAAGGGGATAACAATGGTACCAACCAAATGGCCGCAGCTAGAATCATGGAATTTTGGTATATACATTGCTCTGAGTGTATAGACACGTAAAATAAAAGATTTTTCAAAATTTGTACTTTTTACTTTTAAGGCAAAAATTGGTTGAATCGTGAAGTAAGGATATTTTGCACTATGTACGTGAATTTTGATGTATTTTCAAAATTTATACTTTTGGAATTAAAATAAAATGGAAATACAACCAACTGTAGCACCCACTATCAATATTTATGGTATTTAAGCTTTTTTTGAAAATATAAATATAAGAACATTTATTTTATACCCTACACCACTTCGTGGAGTAGGGTATAACGTATTGGTAGCCTTATTAGAGTGGTTCGAAATAATAAAAATATTATATTTATTTATAAAACTATTTTTTCAATATTTTTATTTGTTTTGGTTTGGCTATATTAACAAAAAAATATATTTTCTTGTAATATTTCTGCACTTCTAAAAAATCGAAAATCGAAAACCTCAGTGGAATGCAATCTATGGTGGAGGGTATATAAATTGCGGCCCGGCCGAACTTAACGCCTTTTTTACTTGTTTAGGTTTGTTTTTTACCCTTTTGCACAAAAGGGACCAAAAAGTCCCCAATGATGATAAGCTAGAGGGTTAAAATGACCAACAAAAATGTAATCATATACTTAAAGTGTAAGGTTAACAAGTTTTCCTATGTCGATTCATCATAAGAATGTGCGAAAGGGGGAAAATATTCACCCTCCCCCTTTAAAATGGCCGCCACGCCGATACACGTACATATATTATTTTTTTATCCCCTCAGAATCCGTTGTTGTTTTGGATAAAGTTTCATTTTGTTCCACAGTGCAACGAAGTCTACTTTGAATTAACGACTCCAATATCATAATCTTCGTTCTCTCACTACACATTTTGTTTCGCAGTTTCAAAACAGCATACAGTTTAGATTTATGCTGCTGTATACAGGCATGCCAGGTGAATTTCCTTGTCCCCCAAAATTGTTAAGAAAAATCCCCAATTATCCCCAAATTATAAAAAAGTTGTTTTATTTCAAAGAATTCGACCAAAGCAGAAACAAATTTTAAATTATTTGTGTATTCGTCAATAAACATGGAATATTTTGATCATCTTTGTCCCAAAAATAGTCATGAAATCTCCCAATTATAAAAAAATGTAAAAATTCTTAAAATGTGAGAGAAACAGTTGGAAATTACGTTTTCAAAATCTGCAAAAGGTGAAAATCTGCACTCAGAAAAATAGCATTCCTAAATTTGAGTAAAAACCATACTCCAATTTAGTTCAATAATTTTACTCCAGTTTAGTAAAGTTTTCCTTGAAAATAGGAAAATTTACTAATTATGAGTAAAGTTTCCTTATTTCTAAGTCATAGCAAATAGTTCATTTACTAGAAATAGGGTAGTAAATTTAAGAAGCAATTCTCATTAGTTTGCCGAGACTTATTTCTTAAATACTTCAAGTATTATTCTAAACAACCACTGAAATAGCTCCACTATTTATGGCAGAAGTATGATGGCTTTTTTGAGAAATATAGGGTCCGCCAAATAACCTTTTTTTTTGAAAATGTTATAAAAAAACTACTAAATATTTTCTCAAATTCCATTATACCTTACACCACTTCGTGGGCTAGGGTATTATAAGTTAGTTTCGCGCCAAATGTTTGTAAAACCAAGAAATAATCGAGCTAGACCCACCTTTAAGTATACCGATCGGCTTGGAATCACCAGCTGAGTCGATTTAACGAAGTCTGTCTGTCTGTCCGTCCGTCCGTCTGTTCGTCTGTTCTTCTGTCCGTCTGCTGTCCATCTAAGCTTGTTCGCACTCTACAGGTCGCAATTGTATTCCGATTGTCATGAAACTTGGCAGAAGTTATTTTTTCTGGCCAAGGGCCATCGGTATTGAATTTGGAGGAAATCGGTTCAGATTTAGATATAGCCCCCATACAAGTGTCGCTCCCGATTTCACTGTTTCCGCTTCAGAAACCACATATTGTACCCGATTTTCTTCAAATTTGGCTTAACACCTAATAATCAAACTAGAAATACCTGTGGCGAAAGCGGGTTAGATCGCTTCAGATTTAGATATAGCCACCATACAAATGTCGCTCCCATTTCACTTTTTCCGCTCTAGAAACAACATATTGCACCCGATTTTTTTTAAAATTGGCACAACATTTTATAATCGAACTAGAAACACCTATGCTGAAAGTGGGTAAGATCGGTTCAGATTTAGATATAGCCCGCATACAAATGTCGCTTCCGATTTCACTTTTTCCGCTTTAGAAACAATATATTGTACCCGATTTTCTTTAAATTTGGCACATCATTTTATAATCGAACTAGAAATACCTATGCTGAAAGTTGGTAAGATCGGTTCAGATTTAGATATAGCCCCCATACAAATGTCGCTCCCTATTTCACTTTTTCCGCTTTAGAAACCACGTATTGTACCCGATTTTCTTTAAAATTGACACATCATTTTATAATCGAACTAGAAATACCTATGCTGAATGTTGGTAAGATCGGTTCAGATTTATATATAGCCCCCATACAAATTTCGCTCCCTATTTCACTTTTTCCGCTTTACAAACCACATATTGTACCCGATTTTCTTTAAAATTGACACAACATTTTATAATCGAACTAGAAACACCTATGCTGAAAGTGGGTAATATCAGTTCAGATTTAGGTATAGCCCTCATACAAATGTTGCTCCCGAATGTTTAACCGATTTTGGCCAAACTTTACATATTATATTTCACCAATAAACATACATGGTGAAAGGGGGTCACATCGTTCCATGTTCCAATATACCCCCATACAGATGTTCTTTCCGATTTATCAGTTTTTGTCAAACACATACATTTACAGGATGCAAAAATCCTTCCCGATTTCACTTTTTTACCGAATTGAATTGTAATGAGATAGAAAGTCCGTCCGTCTTTAGCCTTTCCTTACTTGTTTGGGAGATGCCCATATGTCCATACTTTGGTATAACCCAAATGGTGCCCACTCTGATCTATATGTTTCAACTAGGAATATCTACCGTGATTGACAAATATATTGGCGCATGTTTTTGCAGAGGCCTCAAGTGTTGTTATAGGTCCCCTTCAAATGTCCGTCCGATTCATCCTATTACCACTGTATAATCTGTATTTATCATTGGATCTTGATCAATTTTTCCAGATCATGTTATATTTACTTTACTCGGAATATCTGCTGGAAAATTGGATCAATTACTTTATTATTTACCATATTCATTACATTTGACTAAAGATGAATTGATAGTAACTGTATAATTTATATGAACTACATAAAATTGCTCCCATTAAATACCTGGGATTAGTAATCAAAGCGATGTATATATGCAGGGAGTGGTGTAAGGTATTATATAGTCGGCCCCGTCCGACTTTAGCCTTTCCTTACTTGTTTTTATTTGAAAGTACAATCTTTCGGTTAATAATGGAAAATAATTTCATTCAAATGGCTGCCTCGGCTCCCCACAAATAATAGTCCAACGGTTGAATAGTTGAAAAAAAAGTTAAATGGCGGACCCTATATTTCATGTTGCCAATTTTTGTCTTTGACAGTTTTGCATAACCTGAAGCAAAATTATTTATTTGAATTATTTCAAGTAAAATTTTCCTCAGTTTAAGCAAAAATTGACTTAGTTTTAGGAAAATTTCAGCAAAATTTTACTTGGATTTAGTAACAATTTACTTGGTTTTAGGAAAAATTTACTTAGTTTTAGGAAATTTTACTTGAATTTAGTAAAAATTTACTTGGTTTTCAGGAAAAAATTACTTAGATTTAGGAAAATTTCAGCAAAATTTTACTTAGATTTAGTAAAAGTGTACTTGGTTTGAGGAAAAACTTACTGGAATTATCCTTAGTTTGAGTAAATATTCACTTGGTTTGAGCAAAATTGAACTAGAATCAAGTTCAAAGCATGTACTATTTTTAAGGAAAGGTTTGAACTTGATATGAGGAAATATTGCTTTAGCGCTATACGAAGTTAAATTTTTCCTAAATTTTAGTTCATTTTAACTCGTATTAGGGTACGCTTTTTTCTGAGTGTGTAATACGAATAAAATGTCTGCGCCTTATGTACCAATACGTTAAATAATGTTAAAAAACATTAAAACAAAAAATTTATTTTTTTTAAATCGAAAAATAGTTAAATTTGGTCTGATTTCTAAACTATATCTGATTGCCCGATTTTCAATGTTAACATCAATTTTTTACAGAACTCAATAACATTTACTAGGATAAAAGTTATTGAATTTTGGCCAATGGATTTTGATTCTGAACCACAGTGTGATGACATTTTCCTTTTTCAAGTAATAAATTTATAGGCTTCTGTAGATAAGTTTGCATTCCCAGTTAAAATCAAATATTAAATATTTTCCACGAACAAAATCCCCGAAATATTTTATGAATTCCCCTGTCCCCATTTACATTTTTTCGTCCTTTTGACCACCATTAAATGCACATGGCTGGGGGCAAATCCCCACATCTGGCAAGCCTGGCTGTATATGAATTTGCCAAGAAAGATTGAATTGTAAATGTATTCCTAAGTATTTTACAGTTGCAACTTCTGGAATAGTTCATCCATTCAACTCAAGAACTCAATTGTTGTTTCTCTGCGGCTTAACAACAATCGATATTAACAATATGAGTTGTTTATATAGATAAAGTACACACAAGTCATCTGCATACCTAAACACTTTACCATTTAAATTTTGAACAAATGTGAGTCTTTCATAGACCTATTTACGGCATTGATGTGAACGAACTTTTACTCTTTTACAGTATATTTTGATTGTTAAGTAGCCAGGCACGAGTTCAGTGAGATTTTATATTGTTTTTATTCGATATTTCGACAAATATATTTTTTTAAATCATACTTAGTACGAACTATAAATAAACGAGAAAACAAAAACCTCCTTCCTCATCATCTGTTGTCGAAGAACTGCGAGATTTCCGAAATCTGTTTTCGCTTTCATTCGTTGCGTTGTATTGGTCTGTTTAATGTGTGGCCAGTGATGCCAACTCCGCAGAACCAAAACGCGCAAAAATCTTTCGAAAAAGGTCTAAATTAAATTATAACAAGTAAAAACGACGATAAGTTCGGCCGGGCCAAACTTTATATACTTTATTTATTTCATTCCACAGAGGTTGTCGGTTTTCGTAGAAGTGCAGTAATATTACTGGAAAATATAAATTTTTTAATATAGCCAAACCAAAACAAATACAAATACTGAAAAAATAATTTTATAAATAAATATAATATTTTAATTATTTCAAACCACGCTTATAAGGCAAAGCTACCAATACGTCAATTTAAAAAATAAATATTCCTATATTTATATTTTCAAAAAGCTTAAATACCATAAATATTGGTAGATAGTGGGTGCTACAGTTGGTTGTATTTCCATTCTATTTTAATTCCAAAAATACAAATTTTGAAAATCCATTATCAGATGTACATAGTGCAAAATAACCTATTCAACCAATTTTTGCCGTAAAAGAAAAAGTACGAATTTGGAAAACAACTTTTTATTTTGCGTGTTTAAGCAGTCTGAGGAATGTATACACCGAATTCCATAATTCCAGCTGCGCCCATTTGGTTGGTACAATTTTAACCCCCTTGACGTTTCTACGCAATTAGAATTTCATCATTCTAGATGTATTCGTTTACTTGGCACTATTGTTATCCCTCTGTACCATTGTATTCCTTGAAAGTACGAATTTCGAAAAATTCGTCTATTTTACGTGTCTACGCAGTCAGAGGAATGCATACTCCGAATTTCATGACTCTAGCTGCGGTCATTTGATTGGTACTATTTTTATCCCCTTTTTCATTTTAACCCCAAAAAATATGAATTTCGAAAAATCTGTTTATTTTAAGTGTTTTTGCTATCAGAGGAATGTATACACCGAAGTTCATTATTCTTGGTTGGTACAATTTTTTATCCCTCCGTACCCATTATATCCCTTGAAAGTACGAATTTGAAAAACCGTTTATTTTTCATGTCTACGTAGTCAAAGGAATGTATATTCCGAATTTCATGACTCTAGCTGCGGTCATTTGGTTGGTAAAATTGTTATCCCCTTTTTTATTTTGACCCCAAAAAGTACAAATTTTGAAAAATCCGTGTATTTTACTTATCTGTGCAATCAGAGGAATGTATACACCGAATTTCACTATTCTAGGTACAGCAGATTGGTTGGTACCATTTTTATGCCTCTATTCCCATTTTACCCCTTAAAAGTACGAATTTGAAAAAAATACTTTTATATTATGTATCTACCCAACTAGAGGAATGTACACACCGAATTTCGTGTTTCTAGCTGTTATCGTTTATTATGTACCATTTTTATCCCTTTTTTGTCCCATTTCACCCCCTACAACTACGTTTTTGCAAATAGAATCAGACATATTCAAAAACATGTTTAAATACGCTAAAATATTAGGGATTATTATGGGTATTCTTAGTCCTTGTGAGGGAAAAAAATTTCCCTTTGGTCCGATTTCGCCCCGTTTCAATCTCAACCGACCTACAACTATAACAGCTCCTTTCGTTTAGATGCTAGCGTGCTTTCAACAGACGGACGGACATGGCTAGATCGTCTTATAATTTTATGACGATCAAGAATATATATACTTTATAGGGTCTCAGGGATATATATATATATATATATATATATATATATATATATATATATATATATATATATATATATATATATATATATATATATCAATTGTATATTAGAGGAATATAATCAAAATTGATCGTTCGTAAATAAAATTGAAATGTCTTCTTCATCTTCTACCCATAATGAATTAATCTGAATAAAACAAATTATTTAGGAAATGTTATGTTATGGAATTATTATGATATATATTCTATATATTCCAAGGGGGGCAATTTCGGATGGACAAAAGTAAAAACGGGGAACCCTTCAGCCTATATATTTTTATATTTTTTATATTTTTTAAAATATTTATTACAAAAGAACTATATTTGGCACAAACATAATTTTGGCGTCATAATAAAGCTAAGAAACAGTAATTTCTAATAAAAAAGATCTGAGTGCAAAATCTCTAAAAAATGTGGGAAACAGGTCGACAAAGACAAAAAAAGAAATAACGTTTTTTCAATATTCAAAATCTGAAAAACGTGAAAATCTGTAATACAAAAAAAATGAAGTTTTTTCTTCGCATTATGAACAAATACGTAAAAATATGTTAAAAAACATAAACACAAAATATAACAATTTTAATTTTCTTTAAAATCGAAAAATACGTTATTGAAGTTTGGCCGATGGATTTTGATTCTGAACCACTGTGGGCCGGAGAAGGGCTAAGTTGGCATCACTGTTTTGAATGTGTAGTATCTCGAGCGTCATGCGTTTGTGGTAGTTACTCTCGCATTGAAGAGAGTGAGTACACTCTCTCTCGATCAGCCATATGGTTCTCCCATGCACAGTGGGTTGTGAGTGGCGTTTTTGTGGTCGTTTTGTTGTGTCTTAATTTGATGTCTGATTTGTGTCCAGATAAATGTGTTTTCAGTTAATTGTTTGTTGTAACAACGTAAATCTTATTACACGTTTCAGACGTTTTGGTAGATGTATAACACAGATATGTAAATTAACGGTCTTTTTTCTTCGAATTCTATTGTGTTTTTCTTTTTCATCTGTTTTGATATACTATGTTTTTGATTTTCTCAGTGATTTCGGTGTAAAATTCCACGTCATTCAAGTTGAGGACCTTGTCTATAAAATATTTTGCAGGGCTGAAAATAATCTTCTTCGGTTGTATCGAAAAGAAATTTAAAAATCTGTCGGATGTAGACGGTTTTTATACCCTCCACCTCCTTGAAATATCGACCTGAGATCATATAAAGTATATATATTATTGATCGTCATAAAATTCTAAGACGAAAGCACGCTAGCATCTAATCGAAATGAGCTAGGAGGTCAAATTTTCCAAGATTTGATGTATTCTGGTGTGGTGGAGTTGTGGATCGGTTGGAATTGAAAGTGGGCGAAAACGGTCCAGAGGGAAACAATTTTCCCTCACATGGACTGAAAATATCCCTATTATTTCGAATATTTAAGCATGTTTTTTGAATATGTCTGCTTATGTTTAATTTATATTTGGAATGCGTATTCCCCTGATAGCATAAGCGTTCACCATAAAGAGCTTTTTATTTGTAGGGGTTGAAATGGTGCAAAAAGGGATGAAAATGGTACCTATCAAACGATAAAAATTATTCCTTTCAAACGATAACACGAAATTCGGTGTGTACATTCCTCTTATTGAGTAGATACATAATGTAAAAGTATTTTTTCCAAATTCGTTCTTAAGGGGTAAATGGGAATAGAGAGATAAAAATGGTACCAACCAATTGGCTGCACCTAGAAGAATGAAATTCGGTGTATACATCCCTCTTTTTGCGTAAAATAAGAAAAATTTCGAAATTCATACTTTAAGGGGGTAAGATGGAAAAAGGGGATAAAAATTGTACCAACCAAGTGGCTAGAGTCATGAAATTCGGAGTATACACTCCTCTGACTGCGTCGACACGATAAATAAAATGATTTTTCCACTTTCGTACTTTCGAGGGATACAATGGGAACAGAGGGATAAAATTGGTACCATCTAGACGGTTACAACTAGACTGAAGAAATTCGGTCTGTATATCCCTATATTGGGTAGACATGTTCAATAAATAGATTTTCGAAAGTCGTACTTTTAAGGGGGTAAAATGGGGAAAAAGGGGATAAAAATAATACCAACCAACTGGCCCGAACTAGAATCATGGAACGATTTTTCCAAATTCGTACCTTTTTACGGCAAAAATGGGTAGAATCATGATGTTAGTTTATCTTGCTTTGTGTACATCGGAGATAATGGATTATCAAAATTTCTGTTTATGGAATTAAACTAGGAAGCAAATACAACCTACCAAATGGTTGTAGCTGAAAATGCTTCCACTATCCCCCAATATTTATGGTATTTACGCTTTTTTGAAGATTAATGCCTTTACTTTTTCAATTGACTTGAAGTATTATTTCGATATATATAGTATGAACATATTGGTTGCCTTGAAATAATTAAAATTTATATTTATTTATAAAATTATTTTTTTCTTGTTTGTTTTGGTTTTTTTAATGTTACTGCACTTCTACGAAAATCGACAGCCTCTGTGGAATGTTGAATAACGCAATCTCTCTACCTGACAAGCCATAAATGGATAATTTTTCAATTACACTACAAATAGTATTTTCACAAGTAAATGGGAACAAATTTTTCGTAAGGGGCCACGGAGCTAAGGAATGCGCTTTGCATCTAGAACGTCTAGGGTTCTAATCGTGGCGCATTGGAAAAACTTTGTTTTTATATTACTTTTAATTTATTTTCTTTGTATAATTTTATTAAGTTAAATCATTTTTTGTCTTAAATAATTTAGAAATTTTGTTTAATTGAAATATTTATTTTTATACTCTCCACCACAGGATGGTGGTATACAAGTTTGTCATTCCGTCTATAACACCTTAGCAATGCGACTACTGTCTATGAACTTTGTCTGGGAATTGGGGTGAGTAATCGCTGCAAACGCCATTGACAAGAATCTCGGCTGAATCGATACGACCGTCTGGTCTGGTGCGACCTCAACCTAAGCGCTATGCTTTGTATAATTTTTTGTTGTCGTTGTTTCTATTTGTTAGAAACAAAAACAAAAATGCTCTCAAGTTCAGTCATATAATAAAAAAAAGACCAATTAAACAAACCAAAGCGAATGATTAGTAGGTGATTGTGGATGTATCACGCGAGAGTGATACTATTTGAACGCAATAAAAAGCTCTAAAAATAAAATTAAAAAAAAAACAAACAACAACACAAATTCCATCACCAACAAATGTGTCTGAGATAACAATTAACGAGTTGCCGGCGTCCGTACGTATTGAATTGAAAATGCTAAACAAATGAATAAATAAACAGAAAGCTCAAAAACACAAAAAGCTTTTGTTTCGATCGCTAATGCAGTGTTGTATTTATCGTACATTTGGCGAGTCAAATCTTATCACAATTATGAAGCAGAAAAATACATACATAAAAATACATAAATACATACATACTAACATCGTCATTCCGTTTGCAACACCTAGAAATATGGACCTGAGACCCTATAAAATATATATATTCTTGATCTCCATAAAAAAACTCTAGTATCTAAACGAATGGAGCTCGGACGTTCAAATTTTCCATATATGCGTCTTATAGTCATAGATCGGTTAAGACTACAACTGGGCGAAACCGGTCCAAAGGGAAAAATTATTTGCTCACAATGACAGAAAAAACCTATAATAACCTTTATTATTTAGAGTTTTTAAGCATATTTTTTCAATATGTCTGCTTGTAAAGGGTGGTTACATTTTAAGGGCCGATGTTGATTTTGAATAAAACACAAAATAATTTAGGAAATTATTGTCATTTTTCCATGCTTTATATAAGGTTACTTTCTATATATGTTTGTGTGCCACAAAATTTGAAATCAATTTTTGAAAGCTTTTTTCTCAACCAATTTTGCTCAAATTTTGCACACTTAATCATTTTCGATGACAATACAAGGAAATGGAAAAATTTGACCAATTGGACAAAGGGGCGTGGCACCTCCCATACGAAGTTAAAACCTATTATTGAATATTGTCAGTTCTATGACACCTAGAGTGCTGAAATTTTGTGTAAGTGCATCTAGCATCAATTCGCATAGTTGTGCCAAAAAGGGGCGGTATTGGAAAAGTGGGCGTGGTACCTCCCATACGAAGTTAAAACCTATTATTGAATATTGTCAGTTCTATGACACCTAGAGTGCTGAAATTTTGTGTAAGTGCATCTAGCATCAATTCGCATAGTTGTGCCAAAAATGGGCGGTATTGGAAAAGTGGGCGTGGCATCTCCCATACGAAGTTAAAACCTATTATTGAATATTGTCAGTTCTATGACACCTAGAGTGCTGAAATTTTGTGTAAGTGCATCTAGCATCAATTCGCATAGTTGTGCCAAAAAGGGGCGGTATTGGAAAAGTGGGCGTGGCACCTCCCATACGAAGTTAAAACCTATTATTGAATATTGTCAGTTCTATGACACCTAGAGTGCTGAAATTTTGTGTAAGTGCATCTAGCATCAATTCGCATAGTTGTGCCAAAAATGGGCGGTATTGGAAAAGTGGGCGTGGCACCTCCCATACGAAGTTAAAACCTATTATTGAATATAGTCAGTTCTATGACACCTAGAGTGCTGTAATTTTGTGTAAGTGCATCTAGCATCAATGTGCATAGTTGTGCCAAAAATGGGCGGTATTGGAAAAGTGGGCGTGGAACCTCCCATACGAAGTTAAAATATAGAATATAGTCAGTTCTATGACACCTAGAGTGCTGAAATTTTGTGTAAGTGCATGTAGCATCAATTCGCATAATTGTGCCAAAAATGGGCGGTATTGGAAAAGTGGGCGTGGCATCTCCCATACGAAGTTAAAACCTATTATTGAATATAGTCAGTTCTATGACACCTAGAGTGCTGTAATTTTGTGTAAGTGCATCTAGCATCAATGTGCATAGTTGTGCCAAAAATGGGCGGTATTGGAAAAGTGGGCGTGGCATCTCCCATACGAAGTTAAAACCTATTATTGAATATAGTCAGTTCTATGACACCTAGAGTGCTGTAATTTTGTGTAAGTGCATCTAGCATCAATGTGCATAGTTGTGCCAAAAATGGGCGGTATTGGAAAAGTGGGCGTGGCACCTCCCATACGAAGTTAAAACCTATTATTGAATATTGTCAGTTCTATGACACCTAGAGTGCTGAAATTTTGTGTAAGTGCATCTACCATCAATGTGCGTAGTTCTGCCAAAAATGGGCGGTATTGGAATAGTGGGCGTACCACCTCCCATACGAAGTTAAAACATATTATCGAATAGTGTCAGTTCTATGACACGTATAGTGCTCAAATTTTCTGTAAGTGCATCTAGCATCAATGTGCGTAGTTGCGCCTAAAATGGGCGGTAATGCAAAAGTGGGCGTGGCACCTCCCATATGAAGTTAAAACCAAAATTACACCTACTGTAATTTTGTGTAAGTGCATCTAGCATTAATGTGCGTAGTTGTGACAAAAATGGGCGGTAATGGAAATGTGGGCGTGGCACCTCCCATACGAAGTTAAAACCCATTTTCGAATATATGCCGTTCTATGGCAGATAAAAAACTGAAATTTTGCAGTAATTTTTCCTTCTACAAAAGATAACTAAAAAAGAATTTCTAGGCCCAATAGAATTCTGCTTGCATAAAGCATGGATTTGAAAAAAAAAATTTTTTTGATTTACTAGTTTTATTATGATAATATTGGTATGGTTCAATTATGTATGGAACAAAATATCGGCCAAATGGCCGCTAAGACCTCGGCGGCACACCTCCATCCGATGGTCCAAATTTTCGATGACGCTGAGG
The DNA here is from genome assembly GCA_947397865.1 of Polietes domitor. Classification (NCBI taxonomy): domain Eukaryota; kingdom Metazoa; phylum Arthropoda; class Insecta; order Diptera; family Muscidae; genus Polietes; species Polietes domitor. The sequence goes on along the minus strand of OX377619.1, from coordinate 164,151,644 downwards.
GATAATTGAGGTTCTATGCCTTTAATGTGCCGAATTATCTCATGCTCTAGCCCTTGACTTCTTGTTTTATCGACGTACACCTTTTCCTTCAAATAACCCCAAAGAAAGAAATTCAACAGTGTCAAATCACTTGATCTTGGCGGCCAATTGACATCGCCACCACGTGAGATAACACGGCCATTGAAAGAGCCATTGTTTCAATAGCTGTGTGGCAAGTGACACCGTCCTGTTGAATCCATATATCGTCCACATCCATATCTTCCAATTCGGGCCATAAAAAGTTCGTTATCATCTCACGATAGCGAAGACCACAGTAACTGCCTGACCGGCCACATTTTGGAAAAAATACGGCCCGATGATGCCGCCAGCCCATAAACTGCACCAAACAGTCACTCTTTGTGAGTGCATTGGTTTTTCGACAAGCACTCTTAGATTATCATTCGCCCAAATGCGGCAATTCTGCTTATTGACGAATCCACTGAGGTGAAAATGTGCCTCATCACTGAAGATGATTTTCTTCTAAAATTGATCATCCACTGTTGCCATTTCTTGGCACCATTCTGACCATTGATGACGTTTGGAATGATCAAGAGGTTTTAGTTCTTGAGTTCTCGTGTAAATGCAAGTCTTTATGCATAATATTCATCAACGACGAGCGTGAGAGGTGTAATTGTTGGGCACGACGACGAGTTGAGGTGGACGGCTCTTCAGCCACACTATTCCGAACAGCAGCAATATTTTCTGCAGTACGAGCTGTACGAGCATGCACTGGTGTTTCCACATCTCCAACAGACCCGGTTTGCTGAAATTGTGCACGATTTTCCGATTGTACGCACATATGGACGATTAAATTGACCAAAAAATCACGATATGCATTTTGATTTGAACGCACATTTTCATAATAAGCCTGAATAACTTTAACGCGTGGCTCGATTGTGTATCTTTCCATGGTTCAAATTGAGTTAGTCTGAAATTGAGAAATGTCAAATGAAATGCAGAAAAAACTTGACGTTTAGGTGTGGTTCACATTCAACATCGGCCCTTATAAAACCACCATTTATATACTTTATGGAGAATATTTCATGATGTTACAAACAGAATGACAAAGTGAATATACACCCATCCTTAGGTGGAGGGTACAAAAATTATGGTTTTTGGTGTGTTTTCAAGATCGTTTAACTCAAAAATTTGTCACTACACAAAAGCGACTCTGAACGTCCAAAATTCGACCAATAAGTAACTCCAAGACAATTGTTTATTAATTAAAAAAATACAAAAATCAAAGAACCAAATATTTTGCAGATATGAGGGGGATGACTGGAAATTATATTGAAAATTATAGATAATCCTAATAAATATATATTTTAAATATATGTAAACTAGCAGTAACCGCTGCTTCGCACGCGAAAAAGCCAGTTATTTGTTAATTTTATCCGTCTCTGTTATTTATTTATTTATCTATTTATTTAATTTTCTTTTGTATCTAAAATCTAAAATAGTAATTTGGAAACATCCTATTATATAGCACTCACACACAGTCAAAGTAATGTGCTTGTCAATATGCACTATTTGAGCTGAACTCCTTCGTATGTATAATTTTTATCATTTTCTACCAAGTTTTGAACAAAAAATTACCACCATTTATATCCTCGATCTCATGTTTCTACTTTATAACTTTTGCACCTCTTTCCCAAAAAGTACACATTTTGAAAAACCACTATAGGTAACATGTGTTTTTGCTTCCCCTAAAAATATGTACTTTATTTGGTAACACATTTATTTCTTGTCGGGACGTATCGTTGTATTAAGTACAAATTTTGAAATATCCATTTATGTTCCGCGTTTAAGTAATTAAAGGACTGTACACAATTTTTATCCCTTTTCGTCCCGCGCATCCCTTAAAAGTACAAATTTCGAAAGTCCAATTTTACTGCGCTTCTACGTGGTCAGAGGAATTTACATACTAAATCAAGAAATCCATTTCTGTTGCAAGTCTACGTTGTCAGAGGAATATACACTTCAAATTTCTCGACTATAGCTGCAATACTTTAGTTTTATCGCTTTTGGTCCCGCTCACCTCCTTTAATTACAAATTAAAAAAAAATCCATTTAGATTGCGCTTCTACGTTGTCAGGGAATTTACACTCCAAATTTCGCGATTGTAGCTATAATACTTTGGTTGGTACAATTTTTATCCCTTTTTGTCCCTCTCACCCCTAACAAGCACAAATTTCGAAAAATCCATTTAGATTTGCGCTACTACGTTGTCAGTGCAATTTACATACCAAATTTCACGACTATAGTTGCAATACCTAAATTGGTACAACTTGTATCCTTTTTTCCCCGCGCACCCCTTGAAAGTAAAAATTTCGAAAAATCCAATTTTCTTCGCTTTTATTTGGTCAGAGGAATTTACATACCAAATTTCACGACTATAGTTGCAATACTTAAATTGGTACAACTTGTATCCCTTTTTGCCCCGCGAACCCCTTGAAAGTAAAAATTTCGAAAAATCCAATTTTACTTCGCTTTTATATGGTCAGAGAAATTTACATACCAAATTTCACGATTCTAGGTGTAATAGTTTAGTTGGTACCATTTTTATCCCTTTTTATCCCGCTGGCCCTTCAAAGTACAAATTTCGAAAAATCAAATTTTACTTCGCTTTTATATGGTCAGAGGAATTTACATACCAAATTTTACGATTCTAGGTGTAATACTTTAGTTGGTACCATTTTTATCCCGCTCGCCCCTTAAAAGTACAAATTTCGAAAAATCCAATTTTACTTCGCTTTTATATGGTCAGAGGAATTTACATACCAAATTTCACTATTCTATGTGTAATAATTTTCTTGTACCATTTTTATCCCTTTTTGTCCCGCTCACCCCTTATAAGTACAAATTTCGAAAAATCAATTTATATTGCACGTCTACGTTGTCAGAGAAATGTAAATACCTATTTTCACGATTCTAGCTGCAATTCTTAAATTGGTACCATTTTTATCCCTTTTGTCTCTTTCCTCCCTTAAAAGTACAAATTTCGAAAAATCCCTATTTGTAGCTTGTCTGCATGGTCACTGCAAGGATCTCACCGAATTTCATGTTCATAGCTACTGCCGTTTAGTCAGGACGAAGGTTCGATGTTTATCCCTTTTTGGGCCATTTTACCCCCTAAAAGTACGAAAAAAGTACGTATTTGGGAACTACACTGCAAATTTCATGAACCTGACTTCAGCCGTTTGGTCTGGGGGCTGGTCAATGATAAGTCAGTCAGTAACGCAACTCTTTTATATATATAGATAGATATGTGTATTACTCACATCAGTACAATTTAGCGAACATGGCAATCATATGCGGTATATTTTTAAAAAATTCGGTATATTTTTAATTCAAATTCGATAAAATAGATTTTCTGAAAACATAATCTTAAAAACATTTATTTAAAAAAGGTAAGCCATCATTTTTATATTTTAACTAAATTAAATTATCCACAAAAAATTAAATATATTTTTTTCCTCTGTCGCTTAAGATATTTCCTAATAAATATATCATAAATATTTAACCACAACACATGGAAATCATATGCGGTATGTTTAAAAAAATTCAATTTCGATAAAATTGATTTTCTGAGAATTGATCTGCGATCAAATCTTAAAACCATTTATTTAAAAACAATTTTTACATTTTGACTAAATTCAATTATCCATAAAAAAGTAAATATGTATATTTTTTGGAAAATGTCGCTTAAGATAGTCCTAATAAATATAAATCTTAAAAATAAATATGTGTTCTTTTAAATCATTACAATTTAGCCACTGCAATAATATGCGGTATGTTTTAAAAAAATTAATTTCGTTTTGAACTGGGATATTGTCCTGGCTCAAGACCATTTTGCTTCTATATTTAATAGAATGCAGCCACTTGAAAAGACTTTTGACATGGTCGAAATCATGATCGTGGTAGTCTGCAGCCAAGTAATAAATGTTACCATGCCATTTGTAAATAAATTTGCATTCTATTAAATATAGAACCAAAATGGTCTTGAGCCAGGACAATATCCCAGTTCAAATCAAATATTGATTACAGACCAAAAAAATGCAAACGAAAAAAACTAAAAAAATTAATTTCAATAAAATTGCTTTTTTTTGAAATTCTAAACAAGGATCTATGATCAAATCATTAGGCCATTTATTTAAAAAAAGTAAGTAACAATTTTTATATTTTGACTAAATTCTATAATCCACAAAAATTTAAACTGTCGCTTAGGATATTTCCTAACAAATATATATTTTAAATATAAATAAGCTTATTACTCAACTCAGTGCAATTTAGCTTCGCCACATGGCAATGCATCATGGCATTGACAATCATAAGCGGTATATTTTTCAAAATTGGCACACTGAGGATCATTCAAGGCTATGTGATCGAGAGCGCTCACCTTAAAGCCCATGCCGTAGCGACATTGGATTTTTACGCCCACAATGTTAGACAGAACATCCTCGTACGGCTTTTTTACCACCTGGAAAAAGTTGATGTTAGCTGGGTCTGTGTAGCTATAGCTGCAGTAGTATTGACCATTGACAGCCACAAGGAATTCCGTTTTCTTGCAGGCAATTCCAATTTTGAATGATTTGTGAAAATCAAATGGAAAATGTGTGGGCTTCTCTGGTGAAGCGTGCCTGCAAATATATATTGGATTGGTACTTGGATTAATATGTATAACAAATCCAACGAAGCATCGCATACTTACGTGAATGCTATCAAATCCTTGGCAGTCGGATACAGGTTGCTAAGATATACGGTCTTAGATTTGAAACTACAATTTAAGTGTAGAATTTGCTTTTCACTGTGGCTGTGTTTCAGGACGAAAAACACTTCACCATTGGGCGAACCGAAACAACGGCCGGTTATAACCATCAAGTGGCCGGGTTTGAATTTGATCGGTATATCATTGCTGAAATACAGCTCGGCTTGCATATAGCCAATATAGGCAGATGGTGGCCATATACTGGGGAAGGTTTGACGATGATCAATGCGGCTGATCAGCTTAACATCACCGCCCACATGAATGTAATTCAATTGATATTCCATGGAATTCGCATAAAAGTATTCCAAAGTGTTGCCACCGTTAAGGGACACTTTAAAACAGCTATCCCACATATGAATATTAATTTTTATGAGGTCGTTCTTCAGAGTAGCTGTTGGACATGCGGTCGCCACAGCATTTCCCCAGTCACCGCCAAAGCGCGAATTGGCCGTGAATTCGTGCTCTTCAAATCGCAGCTCCACCTGAAGCCCAATATCTGCTGCGGCATTGCTATTGAATTTTTTCTTCGACAATGATACAAGCAAACTGCAGAGATTAGAAAGATATTAAATTTGTTTTAAAATGTCGAAGTAGAGCCACAAGTCATCGGCATACTACAGGATGGAACATTTAAAATGTTTGGGCCGTTTTATTTTTATTTTTATTTTTATTTTTATTTTTATTTTTATTTTTATTTTTATTTTTATTTTTATTTTTATTTTTATTTTTATTTTTATTTTTATTTTTATTTTTATTTTTATTTTTATTTTTATTTTTATTTTTATTTTTATTTTTATTTTTATTTTTATTTTTATTTTTATTTTTATTTTTATTTTTATTTTTATTTTTATTTTTATTTTTATTTTTATTTTTATTTTTATTTTTATTTTTATTTTTATTTTTATTTTTATTTTTATTTTTATTTTTATTTTTATTTTTATTTTTATTTTTATTTTTATTTTTATTTTTATTTTTATTTTTATTTTTATTTTTATTTTTATTTTTATTTTTATTTTTATTTTTATTTTTATTTTTATTTTTATTTTTATTTTTATTTTTATTTTTATTTTTATTTTTATTTTTATTTTTATTTTTATTTTTATTTTTATTTTTATTTTTATTTTTATTTTTATTTTTATTTTTATTTTTATTTTTATTTTTATTTTTATTTTTATTTTTATTTTTATTTTTATTTTTATTTTTATTTTTATTTTTATTTTTATTTTTATTTTTATTTTTATTTTTATTTTTATTTTTATTTTTATTTTTATTTTTATTTTTATTTTTATTTTTATTTTTATTTTTATTTTTATTTTTATTTTTATTTTTATTTTTATTTTTATTTTTATTTTTATTTTTATTTTTATTTTTATTTTTATTTTTATTTTTATTTTTATTTTTATTTTTATTTTTATTTTTATTTTTATTTTTATTTTTATTTTTATTTTTATTTTTATTTTTATTTTTATTTTTATTTTTATTTTTATTTTTATTTTTATTTTTATTTTTATTTTTATTTTTATTTTTATTTTTATTTTTATTTTTATTTTTATTTTTATTTTTATTTTTATTTTTATTTTTATTTTTATTTTTATTTTTATTTTTATTTTTATTTTTATTTTTATTTTTATTTTTATTTTTATTTTTATTTTTATTTTTATTTTTATTTTTATTTTTATTTTTATTTTTATTTTTATTTTTATTTTTATTTTTATTTTTATTTTTATTTTTATTTTTATTTTTATTTTTATTTTTATTTTTATTTTTATTTTTATTTTTATTTTTATTTTTATTTTTATTTTTATTTTTATTTTTATTTTTATTTTTATTTTTATTTTTATTTTTATTTTTATTTTTATTTTTATTTTTATTTTTATTTTTATTTTTATTTTTATTTTTATTTTTATTTTTATTTTTATTTTTATTTTTATTTTTATTTTTATTTTTATTTTTATTTTTATTTTTATTTTTATTTTTATTTTTATTTTTATTTTTATTTTTATTTTTATTTTTATTTTTATTTTTATTTTTATTTTTATTTTTATTTTTATTTTTATTTTTATTTTTATTTTTATTTTTATTTTTATTTTTATTTTTATTTTTATTTTTATTTTTATTTTTATTTTTATTTTTATTTTTATTTTTATTTTTATTTTTATTTTTATTTTTATTTTTATTTTTATTTTTATTTTTATTTTTATTTTTATTTTTATTTTTATTTTTATTTTTATTTTTATTTTTATTTTTATTTTTATTTTTATTTTTATTTTTATTTTTATTTTTATTTTTATTTTTATTTTTATTTTTATTTTTATTTTTATTTTTATTTTTATTTTTATTTTTATTTTTATTTTTATTTTTATTTTTATTTTTATTTTTATTTTTATTTTTATTTTTATTTTTATTTTTATTTTTATTTTTATTTTTATTTTTATTTTTATTTTTATTTTTATTTTTATTTTTATTTTTATTTTTATTTTTATTTTTATTTTTATTTTTATTTTTATTTTTATTTTTATTTTTATTTTTATTTTTATTTTTATTTTTATTTTTATTTTTATTTTTATTTTTATTTTTATTTTTATTTTTATTTTTATTTCACAGCAGTCACATGAGACCTGAACGACATTCATTTGGGATACTCTGCACCTACCTTTTCGGATTATCGATTGCCTTGACGTCGATATCAAAATACTGACCGCTTTTGAAGGACTCTGCTAGTCTTCCATTGAATTCAGTGGCTAAATAGTCCATGTCCTTTGTTTTACTGAACTGTAAAATGTTCTGAGTTGACTGTAGGTATCACGAAGAATTTAACGTTATTTATACAAATTTTTTCTAAATTCGTTTACACTCGTGGTCATAATTATAGCACTACTCATTTGTACTAAGGCGCACAAAATCTTGAGTTACGTGTAAAAATAGGGTGTTTTCGTACCTTTTGATTGATTTTTGATTTTTTTTGCAAAAATGAAAGTTTTGTCCATTCCAGCTAACATCTGTCATTATTTAATGAATTGAAGTCCCATAGAGATACTTAAAATTTACCAAAATTGATAAAAACTCGACAATAATCATCAGAAAAATAATTGGATTGGGCTTACTATAGGGTGGGCCATTTAAAATTGTACATTTGAACTACCGATTACTTTGACTTTGAAAGGGAGAACAAGTAAAAACGACGTTAAGTTTGGCCGGGCCGAATTTTATATATCCTCCACCATGGATTGCATTCCACAGAGGCTGTCGATTTGTGAAGAAGTACAGTAACATTACAGAAAAATGTTACATTTTTAACATAGCCAAACCAAAACAAATAAAAATATTGTAAAAATAATTTTATAAATAAATTGAAAATTTTAATTATTTTATGTCAAGTCAAAAAGTAAATATCTTCAAAAAAGCTTAAATCCCTAAATATTGGGAGATAGTGGATGCATTTTCAGCTTCAGCCTATTTTAATTCCAAAAGAATAAATTTCGAAAATCCTTCATTTCTTACGTATACAGTGCAAGCTAACCTATCCTCATGATTCCACCAATTTTTGTTCTAAAGTATGAATTTGGAAAAATCTCTTTATTTTGCATGTCTATGCAGGCAAATGATTGTATACATCGAATCCCACGATTCTACCTGTGACAATTTCTTTCCCCTTTTTCACATTTTATCCCCTAAAACTACGAGAGATGTGTACACCGAATTTTATCATTCTAGCTGTAGCCGTTTAATTGGTACCATTTTTATCCCTCAATTGCGATTGCACCCCTTGAAAGTACGAATTTAGAAAATCTTTTTATTTTTCTTGTCTACGCAGACAGAGGATGAGAGTATATGAGTCATTCCATGTCAAGCGGTACGGTTTTTGCCCTCGACAGCTGCTTTGAAAGTTTGTGTATGTATTCTTCTCATAAAAATATTATATACGTATTTTTGGAAAAAAAATTTCAATACATTTTTTCACGAGTTATGACCGATTTAACAGTAAAAAATTCTACTTTTTTTCAAAAATTTTAATTTTTTTCACACTACAAAAAAATTAAATTTTTCAATAACCTATTTTTTTGGATTTTTCATTGTTTTTATATCTTGTGTTTAAGAACTAATGAAAAAATTATAATTTTGACGATTTTTCACTGCAATTCTGGTTGATTTTGTAAAAAAAAAATCGGAAAAAAAATCGCAAAAAATAGAAACCATCATTTCACCACTTTCGAACTCACACAGTCGCTTAAAAATAGACCCAAGCACACTACTTTAAAATTTCAACAAAATGGATTGGTGTAATCATTTCGAAAATCAAAATATAAGAATTAAAATTACAAAACTTTAAAAAATCTAACCCAACTATAACACACCACATAAATATTTTAAAAGTAATTGAAATTACCTTCAAAACAAGGCATAACAAAATTTCAATTTTTTTTCCAAAAATACGTATACAATATTTTTATGAAAAGAAAACATACACAAAATTTCAAAACAATCGCAGCTATCGAGGTCAAAAACCGTACCGCTTGGCATGGAATGACTCATATACCGAATTTCATGATTTTAGCTGCAGCCATTTGGGTGGTATGATTTTTATCCCCATTTTCCATTTTACCCCCCAAAAAATACGAATTTCGAAAAATCCCTTTTATTTTATGTGTCTGTGCAATAAGCGGAATCTACACCTCCAGGATGGGCGTCATACTTCTAACTTTGTCATTCCGTTTGTAACACCTTGAAATATCGACTGATACCCTACACTATTCATGGTCGTCATAAAATTCTAAGACGATCTAGCCATGTCCGTCCGTCCGTCTGTTGAAAGAACACTAAACGGAAGGAGCTAGCAAGTCCAAATTTTGCATAAATACGTCTTATAGTCGTAAATAGGTTGGGATTGAAACTGGACGAAATCGGCTTAAAGGGAAAAATTTGTCCCCCACAAGGACTGAAAAAACCCATAATAACCCTTATATTTTAGAGTATTTAAGTATATTTTTTCAATATGTCTGCTTGTACTAACTTGATATTGGGTATGCGCATTCCCCCGATAACAAAAACGTGCACCATAAAACGATTTTTATTCGTAGGGGGTGAAATGGGACATAAAGGGATAAAAATTGTACATATCAAACGACAACAGCTAGAAACAAGAAATTCGCTCTGTACATTTCTCTAATTGAGTAGGTACATAATATGAAATTATGTTTTCCAAATTCGTACATTTAAGGGGTAAAATGGGAATAGAGGGATAAAAATGGTACCAACCAAACGGCTACACCTAGAATAATAAAATTCGGTGTATACATTCATCTGATTGCATAGATAAGTAAAATACATGGATTCGTCAAAATTCGTACTTTTTGGGATTAAAATGAAAAAAGGGGATAAAAATAGTACCAATGTAAAGACCGCAGCTAGAGTCATGAAATTCGGATTATACATTCCTCTGAGTGTGTAGACACGGAAAATAAACTGATTTTTCGAAATTCGTACTTTTTGGGGTTCAAATGGGAAAAGGGGGATACAAATAGTACCAGCCAAATGTTCACAGCTAGAGTCATGAAATTCGGTGTATACATTCCTCTGATTGCGTAGACACGAAAAATAAACGGATTTTTCGAAATTCGTACTTTTTGGGGTTCAAATGGGAAAAGGGGGATAAAAATAGTACCGACAAAATGTTCGCAGCTAGAGTCATGAAATTCGGTGTATACACTCCTCTGATTGCGTAGACACGTAAAATAAACGGATTTTTCGCAATTCGTACTTTTTGGGGTTAAAATAGAAAGGGGATAAAAATAGTACCAACCAAATGTTCGCAGCTAGAGTCATGAAATTCGGTTTATACATTCCTCTGATTGCGTAGACACGTAAAATAAACGGATTTTTCGAAATTCGTACTTTTTGGGGTTAAAATAGAAAAGGAGATAAAAATAGTACCAGCCGAATGACCGCGGCTAGAGTCATGAAATTCGGAGTGTACATTCCTCTGACTGCGTAGACACGAAAAATAAATTTTTTTCCCAATTAGTACTTTCAAGGGATACAATGGGTACAAAGGGATAAAATGGTGATAAAATAATGACGAAATTCGGCTACAGCGTGCGTGGACACGTAAAATAAAGAGATTTTAGAAAGTCGTACTCTTAAGGGGGTAAAATAAGAAAAAGGGGATAAAAATTTTACCAACCAAATGACCGCACCTAGAACATGGTGTATACATTCCTCTGACCGAATAGACACACAAAATAAAAAGATTTTTCCAAATCGTACTTTTTACTTTTACGGCAAAAATTTGTTGAATCATGAAAGTAGGTTATTTTGCACATGAGATACTGGCTTTTCAAAATTTGTTTTTGTTTTGGTTTGATTATATTCAAGAAATAGATATATTTTCCTGTAATATTACTGTACAAATCGACAGTCTCTATGAAATGCAATCCATGGTGGAGGGTATATAAAGTTCGGCCCGGCCGAACGGTTTTTACTTGTTATCCCTCAGTTCCGATTGCATCCATCGAAAGAACGAATTTGGAAAATCTTTTTATTTTACGTGTCTGCTCAGACAGAGGAATGTATACACAGAAATTCATGATTCTAGCTGTGACCATTTCGGTGGAACTATTGTTATCCCATTTTCCATTTTACTATTCTCTATTACCATTTAACCCATTTATATTCAGGATTATGTTTGACATTTGCAGAATCGGAATCGAACGAAATTGGGAAATATTAAAAACTTACTTCCAAAGCAGTGAGTATTTAACGAAAACATCGAGAAGAGATCGGCCTTCAATTCAGCCTTCATGAAGCTCACTTTCAACTCGATCAATAAGCAAAATTGCCGCATATGGGGTTCACAGAACCCACACATTACTACTGAGAAGCCAATGCATCCAACAACGAGTCACTGTTTGGTGTGGATTTTGGGCTGCACTAAAAAATCAGGTTTATCGGTTGACAAAGTTCAACCTTTCCAAAAAACAGAAATTTTAAAAAATAATCAGTATTTTTTTCTATACGATTCTAATTTAAAATATTAAATGGTTTAGTTTATCCATATTTGTAAATTCCGATGCGTCCGTACACAATTCAGGTGAAACCCTATCTGAAAAGGCAAGTGAAAACATAATTAGACTTTTGTAAACGAAATTCGAATCCGATACATAGTCGTCGAGATATATCCCCATAAAATAACGTCTAATATGTTGAGAAGTATCGGCAAAGTCTCTTAGAATATTAATGTTCTTTGCAGAATTCAATCCACAACGTTGAAATTTGGGCGCATCAAATTTTGGGATTTTTTTTGTGCGGTGATTCTTCGCTTGAGTACTAGGAATATATGAAATTTACATAATTCGCTAATTTATCACAAAATTAGAATTTAATTATTTTATTTTTTATATTTGATACCATAATTATCGATTAAACCGCAGTATGACCACAGCTGTGAAAACGTTTCAACAGCGATTAACTGAGATAAGGTATTGCTTAGCAAAAAAACGCATTGCACTGTAGGTACATTAATGCGGGTCGAAAAAAAAATTACCCCTAAAATGAAAGCTTAATTTGTTTTATGAATATATGAATATCAAAATATATCGGTTATATCTTTTGTATTCACTAGAGCGATATTACATAAACTTTAAAAATCATGTTTTTCTGTTTTTGACAACATGATTTTTAGATGTTACGCAGAATCGCTCTAGCTATATAACCGAAATTTTCTGGGTGGGCCTCTATAAAATAAATTAAGCTTTCATTTCAATTTTCTTTTTGCTCCCATACAAACTTACCCGGTTTAATGTACATATGTGCTATATGTGGTATAGCAGATGTGCTCAATATTTTAGCACACTACTTAAATCGACTAGACCCCAATAGGTACATTTATATAGATGTTGTATTCAATAGTTGCTGACGAAGCGTCATCAAATGTTCGGATGGAGATCATTTTTAAACTGACACTCTTGCAACTGAGCCGTCTAAGCCCGCAGAATAGGTCGATGACAAACCGACGAAATCTCAGCACCATTCGTTTGTTAAATCATATGTGGGAATTTTGCTGATATTCTTTCAATAAATAAAATTCCTAAATACGACTCCTCTGAACTTATTTAATATAGCTGAACATATACATATTAATACAGGGTGGGCCATTTAAAATTTGAACTACCGATTACTTTGCCTTTAGAAGGTAGAATAACATTCATTTTATTTTTATTTTCAGTTTTATGTTTTTAAATTTGAACTACCGATTACTTTGACTTTGAAAGGTAGAATAACATTCATTTTTATTTTCAGTTTTATGTTTGACATTTGCAAAATGGGACGCATCCGATGCGTTTTCGCTTCGCCCAATGGACTGATGATTGTTTAGCAGGAGATGAAGAATTTTACCGAACCATTGTGTTTTCAGATGAAGCTCATTTTCATCTCGGTGGCTATGTCAATGAGCAAAATTGCCGCATATGGAGATCACAGTTTATGAAAGTCGAATAATCAGCGGAAATTGTGATGCCAATTGGCTACATCGGAGCTGTGATTTGAGCCATTTGGCTTATTTATTTCCAAAATCGGGTAAATGGGAATAGCGGTACTAAAAATGGTACCAACCAAACGGCTGATTGCGTACCCACGAGTATGTATTTTGACTTCGTAAACTCGAAAATTATACATATTACAAAATGTTTATGATTTTTTAATTCCACCTTTGGTGTAGGATACATTTAATATTTCTACCCTCATTTTCGGAATATATGTCCGATCACACCCGCTTATACATATGTACAATTAAAGGTAATTATGATGGCTAAAAATCCGATCAACCCAAATTTTCAATACATTTTCGATTACTCCGTCTCGAATCTCTTCAAGGTCAACTTTGACTGGCTCTAGATAGTTTGCGTAACCATTTATCCTTAATGGCTCCCCACAGAAAATAATCACGGCTCCGAGGCGGCCAATTGACATCACAATTTCGGCTGATTATGCGATTAGGGTGTCCAAAAAAACCGGTTGTTTCAGAAAGACGGTTATCGGTTTAACCGAAAAATTAATTTTTTTTAAAACCGGTTTTCGGTTTAAATCAAAGAACGAAAATATTTAAAATAATCTTTTTTATTATACCCTACACCACTTCGTGGTCTAGGGTATTATAAGTTAGTTTCGCGCCAAATGTTTGTAACACCAAGAAATAATCGAGCTAGACCCACCTTTAAGTATACGGATCGGCTTAGAATCACCAGCTGAGTCGATTTAACGATGTCTGTCTGTCCGTCCGTCCGTCCGTCTGCTATCCATCTAAGCTTGTTCGCACTCTACAGGTCGCAATTGTTGTCCGATTGTCATGAAACTTGGCAGAAGTTATTTTTTCTGGCCAAGGACCATCGGTATTGAATTTGGTGGAAATCGGTTCAGATTTAGATATAGCCCCCATACAAATGTCGCTCCCTATTTCACTTTTTCCGCTTTAGAAACCACATTTTCTTTAAAATTGGCACAACATCTTATAATCCAACTAGAAACACGTATGCAAAAATTGGGTAAGATCGGTTCAGATTTAGATATAGCCTCCATACAAATGTCGCTCCCGATTTCACATTTTCCGCTCTAGAGACGACATATTGTACCCGATTTTCTTTAAATTTTGCAGAACATCTTATAAGCCAACACGTATGCAAAATTTGGGTAAGATCGGTTTAGATTTAGATATAGCCCACATACAAATGTCGCTCCCGATTTCACTTTTCCGCTTTAGAAACCACATATTGTACCCGATTTTCTTTAAAATTGACACAACATTTTATAATCGAACTAGAAACACCTATGCTGAAAGTGGGTATGATCGGTTCAGATTTAGATATAGCCCCCATACAAATGTCGCTACCGATTTGACTTTTTCCGCTCTAAAATCCACATATTGTACCCGTTTTTCTTTAAAATTGGCACAACATCTAACCCAAATAAAAAACCTATGGTGAAAGTGGGTAAGATCGGTTCAGATTTAGATATAGCCCTCATACAAATGTTGCTCCCGAATGTTTAACCGATTTTGACCAAATTTTACATATTATATTTCACCAATAAACAGACATGGTGAAAGCGGGTCACATCGTTCCAATTTTTCAATATACCCCCATACAAATGTCCTTTCCGATTTAACATTTTTTGTCAAACACATACATTTACAGGATGCAAAAATCCTTTCCGATTTCACTTTTTTACCGAATTGAATTGTAATGAGATAGAAAGTGCGTACGTCTTTAGCCTTTCCTTACTTGTTTGGGAGATGCCCATATGTCTATTCTTTGGTATAACCCAAATGGGGCCCCATTCTGATCTATTACAGCTCTAGAAACTACATCTTACATCGGATCTTCATCAAATTTTGCAGATCATGATATTTTTCAACTAGGAATACCTACCGTGAATGAGAAATATATATGCCCATGTTTTGGAACAGGCCCAAAATGTTGTTATAGGTCCCCTTTTGAAATGTCGGTCCGATTCATTCTATTACTACTGTATAATTTGTATTTGTCTGTCGGATATTATTAACCATATTCGGTAAATATGACAAAAGATGAATTTATAGTAACTGTATAATTTATATGAACTACATAAAATTGCTCCCATAAAATAAATGGGTTTAGTATTCAAAGCGAGGTACATACGCAGGGAGTGGTGTAGGGTATTATATAGTCTGCCCCGCCCGACTTTAGCCTTTCCTTACTTGTTACGAAAGTAAATCCAGTTCATTTTTCGTTCATTTAATTTTTCAGTTCATTTTTTTATACCCTACACCACTTCGTGGTCTAGGGTATTATAAGCTAGTTTCGCGCCAAATGTTTGTAACACCAAGAAATAATCGAGCAAGACCCACCTTTAAGTATACCGATCGGCTTAGAATCACTAGCTGAGTCGATTTAACGATGTGTGTCTGTCCGTCCGTCTGCTGTCCATCTAAGTTTGTTCGCACTCTACAGGTCGCAATTGTTGTCCGATTGTCATGAAACTTGGCAGAAGTTATTTTTTCTGGCCAAGGACCATCGGTATTGAATTTGGAGGAAATCGGTTCAGATTTAGATATAGCTCCCATACAAATGTCGCTCCCGATTTGACATTTTCCGCTCTAGAAACGACATATTGTCCCCGATTTTCTTTAAATTTTGCAGAACATCTTATAATCCAACTAGAAACACGTATGCAAAAATTGGGTAAGATCGGTTCAGATTTATATATAGCCCCCATACAAATGTCGCTCCCTATTTCACTTTTTCCGCTTTAGAAACCACATATTGTACCCGATTTTCTTTAAAATTGGCACAGCATCTTATAATCCAACTAGAAATACCTATGCAAAAATTGGGTAAGATCGGTTCAGATTTAGATATAGCCCCCATACAAATGTCGCTCCCTATTTCACTTTTTCCGCTTTAGAAACCACATATTGTACCCGATTTTCTTTAAAATTGGCACAGCATCTTATAATCCAACTAGAAATACCTATGCAAAAATTGGGTAAGATCGGTTCAGATTTAGATATAGCCCCCATACAAATGTCGCTCCCGATTTGACATTTTCCGCTCTAGAAACGACATATTGTACCCGATTTTCTTTAAATTTTGCAGAACATCTTATAATCCAACTAGAAATACCTATGCAAAAATTGGGTAAGATCGGTTCAGATTTAGATATAGACCCAAACAAATGTCACTCCCTCCGCTCTAGAAACCTCATCTTGCACCCGATTTTCTTTAAATTTGGCTCAACATCTTATAATCTAACTAGAAACACCTATGCTGAAAGTGGGTATGATCGGTACAGATTTAGATATAGCCCACATACATATGTCGCTCCCGATTTGACATTTTCCGCTCTAAAATCCACATATTGTACCCGTTTTTCTTTAAAATTGGCACAACATCTTATAATCCAACCTATGGTGAAAGTGGGTAAAATCGGTTCAGATTTAGATATCGCCCTCATACAAATGTTGCTCCCGAATGTTTAACCGATTTTGGCCAAACTTTACATATTATATTTCACCAATAAACATACATGGTGAAAGCGGGTCACATCGTTCCAGGTTTCAATATACCCCTATACAAATGTCCTTTCCGATTTAACATTTTTTGTCAAACACATACATTTACAGGATGCAAAAATCCTTCCCGATTTCACTTCTTTACCAAATTGAATTGTAATGAGATAGAAAGTCCGTCCGTCTTTAGCATTTCCTTACTTGTTTGGGAGATGTCCATATGTCTATTCTTTGGTATAACCCAAATGGGGCCCCATTCTGATCTATTACAGCTCTAGAAACTACATCTTACATCGGATCTTCATCAAATTTTGCAGATCATGATATTTTTCAACTAGGAATACCTACCGTGAATGAGAAATATATAAGCCCATGTTTTGGACCAGGCCCAAAATGTAGTTATAGGCCCCCTTTTGAAATGTCGGTCCGATTCATCCTATTACTACTGTATAATTTGTATTTGTCTGTCGGATAATTGGATCAATTACCATATTATTAACCATATTCGTTAAATATGACTAAAGATTAATTTATAGTATAATTTATATGAACTACATAAAATTGCTCCAATGAAATAAATGGGTTTAGTGATCAAAGCGAGGTACATACGCAGTGAGTGGTGTAGGGTATTATATAGTCGGCCCCGCCCGACTTTAGCCTTTCCTTACTTGTTTTTAAATAAAGTCAATTCTATAAAATAATTCATATTTTTATGTACAAAAACTTGGATAAAGTGTTTACGTAGAATCCTTATTATAACAAGTAAAAACGGCGTTAAGTTCGGCCGGGCCGAACTTTATATATCCTCCACCATGGATTGTATTCCACAGAGGTTGGCGGTTTTCGTAGAAGTGCAGTAATATTACTGGAAAATATAAATTTTTTAATATAGCCAAAACAAAACAAATACAAATATTGAAAAAATAATTTTATAAATAAATATAATATTTTAATTATTTCAAACCATTATTTATTTAAAATCAAAAAATTAATATTCTTATATTTATATTTTCAAAAAGCTTAAATACCATAAATATTGGTAGATAGTGGGTGCTACAGTTGGTTGTATTTCCATTCTATTTTAATTCCAAAAGTACAATTTTTGAAAATCCATTATTTGCAAAAAAAAATATTTTGCGTATCTATGCAGGCTGAGGAATGTATACACCGAATTCCATAATTCCAGCTGCGACCATTTGTTTGTTACCATTTTTACCAGCTTGACGTTTCTACGTTTAGAATTTCATCATTCTAGCTGTAGTCGTTTAATTGGTACTATTTGTATCCCTCTGTACCATTGTATCCCTTGAAAGTACGAATTTCGAAAAATCCGTTTATTTCAGAGGAATGTTTACTCCAAATTGCATGACTCTAGCTGCAGTCATTTGATTGGTACTATTTGTATCCCCTTTTTTCATACTAACCCCAAAAAGTACGAATTTCGAAAAATTCGTCTATTTTCCATGTCTACGCAGTCAGAGGAATGTATACTCCGAATTTCATGACTCTAGCTGCGGTCATTTGATTGGTACTATTTTTATCCCCTTTCTTCATTTTAACCCCAAAAAGAAAGAAAAACCTGTTTATTTTAAGTGTCTACGCAATCAGAGGAATGTATACACCAAATTTCATTATTCCAGGTGTAGCCGTTAGGTTGATACCATTTTTATCCCTCCAAACCCATTGTATCCCTTGAAAGTACGAATTTGGAAAAAAAACTTTTATTTTTCATGTCTACGTAGTCAAGGCAATGTATACTTCGAATTTCATAACTCTAGGTGCGGTCGTTTGGTTTGTACTATTTTTATCCCCTTTTTCTACAGGGTGGCTGATGAATGACCCTACATTAAGAAACTCAAATAATTCTTTGTTTAATTCATATAAATTATTTTTTCTTTGTTCATTTGACAACTGATACATGTTTACTAAACCTTTTTAACGCGTTTTAAAAATAATAGAATTTAAATGAAATCCATAGTCGGTGACACATGTGCAAAATTCATTATTCATTACTTCCTGTAGAGTTTCAGTAAGAATTGTCTCAATTGCTGTTCGAATGCATTGCTTTAAATCTCCAATTTTTTGGATTTATTTTATAAACTTCCTGTTGAAATAACCCCACAAGAAAAAAAGTAGGTGCAGTGAGTTCGGGAGATTTTGGGGGCCAACGAAATGTCGAGTTTCTAGAAATCAGCTTATTGGGGAACTTTCGCAGCAATTCTCTCATAGCAGTACCTGGCTATGTGACAAGACGCATCATCCCGTTGAAAACACACAGTGTTGAAAGGGCTTCACTTTCGTTGCAGTTCTGCAAAGAAAAACTCATTTAACAGCAGCATTAAGTAGCATGGTAGCAGAATTCATCAGTCACCCTGTATTTGGACCCCAAAAAGTACCAATTTCGAAAAATCAGTTTATTTTCCGTGTATACACAGTCAGAGGAATGTATACTCCGAATTTCATGACTCTAGCTGCGGTCATTTGATTGGTACTATTTTTATATCCTTTTTTCATTTTACAAAAAAAGTAAAGTATTTTGAAAAATCCGTGTATTTTACTTGTTTATGCAATCAGAGGAATGTACCGAATTTCATTATTCTAGGTACAGCCGTTTGGTTGGTACCATGTTTATCCCTCTATTCCCATTTCACCCCTTAAAAGTACGAATTTGAAAAAAATACTTTTATATTATGTATCTACTCAAATAGAGGAATGTACACACCGAATTTCGTGTTTCTAGCTGTTGTCGTTTATTATGTACCATTTTTATCCCTTTTTTGCCCCATTTCACCCCCTACAAATAAGAATCACTTTATGGTGCACGTTTCTGCTATAAGGGGAATGCGCATACCAAATACCAAGCAAATATAAACAGACACATTCAAAAAACATGCTTAAACACACTAAAAAATTAGGGATTATTATGGGCGTTTTTAGTTCTTGTGAGGGAAAAATTTTCCCTTTGAGCCGATTTCGCCCAGTTTCAATCCCAACCGATTTACGACTATAAGACGCATTTATGGAAAATTTGGAAGTTTCGTTTAAAAGCGTGCTTTCAACAGACTGACGGACGGACATGGCTAGATCGTCTTAGAATTTTATGACGATCAAGAATATATATACTTTATAGGGTCTCTGGTCGATATTTCAAGGTGTTACAAACGGAATGACAAAGTTAGTATACCCCCATCCTGGAGGTGAAGGGTATAATAATATCGCAATACCAGTATACAATTGAAGTGATAATTTTGTAAGCGATTTTTTGTTTGTTTTTGATAAAGCTTGACGTAAAAAAAACACGATCGCTAAATATTGATGTAGGGCTAACAGTCATCAAGGCATCATATACGTAACTTAGCTTTTCAGTTTTTTCTCTGTCTTGTCAAAAATGCGAAATCGTCCTATAAAGTCGCCTGTCTTTCACCTTTTCGATCAATTTTGTGGTTTATTATTTGGTTTAAATCCAATATTAAATTACAAGACTTTTCGATGTCACAACTTACATCCGAATCTGAACCGTTATCTAAATCTGGTTCTACAGAAATTTCGGGGAAAAGACATTTGTATAATTCATTTGCAAATTCCTTTGTAACCGATTTTGATGAGTATTTCAATACGCCATCGTTTTACGGAAATTTTCCGGAACTTAAAAACAGCAAAAGTGTATTCAATGTTTTTACTCTTCTTTCTTCCAGACTCACCATCAGCCTTTGGCGCAAATCCAGGGCGTATGTGTCTTCTATCTTTTTTAAATTGTTGAATAAAAAGTTGTGTATTACTTCTGCTTCTATGAGTGTTGCTGAGTCCTTTGGCAGTCCTTTAATTGCTAACACAATGTGCAATGTTCTCTTATTTACCAAACATCGGTTAACCGACGCGAAAACCCCGGTTTTCTCGGTTAACCAAAAATGGCCATTTTACAAAAACCGGCCGACGGTTGCATGTGCCCGGTTTCGGTTTTGGACACCCTATATGCGATTTTCAAAAACAGTACGTAAAATATCGATGGTTGCTTTGGCTGTGTGACATGCAGCTCCTTCTTGTTGAAACCGAATGACGTTCATGTAATGTTCTTGAAATTTTGGAAACAAAAGTTCGTTGAGCATGGCACGGTAACGCTCTCCGTTGACGGTAACGGCGTCTCCTTGTTCATTTTTGAAGAAAAATATATATATATATAAAGGGTGATTTTTTAAGAGCTTGATAACTTTTTAAAAAAAAAAAACGCATAAAATTTGCAAAATCTCATCGGTTCTTTATTTGAAACGTTAGATTGGTCCATGACATTTACTTTTTGAAGATAATTTCATTTAAATGTTGACCGCGGCTGCGTCTTAGGTGGTCCATTCGGAAAGTCCAATTTTGGGCAACTTTTTCGAGCATTTCGGCCGGAATAGCCCGAATTTCTTCGGAAATGTTGTCTTCCAAAGCTGGAATAGTTGCTGGCTTATTTCTGTAGACTTTAGACTTGACGTAGCCCCACAAAAAATAGTCTAAAGGCGTCAAATCGCATGATCTTGGTGGCCAACTTACCGGTCCATTTCTTGAGATGAATTATTCTCCGAAGTTTTCCCTCAAAATGGCCATAGAATCGCGAGCTGTGTGGCATGTAGCGCCATCTTGTTGAAACCACATGTCAACCAAGTTCAGTTCTTCCATTTTTGGCAACAAAAAGTTTGTTAGCATCGAACGATAGCGATCGCCATTCACCGTAACGTTGCGTCCAACAGCATCTTTGAAAAAATACGGTCCAATGATTCAACCAGCGTACAAACCACACCAAACAGTGCATTTTTCGGGATGCATGGGCAGTTCTTGAACGGCTTCTGGTTGCTCTTCACTCCAAATGCGGCAATTTTGTTTATTTACGTAGCCATTCAACCAGAAATGAGCCTCATCGCTGAACAAAATTTGTCGATAAAAAATTTCGAACCGAACACTGATTTTGGTAATAAAATTCAATGATTTGCAAGCGTTGCTCGTTAGTAAATCTATTCATGATGAAATGTCAAAGCATACTGAGCATCTTTCTCTTTGACACCATGTCTGAAATCCCACGTGATCTGTCAAATACTAATGCATGAAAATCCTAACCTCAAAAAAATCACTCTTTACTAGCAAATACCCGCTACTTCGTACGCGGAAATTTTTCAAATGGGTTGGTATTTCTCGGTATTCAAACTGTTTTTTTTTATATTTTGAAAGTGCCTTAGTCTAAGGATATCACTTTCAGGACAAATCGTTTGTAAACGCTCACAACTTTTGAAAAATCGTTTTACTTTGCGCTATGTATTCAGCGGTATATTCACACTAACTTTTCGATTAGATTTACAACCTTGTACACCTCGAGCTTGTACAAATTTAAAAAAAGAAATCCATTTACACTGTGTCAATAGTTTAATTTATAGACACAAAATGCAAAGAATTTTTTACAAAAATCACTACAGAGTAGCAGCGTATATATCATTTGGGATAGAAAAAAGTGTAACGCATTGAAGGAGAGATTTAAAGCCATAAGTATGTCCCACGTCCCTTTCCCGTCCGTCTGGCTCGCTGGTATACACGAAAACTCAGGAAGGAATGGGGGAAATTGATATATGAAATTGATATAATCTTATCTTACCCTCACAGGTATAGTCGATATTCCAAAATAAACGACCCGTACATGCATACAATTAAACCTAAATATTATATTTAGCAATATTTTCTCATAACATATTTTCATTTTGAGTTTGAAAGCGTTTTCAGGGATATACATGCCGAATTTCATGATTCCAGCTCCGTCTGTTTGATTGGTACCATTTTTATCCCTTTCTACCTAATTTCACCCACATAAAGTACGAATTTTGAAAACTATTTTCTTAGCCACATTCGCGTTGTAAAAGTAATGCCCGTTCCGAATTTCATGATTCTAGGCCCAGTCGTTTGGTCTGGGATGTGGTACAAATTGTATCCCATTTAATCCCTTAAAAGCACAAATTTCGAAAAAATGCCTTCTTGTCATTGAATTTCAATATTGTAGCGTCATCCGTGTTGTTGGTACCTTTTTATCCCCTTTTCCCCGTTTACCAATTAAAAGTACGATTTTCAAAATATTCGGTCTTTTTCAGTTTCTAAGCATTTTGAGGTATGTATGTACACACCGAATTTTATGATTCCAGCTCCATCTGTTTAATTAGTACCATTTTTACACGATTTCACCCACAAAAAGTACGAATTTTGGATAATATTATCTTGGTCGCATTCGTGTTACAAGAGTAATGCCCATTCCAAATTTCAAGATTCTAGGCCCAGCCGTTTGGTCAGGGCGGTGGTACAATTTTTATCCCATTTAATCCCTTAAAAGTGCAAATGTTGAAAAATTCCTTCTTATCAGTGATCTGCGCTGTAAAACGAATATACACATCGAATTTCATTATTGTAGCGTCATCCGTGTTGTTGGTACCTTCTTTTATCCCTTTTTACCCGATTTCACCCCCAAAAAGTAAAAATTTTAAGAAATATTTTCTTGGGCGCGTTAAAGCTAAAAGATGAATTTGTGTACCAAATTTCAAGATTCTAGGCCCAACCGTTTGGGCATTGCTGTGGTACCATTTTTATCCCTTTTAGCCCCATTTTATCCCTTAAAAGTACTAATTTCGAAAAACTCACATCATATCTGATCTATACGCTGTAGGAGAAATGTACACAGCAAATTTCATGATTCTAGCTTCAGTCGTGTTGTTTGTACCATTTTTGTCCCTTTTTGCCTCATTTAACCCCCCAAAAGTACGCATTTTTCAAAATCCACTTTTCCGGATGCCTTCATGTCGTAAGAAGAATGCCCATACCAAATTTCAAGATTCTAGGCCCAGCGTTTGGTCATTGCGGTGGTACCATTTTTATCCCTTTTTACCCCTTAAAAGTACGAATTTCGAAAAACCCCGTCTTATCACACCTCTACACTGTAAGAGAAATGTACACACCAAATTTCAGCTCTAGCCGTTTGGCTGGGGAGTGATCAGTCAGTCACTCAGTAACTCAGTCATTCAATCGCGCAACTCTTTTATATATATAGATATATGAGTTTCAATATTTGAAACCCATATGAAGGTTTTTGTCCTAAGATGTGTATATAAAATCCGAAAATTGTATATTTATGACACAAAACCTTAGTTGTTGTAATAAGATTTCATAAATAATAAACTAAATCCAAAATTCAGCTCAGTTCAAATGGTACAATTCTTCTTTCGTTATAGATCAACTTTTTTTGGTGGCAGCTAGAGATTTGTTCCCACCACCACATACAGCTGTCAGATTTTGGATATAATCTGTGCTACAATTCCGGACGCTAATGTAAGAACATTTCATGTTCAGATTGTATAAAAATCAGCAAATTTATGTCACTGAAAAACAGTTCAGAACCACAGTCTGCCTCGCTGTGTTATTTCCATATAATTGCAAGAGTTTAAATTAAAACCATGGAAGATTTGGTCACCGAATTCAATGGAATACTCGCCCAGGGCTTGGAACAGGGCCAGTATTTTGATATAGACGTTACACTGGCCAAAAATCCTAAGAGGTAAGGAAAATCAAAAACTAGTTTTGGAAATACTTTCACTGTGAGTACTTCTCGGTGAAGTATTAAATTAACGGTATAGACTTACCAAGAGCTAAAAGAAAAATTTACTAAATTCATGCTGATATTTATACACTCCACGAGAGTATTATGTCTTTGTGCATTTGTTTGTAACACCCACACGGAAACTAGTTAGACCCATTATTTATTATTTATTATACATATCGGCTTAGAATCACTTTCTGAGTCGATTTAGCAATGTCCGTCTTCCGTCTGTCTGTCTGTCCATCTATTGTTGTAATCAAATAAGTTTTGTGGATCAATGACGAACGATTTTCTTTAAGTTTGGCACAACATCTTATAATCCAACTAAAAACATCTATGCAGAAATTGGGTAAGATCGGTTCAGATTTAGATATAGCCCCCATACAAATCTCGCTCCCGATTTGACATTTTCCGCTCCATAAACCACATATTGTACCTGATTTTCTTTAAATTTGACACAACATCTTATAATCCAACGAAAAGCACCTATGCAGAAATTGGGTAAGATCGGTTCAGATTTAGATATAGCCCGCATACAAATCTCGCTCCCGATTTGACATTTTCCGCTCTAGAAACCACATATTGTACCCGATTTTCATTAAATTTGGCACAACATCTTATAATCCAACTAAAAACATCTATGCAGAAATTGGGTAAGATCGGTTCCGATTTAGATATAGCCCCCATACAAATATCGCTCCCGATTTGACATTTTCCGCTCTAGAAACCAAATATTGTACCCGATTTTCTTTAAATTTGACACAACATCTCATAATACAACTACAAACATCTGTGCAGAAATTGGTTAAGATCGGTTCAGATTTAGATATAGCCCCCATACAAATCTCGCTCCCGATTTGACATTTTCCGCTCTAGAAACCACATATTGTACCCGATTTTCATTAAATTTGGCACAACATCTCATAATCCAACTAAAAACATCTGTGCTGAAATTGGGTAAGATCGGTTCAGATTTAGATATAGCCCCCATACAAATCTCGCTTCCGATTTGACATTTTCCGCTCTAGAAACCACATATTGTACCCGATTTTCATTAAATTTGGCACAACATCTCATAATCCAACTAAAAACATCAGTGCAGAAATTAGGTAAGATCGGTTCAGATTTAGATATAGCCCCCATACAAATCTCGCTCCCGATTTGACATTTTCCGCTCTAGAAACCACATATTGTACCCGATTTTCATTAAATTTGGCACAACATCTCATAATCCAACTAAAAACATCAGTGCAGAAATTGGGTAAGATCGGTTCAGATTTAGATATAGCCCCCATACAAATCTCGCTCCCGATTTGACATTTTCCGCTCTAGAAACCACATATTGTACCCGATTTTCATTAAATTTGGCACAACATCTCATAATCCAACTAAAAACATCAGTGCAGAAATTAGGTAAGATCGGTTCAGATTTAGATATAGCCCCCATACAAATCTCGCTCCCGATTTGACATTTTCCGCTCCAGAAACCACATATTGTACCCGATTTTCTTTAAATTTGACAAAACATCTTATAATCCAACGAAAAGCACCTATGCAGAAATTGGGTAAGATCGGTTCAGATTTAGATATAGCCCCCATACAAATCTCGCTTCCGATTTGACATTTTCCGCTCTAGAAACCACATATTGTACCCGATTTTCATTAAATTTGGCACAACATCTCATAATCCAACTAAAAACATCAGTGCAGAAATTGGGTAAGATCGGTTCAGATTTAGATATAGCCCCCATACAAATCTCGCTCCCGATTTGACATTTTCCGCTCTAGAAACCACATATTGTACCCGATTTTCATTAAATTTGGCACAACATCTCATAATCCAACTAAAAACATCAGTGCAGAAATTAGGTAAGATCGGTTCAGATATAGATATAGCCCCCATACAAATATCGCTCCTGATTTGACATTTTCCGCTCTAGAAACCACATATTGTACCCGATTTTCTTTAAATTTGGCACAACAACTTAATATACATATTTCGTTTATATTTCACATATTTCGTTTCATGACTTCTAGTGAAATTTGGCGTAGAACATTTTTTACATTCACACCACCGCCCTAAAATTCAGATTTCTCGAAGAGTTTAGCACCTCTTCGGAAATATGTACGAAATTAAGCCTAAAATAAATGTTTACTTTTTATTGTTGTTTTTACACATTCTAGTGCAAAGAAATAATTTTTGTATGTAAGAAATCTATGGATAAATGTAGAAATTATCATACGTTTTTAAAAAATCATATTTTTATACCCTACACCACTTCGTGGACTAGGGTGTTATAAGTAGGGTGTTATAGTTTTCGGTCTAATGTTTGTAACACCAAGAAATAATCGAACTAGACCCGACCCACCTTTATGTATACGGATCGGCTTAGAATCACCAGCTGAATCGATTTAACGATGTCTGCCTGTCCGTCCGTCTGCTGTCTATCTCAGCTTGGTCGCAATTGTTGTCCGATTGCCGTGAAATTTGGCACGAGTTATTTTTTGTGCAACGACGATCGGTATTGAATTTGTAGGAAATCGGTTCAGATTTAGATATAGCCTAAATATCCCTATAATTTACAATATTACTGCTCTAGAATACACATTTTACATGGAATCATGACAAAATTTTCAGGAACGTGTTATATTTGAACCAGAAACAGCTAACGGGAAAGTGGACCACATGGGTCAATATTTTGATATAGTCCACATAGAAATGTAAATAGGAGGGTTCACTATTACTGCTCTAAAATGCACATTTTACTTCAGATCTTGATCAAATTCCGCACACAATGTTACATTTAGGCTAAAAATACATATTTTGAAAGTCAGCTATATAGGTCGATGTTTTGGTATAGCCCCCATTCAAATGGGCCCTCAGTTTATACTATTATCGTTCTAGAACCCACATCGTACATTGGATCTTAATAACATTCTGCAGATCATGTTATATTTCAATAAAGAATACCTACTTTGAAAGTGATATATAGGGCCCATTTTTATTGCATCGCCCTTACAAATGGGCCCCCATTTTTATTATTAAACAAAAATTAAACAAAACTCTTTTTTCCGAACTTTTTTTCTATTTTTATAGATTTTTTCGAAAAAAAAATATTCTTTTCCAATTTTTTTTCATAAATCACTATTTCTATGTAAAAGTGTAAACATTTATAGACATCATAATTGCCTTTAAGTGAAAATATAAGCAGGTGCAATCGGATCAATATATCCAAAATGAGAGTGCAAATAATAAAGGTACCTAAGACGATAAATTTAATTTTAGTATTAAATAAATAAATGACAAACACATACAATATAACAGACCAACAATACATACAAACATCAACATACACACGTGGTACAGTGAAGACGGGACATACCGTACAACAGCAACTTTTGCATTGTTGCGAGCGATGCGAGCACATGCATAACATTGAATTGGCAAAGTGAGATTTTTAGTGTGTCGACTTAGTTCGGTGGAATATTTTGTTTATCAGCGCTTCTCATTTGTCGTATGTGACCGCTGGTACTAATATGATGATTTAAGTCAAAGACATACATTCGTTGCGAAAGTTCTGACGAGATGGGGTAGCGCCCATCGAAACTGCGCAGTCAACTTTTAGCTGCAACAATAAAGGTCCCACTTTGCCTTTTTGCTAATTTTGGGTTCTGCTGAAGACTTCAGCACAACCTTTGGTCTTGAACCAAAATAAATGACAAACACAATTTAAAAAAATATCTATAAACATTTTTTTGTTGATTTTATATAAATATATTTTTTCGGCTTGGATGCTATGTTTTTTATTTTTACATATAAGCAGTTTTATGCGTTATAATGTTAGCTATACAAACATTTAACAAATAATTTTTCCGACTTTTTTATACACTCCACCACCAGGATGGGGGTACACTAACTTTGTCATTCCGTTTGTAACACCATGAAATATCGACCTAAGACCCTATAAAGTTTATATACTCTTGATCGTCATAAAATTCTAAGACGATCTAGCCATGTCTGTCCGTCCACTGAGAGCACGCTAACATCTAAACGAAAGGAACTAGGATGACCAAATTATAGTCGTAGATCGGTTGGAATTGAAACTGGACAAAATCGGCCCAAAGGGAAAAATGTTTCTCTTACAAGGACTAAAAATACCCATAATAACCCCTAATATTTTAGAGTATTTAAGCATAGTTTTTAAAATATGTCGCATTCGCCCTATAACAAAAACGAGCTCCATTAAGTGATTTTTATTCGTAGGAGGGTAAAATGGGGCAAAATGGGGCAAAAAGGGGTAAAAATGGTACATATTAAACGACAACAGCTAGAAACACGAAATTCGGTGTATACATTCCTCTAATTGAGTAGATATAAAAGTATTTTTTTCCAAATTCGTACTCTTAAGAGGTAAAATGGGAACAGAGGGATAAAAATCGTACCAACTAAACGACTGCAGCTAGAATGATGAAATTCGGTGTAGACATCCCTCTAATTGCGTAGAGATGTAAAATAAATTGATTTTAGAAAGTCGTACTCTTAAGGGGGTAAATTAGAAAAAAGGGGATAAAAATGGTACCAACCAAATGGCCGCAGCTAGAATCATGGAGTTCGGCGTATACATTCCTCTGACTACACAAAATAAAAAGATTGAAAAAAACGTTAGGTGACGGACCCTATACAAAAATATTTTTTTCGGCTTGGGCACAACAATTTTCGTTTTTTTTGTAATATTAAATAGTATTAGTTAATTCAATACCAAATTAATTCAATATTTGTATTTTCTCCTACATTTCGACAGTTTCCGTATATCCTTGGCACACGAGAAACTCAATATGAATCCTGACGCCCACATAGGTTTGCGTGTGCTGATAAATGTGGCCGAATCCAGTATCAATGTAGATACCCTACAGGGTCCTACTGCTTGGGCGAGATTTGATAAACAAAGCGATGACATCAACGTTAATATTCACATTGATGACACCAGTTTCCATGTATCCTGCAATGGTAGTCATAACTTAAAATTAGCTTATCTCGATAGCATAAAATACTTGAAGGCCATACACATCGGTGGAGATGTGAAGCTCATAAAGCGTGTGGATCACCGTAAAGTCTATCCCACAGTATGGCCGCCATCAGCGTGCATCCCTTATTATCCGTGTGCGATGTACTTCAGCAATGACATACCCATACGCTTCAAGCCGGGACATTTGATGGTACTCAAAGCCCGTTGTTATCAGCAGCCAACTGGAAATTTCTACATTAACCTGAAACATGCCCACTATGAAACTCTGCTGATGCATTTGAGCGTTGATTTCAATGCTAAGACAGTGTTTCGCAGCCATTTAGACTCGACTGGCAATGAGTTTTATGCTCACACGTAAGTACCTATTGCAAATGTTCGATTAGATTGTCGTTAATTGTGAATAATTTCAGATACTCGGCAAATCACACTCATGGCGGTTTTCCATTCGATTTCTACAAACCATTTAAAATAGGCATAGCCTGCGCGGAGACGGAATTCCTTATTGCCATCAATGGCGTTCAATTTTGTACATTTGCCTATGCGGATCCCGAAAATCGTCATCCCGAGGGTGTTGTGGCCAGACCTTACGCAAATGTGTTGTCCAACATAGTGTTCATGAAGGTATTTTCCCGTCACGGTGCTGGCATTAAGGTAACCGAGCTGGACCATATTCAGTTGGAGAGCCCGGCATGTACTGCGTACGAAAAGTACACCAAAATTGATGGTGCTGTGGATCACAGTGCAACGAAACACTGTCTATAATGATAGTGTTTTGTTTGTTTGTAATTGTAGTTTATAAATTGGAATTTTGAATAAAAAAACGACTCCAAAATTATATTTTATTTAACTTCGAAACAAAAAAAAACTTAAAAATAGAGATTGATTAAATATCCACTAATATTTAGAAAAACTAAAACAAATGATCGTTGGCACGGTAGAAGTGCGGCTGGGTAACTAGACCACGCTTGCATATGCAACTCAATGCGATGCTTGTAATGTGGCATACTTTTTAAACCCATATTCGGCAAGTGAGTTGTGCTTCTCATTCGTTTGGGAGAATCATTTACTTAAAGCGGAAGGGTATGTTGTTGAATAGTCACTGCGAAACCACCTGAGGAAGGCTTTCACAGGGAGGCAGCCAAGTAATAAATGGCACCATGCCGTTTGTAAATAAATTTGAATTCTATAAAATATAGATGCATGGTCTTGACCCAGGAGAATATTCCAGTTCAAATCTGTATTTCAGACATTCATTTAGAACGCAAAGCAAAAAAAATCAAATTGCCAAAATTCATACAAACGAACAAAGCTTGCAAATTATCGAATTTTATTATCAAAATGCGTGCTCTGTTAAGAAAGTTCATCGCGCGCTTCCATTATATGGTCAGTTTAATCGACCCACTGAAGCGGCTATTCGGGCTATTGTGACTAAATTTCACACCAAATTTACATTGTTGGACATTAAACCACCAACACGCTTACGTAGAGTGCGAACTGAAGAAAATATCGCAGCTGTATCGGCCAGTGTTAATGATGACCATCAATTATAGATTCGTCGCCGTTCGCAGCAATGTGGCCTCTGTTACTCAAAAACGTGGAAATGCCAAAATTGCCATTTATAAGTACCTGTCAGTAAAATACTAAACAATACACAGTATAAATAGGTCTTCATTGATCGATTTTACTCATTCAACAAGTGTCGACGAACGCGATAGTTAAAATGAGCAAACGTTCGCGAGGATTTGAATGCAATACCAATCCAAGTAATTTTTGTTACATGTGCGCCATGCTCGTCACTCACATCGCCCAGGTTGTCCGGAAAGAAGTCCAAGTGCGAGTGTAGAAAATGTATCTTAAGCGACATATTTGCTCTAATTTTTTTATAATTTTGGAGTAGTTGTTCGACGATCTCTCTGTAATTTGAGCTTTTGTTGTTTCCAAGAAATCCGGAAACAATTTGCCGAAATGAGTTCCAAGCAGCAGCTTCATTTGGTGATAAAATGTGCTCAAACTGTTGGTCTTGCAACAACTTTTTAATTTGCGGACCGTCGAAAACGCCTTCCTTTATCTTAGCCGATGAAAGGTGAGGAAAAATGGTTTTTAAATAGGCGAACGCTTCGCCATCTTTGTTGATAGCTTTCACGAAGTTTTTTATGAGTCCGAGCTTTATGTGAAGAGGTGGGAGAAAAACATTTTCCTTTTTTATGAGTGGTGTATATTTCACGTTGTCGCTGCCGGGGATGAAGTTAACTCTTTCTGTCCAACTCCTCCTGGTGTAATGATGTTGACGATCGCGGCTGTCCCAAAGGCAGAGAAAACAACAGTACTTTGTGAATCGACCTTGTAATCCACAAAGGATACCGATAACCTTAAGGTCGGCACAAACTTTCCAATCGTGCCTCTCATAGGTAAGGCACTTTAGTAGATTGTCCATGACTTCGTATGTTTCCTTGGTGTCAACGGCATGAGCAATTGGAATCGAAGGTTTCTCGTTGCCGTTGTGCAGTAAAATTGCTTTAAGGCTCTGCTTGTTGCTGTCGATGAAAAGACGCCACTCTCCTGGATCGTAAGAGTACCTTTTTTTTCCTTTTAATTGTTCACGCACATTTATTAGCGTTTATTACTTTGCTTACGCAATCATAAAAATTAAATAACCCTTTGTTTATTCCGTTTTGTTAATTCTGAGAATCAAAAAAAAAAAGAAAAAACCTTACCATAGACAAAGTTGTGCATATGTCGAGCAAATTTTTGAAATTCATACCTTTACTCAATTGCGAATAAAAGCGAAACGCGTGCATCGATTTTCATGATCTTTGTCTCATTTTGCTCATAGGTTATGTGACTTTACGTAAAAGTAATAAGATTTGATATTTTTTTCATTTTGGATTTTTTATGGATTTTTAAAAAAAACAAAATTTAAATCTTTAGGCAAAAAATAAGTTTTTTCCTTTATATATTCATTTTTAACTTGGAAACTGTTGCTTGTATAGGAAAACAATATATGAACAGATTAAGGGAATTGTAATTTTAAATTTTTTAAAATTTAATTCAATTAAATCGGGCTAGTGGTTCCCGAGTTATGCCGGACGAAACAAATTAACCAAAAAAATTTTTTTTAAATTTTTGAAATTCATACCTTTACTCAATTGCGAATAAAAGCGAAACGCGTGCATCGATTTTCATGATCTTTGTCTCATTTTGCTCATAGGTTATGTGACTTTACGTAAAAGTAATAAGATTTGACATTTTTTTTCATTTTGGATTTTTTATGGATTTAAAAAAAAAAATAATTTAAATCTTTAGGCAAAAAATAAGTTTTTTCCTTTATATATTCATTTTTAACTTGGAAACTGTTGCTTGTATAGGAAAACAATATATGAACAGATTAAGGGAATTGTAATTTTAAATTTTTTAAAATTTAATTCAATTAAATCGGGCTAGTGGTTCCCGAGTTATGCCGGACGAAACAAATTAACCAAAAAAAAATTTTTAAAATTTAAAAAAAAAATAATAAAAAAAAACCAAACGAAAAAAAAAAATTTTATTGCGTTTTTCGAGCTCATGTCAAGGTTATCTACACAGAAAAAATTATCGCATCCGGAGTACATGAAATTTTTTTCAATTTGTTGAGTAGTGTTATCGATTCGTCGCCTTTCGCAGCAATTGGGCCTCTGTTACTCAAAAACGTGGAAATGCCAAAATTGGACTAAACGGATGGACCATTTGAGGCGCAGTCAAGGTCAACATTTGCATGAAATAATCTTCAAACATTAAATTATAAGGTCCGTACTATCGATTCAAATAAAGATTTCATGCATTTTTCTGAATTTTATGTGTTTTTTTTTGAAAAACTTCCCTATAGCTTTTTGAAAATCACCCATTACTTCCGTAGGAAGGAAGCACATTTTATCTCATTGTATCTCAAAATCAAAAGTTCTTGTAAACAACTTCCAAAAAAGTCGATAATATATTAATAACATTTTATGAATGGCATCTTCACAATTGAATGGGTATGAATTTTTAGTATGGGACCCACCGAGGAAAGTTGTCCGCCTTACACCCAGTTCGAATAGTGGCTCGGGAAAAAACCTTAAACAAATACAAATTTATAGCTTTATTAATGTATCTTAAATATTTAATTTTTGTTATTAATTATTAATACTACATAATATAAGTAAAATTCAGTAGTGTAAACAGCCGGTAGCGACGGATTTTTTAAAACAGAAATGGAAACTAGTGAAAAAGTCGTTCCTTTGTAGCATTTTAAAATGGTCTTCCTATGACAACTCCATGTTAAATTCATTGGTGAAGATCCGAACTTTCTCTACTTCACAAGATGAACACTTCACTTTTCACTTCTTTGGATGCTATCTATACACTCCACGAGAGTATAATGTCTTTGTGCATTTGTTTGTAACACCCAAAAGGAACCTAGACAGACCCATTGTTAATTATACCGTTCGACTTAGAATCACTTTTTGAGTCGATTTATTAATGTCCGTCTGTCCATCTGCCCATCTATTCTTGTAATCACGATACAGGTCGCAATTGTAGACAGAACCAAATGAAACTTTGCACAACGAAGTTTTCCGGTACAACGACGAACGCTATTTAATTTGAAGAAAATCGGTTCAGATTTACATATAGCTCCCATACGAATTTCACTCCCGATTTGACTCTTTTCTCTCTAGACACCACATATTACAACAGATTTTCTTTAAAATTGGCAAAACATCTTATATTTCAACTAGAAACACCAGAAATGTGTTAGATCGGTTCAGATTTATATATAGCTCCCATACAAATTTCGTTCCCGATTTGACTTATTCCGCTCTAGGAACACCTTTCGCATGAGATTGATATTTCATACGGCGAACTGGAAAAATCGACATATTTAAGAAGTTATGGCCGATTTATGATTTCCAACTAATTCTGGCTGACCACAAATTATCCTTCTTTAAGCTCCTGGGGCTACATTTAAGGGGGCTGGGGCTGTTTTAGGATTTCCAACTAATTCTGGCTGATCACTAATTATCCTTCTTTTAGCTTCTGGGGCTATATTTAAGAAGTTATGGCCTTCTTTCAGCTCCAGAAGTTATGGCCGATTAAAGATTTCCAACTTCTGGCTGATCATAAATTATTCTTCTTCTAGGGTCTATATTTAGTAATGCAGAAAGTCGACATTTCAAAGGCGATTTTGCCATTTGACACTTTCAAGCTATTTTTTTTTTTTGAATAAAATTGTACAGATTCGTCCTTCTGGAACTCGAAACTCTTATAGTACTTAATTTAAATGTCGTGATGTTTTCCACAAAAAGAACGAATTCTAGCATTAATTTAGTTTATTGGGTGTAGTAGGCCGTGGAATCACTGGTAGTGTTTGGTAAAAATCACCAAAAGAATTATAGCACCTCCTGACAATTTTTCATTAATAGATAGAGGACTTTTATGCAAATCCTATTTGTAATCTTTACACTTTTAATCTATGCGAACATAATATTGGTTATATGTATTAATCATGAGAAACATTTCAAGCTTCTATGTGCATTAGTTTAGTATTAACAACCATTTAAAGTTTTGTCTCTTAAAAAGCAAGATATGAATAAACTAGAAAATCTAAGGGGTAAACTTGAAATAGGTGCCAATACTGAACTAATACAGACGGAATCATGATATGTGAAGTATTTTTAACAGATATTCTCCTCTTTAATTTTACACTAATACCGTTATCATAGGGTGCGAACAAGTATGTTAAATAATTTTCTGAAAAATGCTATCCTTTGGCATTTTGTAGTCCTGTTGAGGGGGCAACAGGATGAGGAAATGAAAAACTAAAAATGCCAAGTAACTCCATTTTGCCTATAGTTTCACGCGAATATTATCAAGTGTAACTACTTTTTTTAAAAATTTTCGTATGGCGTTACCATAGACTTACAATCTCCGAATCTAGTTTTTCTAGTTTAGAATCGAATTTTTGCCCGACACCAATGAAATTGGATCCGATTTAGAAATACGTAGTATACGTAGCTGGAGTAAATGAACCACAGTTGAAACCACAGTCCGCTGGAGTAAATGAACCACAGTTGAAACCACAGTCCGCTGGAGTAAATGAACCACAGTTGAAACCACAGTCCGCTGGAGTAAATGAACCACAGTTGAAACCACAGTCCGCTGGAGTAAATGAACCACAGTTGAAACCACAGTCCGCTGGAGTAAATGAACCACAGTGTTGCTGATATAATAAGTACGGCCACAATTGCAAATTATTTTTTGTGGTCACCATATCGCCAGTAAGCATTCGTCAAATTAGTTATGCTAAAAATTATTACTAAGCAGCAGTTTTAATGGAAATAGCAGGTGTGTTCGATTGAACATACAAGGGTTAATATTTCTATGGAATTCACAAGACTTTTTGTCAGACATATCTTCCAGATCTTGATCTCTTGACGTGTTTAGCCATTTCTAAGTAAGGGGTGGTTTTTTTGGCGAATTTGAAGCACTTCAATCGCTACATTTTTGATTGGTTTCTGCAAAGAACATTCCAATCAAGCGCGTTATAAAATTTCTCTTTTGACGATATCGGGCCATGTTGAAAGAATTTTTGTTCACAAAAATTTAAGTAGAGGATATTGGCAACATTTGGTTTCAACAGGACGGCGCTACGTGCCACACAGCCGAAGCTGCACTCGATGTTTTGCGCCCTGTTTTTGAAGATCGCATTATCAACCGCAGAGCTGATGTCGTTTGGCCACCTCGGAGATGCGATTTGATACCGTTGGGCTATTATTTGTGGGTTGCCCTCAAAGATCAGTGTTACGCCGACAAGCCAGAGACAATTGACGCTTTAAAGGACAATATTCGTGAAGCCATTGGTGAAATACAGCTGCACACAATCGATAATGTGCTTAAAAATTGGACCGATCGTGTAGGCTACTGCATGGCCAGTCGAGGCAGCCATTTGAATGAAATTATTTTCCATTATTAACCGGAAGGATTGTACTTTCAAATAAAAAGAGAAATTTGAGAAAATATAGTCTTTTTTATAGCATTTTCAAAAAAAAGTTATTTGTAAGTAAGTTAACTTTATAAGTTTTTGTGCCAAAAATTTGAAGAAAATTGCTTAAAATATGCGCAAAAAGTTAAATGGAGAACGAAATTTGTATAGGAGCTAGGGCCAAATCACGGCATTCGAAAGCGAGAATGTTACGATGTAAAGTGAATTTATTTATTGTAAAAAGGGTATAAATTTGAACAAAAAGTGTACAAAATCTAATTAGATTATCCCCAATAGTCTTAATCTCTTTGGTTTTGTTAATTAAAAATTGATCGATCGTAACTTCTCCATATCGAATCCCGTGATTTTCCCCCTGTATCTAAAGCTGGATCGAAGTTATTTCTATTTGAATTATAATGTACTGTGCAAATCGACTAACAATTTAATGCAAATCTACTAAAATATGTGGTTTCTAGAAAAGAAAAGTCAAATCGGGGGTGACATTTGTATGGTGGCTATATCTATATTTAAAAAAATCTTTGGCATCTATGATACGCTTAACTTCTACATATATGCATAGATTTTTTACATATAAATATTGTTTTTTGCCTTAGAATATTGGATATTAAAAAATAAAACAAAATATATTTTACCCACTTTTTTATTTCTTTATGATTTTTTTTTCGTGCCAGCAAAAATTGATTTTATTTTTTGATTTTTTTTTTAATTTTTTTGAACACTGTTCCTAAACCACTGTTTATAAGTGAAAGTGTAATTCGTAATATTTGTAGCCGTCATAAGTACCTTTATTTTAACATACAACCGGGTGTTATTGGATTTATATTTCCAAAATGAGAGTACAGACTATTTAAGGGTCCTTCGCCGAATATTGGAATTTTAGTAAAAATTAAAAAAAAATATATTTTTTTTAATATCGTTTTCGAGTTCAGGAAGTCATACAAACATCAGAAAATGTTATACATTAACCTTAGACAAAATTTGTGTTGCCTAGTGTAATTAATAAAAATGAATATTTGAAGTACATTAATAGAAAAATAATTTTATAAAATTATGTAAATTAATAAAAGTATATAAAATTAAATACTATTTTTTTTTAGTTTTTTCGTTTGCATTTTTTTGGTCTGTAATCAATATTTGAAAAACTAAAACAAATGAGCGTTGGCACGGCAGAAGTATTGCTGGGTAACTATACCTGCATATACACATACTTACATATGCAACTCAATGAGATGCTTGTAAGATGGCATGTGTGCTTTATTACTTGGTGCGATTTTTTAAACGCAAATTCGGCAAGTGAGTTGTGATTCTCGTTCGTTTGTGAGAATCATCTCCTTATAGAGGCCGGGTTTGATGTTGAAAAGTCGCTGCGAAGCCACTTGAAAAGACTTTTGACATGGTCGAAATCATGATCGTGGTAGTCTGCAGCCAAGTAATAAATGTCACCATGCCATTTGTAAATAAATTTGCATTCTATTAAATATAGAAGCAAAATGGTCTTGAGCCAGGACAATATCCCAGTTCAAATTAAATACTATTTATAAAAAAAATTTTCCCTTGCCACGATTCGAACAAGAGACACTCTGGGTACAAAGCAGACACCTTAACTTTGTGGTACCATAAGACAAATTCATTCACACTCATTTGTTGCTACGCGATATTGATATATTTTCAATTTTCCAATTTTTCAAAAGAACT
This sequence comes from Polietes domitor, assembly GCA_947397865.1. Classification (NCBI taxonomy): domain Eukaryota; kingdom Metazoa; phylum Arthropoda; class Insecta; order Diptera; family Muscidae; genus Polietes; species Polietes domitor. The sequence continues at coordinate 164,113,460 of OX377619.1, read as the reverse complement.
TCCTCGGATGCTTGATTGTGGGATGCGAAGTACTTCCATTTTTATGGAATTGTAAAATTTTAACATTTTCTGTGTGTACTCAGGCGAACAGGCTTTTTCCCCGACATGTATATATAAAGGATTTCTATTTCTAATATCTTAGGGAATTTTTGAGGATTTGGTGGAAATGCTTAGAAAACCTGTGAAGGAATTTAAACAACTAAAAACGGCGTTAAGTTTGGCCCGGCCGGGTCACCATGGATTGCATTCCACAGAGGCAGTTGGTTTTCGTAGAAGTGCAATAATATTACAGGAAAATATAATTTTTCAATATAGGCAAACCAAAACAAATACAAATATTGACCAAATAATTTTATAAATAAATATAATATTTCTATTACTTGAAACCACGCTTATAAAGCAAGGCGTTTATACTATATATATCGAAATGATACTTCAAGTCAATTCAAAAAATAAATGATCTTACATATATTTATATTTTCAAAAAAGCTTAAATGCCACAAATATTTCCATTCCATTTTAATTACAAAAGTACGAATTTGGAAAAATCTTTTTATATTGTGTGTCTGTGTCAGAGGTATGTATATACCAAATACCACGATTCTAGCTGTGGCCGTTTGGTTGGTACCATTTTTATCCCCTTTTTCCAATTTAACCCCCTTATGAGTACGACTTTCTAAAATCTCTTTATTTTATGTATCTACGCAATTGAAGGAATGCACACACTGAATTTCATCATTCTAGCCGTTTAGTTGGTACTATTTTTATCGCTCTGTACCCATTATATCTCTTGAAAGTACGAATTAAAAAGAACTTTTATTTTTCGTGTCTACGCACACAGAGGCATGTATACTCCGAATTTCACGACTCTTGAAATTCGTAATTTGGTTGGCACTATTTTTATCCCCTTTTTCCATTTTAACCCCAAAAAGTACGAATTTCCAAAAATCCTTTTATTTAACGTGTCTAAGCAATCATATGAATGTATACGCCGAATTTCATTATTCTTGATGTAGCCATTTTGTTGGTACCATTTTTATCCCTCTATTACCATTTTACCCCTTAAAAGTACGAATTTGGAAAAAAATACTTTTACATTATGAATCTACTCAATTAGAGGAATGTACACACCAAATTTCGTGTTTCTAGCTGTTGTCGTTTGGTAGGCACCATTTTTATCCCGTTTTTTGCCCCATTTCGTCCATAAGAATAAGAATCACTTTATGGTGCAAGTTTTTGTTATAGGGGAATAATAAAATATTGAAAATAAATGCTTAAATACTCTAAAATATTGGGTGTTATTATGGGTATTTTTAGTTCTTGCGAGGGAAAATTTTTTCCCTTTAAGCCGAATTCGCCCAGTTTCAATCCCAACCGATCTACGACTATAAGACACATTTATGGAAAATTTGGACATCCTATCTCTTTTTGTTTAGATGCTAGCGTGCTTCCAACAGACGGACGGACGGACATGGCTAGATCGTCTTAGAATTTTATGACGATCATGAATATATATACTTTATATGGTCTCAGGTCGATATTTCAAGGTGTTACAAACGGAATGACAAAGTTAGTATACCCCCATCCTGGAGGTGAAGGGTATACAAAGTTAGTAGTTATTAAGATTCGGTCTGACATTTATGGTATAAGAATATAACCGAATACGAACTGAGTTTACGATTATTGACGTTACGAAACTGGGCTATTATTTTGATCACTAGTGTAAGAACATATCGCGTACTTTTCGTATAAATACCAAACACTTAGACCGCCTGAAATTAGTTTACGCCGCACACCTTTGCCAGTATTTAGCAAAAAATTAAAATTGAATAAACCTAATTCTTGAGGGAAAAACTCAAATAAGACAATGAAAGAAGAATCTCTCACCGAATTCAATGGAACACTGGCTCAGTGTTTGGAGCAGGGTCAGTATTTCGATATTGATGTTACTACTGTTGAAAGACCAAAGAGGTAAGTTATGTAGAATGTATATACGATTGATGTAGATTGAGTGGAGAGTTTAAAGTGAGAAAATGAAAAATTATATAAATTAAATACACATTTTAAATATTAGTCCATAAACTAAATTTGTCATTCCGTTTGTAACACATGGAAATATCGACCTGAGATCTTATAAAGTATATATATTCTTGATCGTCATAAAATTCTAAGGCGATCTTGCCATGTCCGCCCGGTCGTCTGTTGAAGCACGCCAGCATCTAAACGAAATCAGTTAGAAGGTTCAAATTTCCCATAAAAACGTCTTATAGTCGTACATCGGTTGGGATTGCAATTGCTGCGAAATTGATCCAAAGGGAAAAATTTTTATCTCAAGAGGACTAAAAATACCGCTAAAAACCCCTAATAGTTAGAGTATTTCAGCATGTTCTTATACACTCCACGAGAGTATTATGTCTTTGTGCATTTGTTTGTAACACACAAAAGAAAGCGCGATAGACCCATTGTTAATTATACCGTCCGACTTAGAATCACTTTTTGAGTCGATTTATTAATGTCCGTCTGTCCTTCTATTCTTGTAATCACGATACAGGTCGCAATTGTAGACAGAACAAATGAAACATTGCACAACGAAGTTTTTCGGTACAAGGACGAACGCTATTAAATTTGAAGAAAATCGGTTCAGATTTAGATATAGCCCCCATACGAATTTCACTCCCGATTTGACCATTTTCACTCTGATACCACATTTTACAATAGATTTTCTTCAAAATTGGCAAAACATCTTATATTTAAACTATGAACGCCTGTGGTAAAAATGTGTTACATCGGTTCAGATTTATATATAGCTCCCATAAAAATTTCGCTCCCGATTTGACTTTTTCCGCTCTAGAGACCACATATTACACTTGATATGCTTCAAATTACCTTGCATTACCTTATAATTCTACTAGAAATATCTGTGTTGAAAATGGATAAAATCGGTTCAGATTTAGATATAGCCTCCATACAAATTTCGCTTCCGATTTGACTTTTTCCGCTCTAGAAACCACAAATAGTATCAGATTGTCTTCAGTTTTGGCAAAACATCTTATATTTCCACTAGAAACAACCATGGTGAATATGGGTCAGATCGGTTCAGATTTATATATAGCTCCCATACAAATTTCGCTCCCGATTTGACTTTTTCCGCTATAAAAACCACAAATTGTATCAGATTGTCTTCAGATTTGGCAAAACATCTTATATTTCGACTAGAAACACCTGTGGTAAAAATGTGTTAGATCGGTTCAGATTTATATATAGCACCCATACAAATTTCGCTCCCGATTTGACTTTTTCCGCTATAAAAACCACAAATTGTATCAGATTGTCTTCAGATTTGGCAAAACATCTTATATTTCGACTAGAAACACCTGTGGTAAAAATGTGTTAGATCGGTTCAGATTTATATATAGCACCCATACAAATTTCGCTCCCGATTTGACTTTTAGCGCTCTAGAAATTACTCATTATACTCGTTTTTTTGCAACTTGGCACAGTACCTTATAATTTAACTAGAAATAGATACGGTGAAAATGGGTCAGATCGGTTCAGATTTAGATATAGATATAGCTTCCATACAAATGTCGCTCTCGATTTGAGTTTTACCGCTCTTAGAAACCACATAGTTAATACGATATGGTTGAAATTTGGCACTGTAGCTTATAGTTCAACTAGAAACAGCTGTGGTAAAAATGAGCCAGATCGGTTCAGATTTCAATACAGCTATCATACGAATTTCGCTCCCGATTTGGCCTTTACGGCTCTATTTGCCACATATTTTAATGGATTTCCTTCAACTTTGGTACAACACCTTATATTTCAACTAGAGGTGTTTATGGTGAAAATGGTTCAGATCGGTTCAGATTTAGATATAGCTTCCATACAAATTTCGCTCTCCATTTGACCTTTTTCACTCCAGAGTACTTATACTTTAACCGATTTGCTTCAAATTGGGCACAAAATCTGATATTGCAACTAGAGACGTCTCTGGGAGCTATCAAATTTACAGATAGCTCCCATGAAAGTTTCGCTACCGATTTGACTGTTTGAGCTCTAGAAGACACATAGTTTACTCGATTTGTGTAAAATTTGGTACAGTACCTTATACTTCAACTAGAAACAGCTGTGGTGAAAATGGGCCAGATCGGTTCAGATTTAAATATAGCCGCCATACAAATTTCGCTCCCGATTTGACTTGTTCTGCTCTAGAAACTACATATGTTAACAGTTTCTCTTCAAAATATCTTATATTTATATTTGTTATCTTATCTTATATTTGTTCTATAAACAGCCATGACGCAAATGGGTCAGATCGGTTCAGAATTATATATAGCTCCCACACAAATTTCACTCCCGATTTCACTTTACCACTCTATAAACCACACATTTTAACAGATCTTCTTCAAATCTTTCAAAATATCTTATATTTCAACTAGAAACACCCAGGGTGAAAATAGGTCAGATCGGGATCTATATCCCATATACATTTCGCTTCCGACTTGACTTTTTCCGCCCCAGAAACTACGAATTTTCATTGAATTTCTTCAAAGTGAGCATAACACGTTATATTTGAACTGGAAGAACTTATTGCGAAAGTTAGTCACTTTATTCCATGTTTGGATATATCCCCGATACAAATATTCTTTTCGATTTGACAAATTGGACCAGATCATATTAGCCTATGATTAGGAAACATACACAAATTCTTGCCGTTTTCACTTTTTTATCGAGTTAAATTGTATTCGGATAGAAAGTGGAGTGTATCATATGGTCGGCCACGCCCGACTATAGCCTTTCCTTACTTGTTTTCAATATGCCTGCTTATATTTACTTGATATTTGGTTTGCACATTCCCCTTGTAGCTATAACGTGCACCATAAAGTGATTTTTATTTCTTGGGGAGTGAAATGGGGCAAAAAGGGATAAAAATGATACCTATCAAACGACAATAGATATAGATATTCTGTGTATACATTTCTCCAATTGAGTAGATACATAATATAAAAGTATTTTTTCCAAATTCGTACTTTAAAGGGGTAAAATAAGAGGGATAAAAATGGTACCTATCAAACGACAATAGTTATAGATATTCTGTGTATACATTCCTCCAATTAGGTAGATACACAATATAAAAGTATTTTTTCCAAATTCGTACTTTTAAGGGGTAAAATAAGAGGGATAAAAATGGTACAAACCTAATGACAGCAGCTAGAGTCATGAAATTCGGTGTATACATTCCTCTGATTGCGTAGACACGTAAAATAAACTGAGTTTTCGAAATTCGTACTTCTTGGTGTTAAATTGAAAATGGGAATACAAATAGTACCTACAAAATTACAGCAGCGAGAGTCATGAAATTCGAAGTACACATTACTCAGACTGCGTAGACACGAATATTAAAGGTTTTTGTTTTCAAATTCGTACTTTCAAGGAATACAATGGGTACAGAGGGATAAAAATAGTACCAACTAAACGGCTACAGCTAGTATGATGAAATTCGGTGTGTACATCCATCTAATTGCGTAGGCACGTAAAATAAAGAGATTTTAGAAAGTCGTACTCTTAAGGGGGTGAAATAGAAAAAGGGGATAAAAATTGTTCAAACCAAAAGACCGCAGCTAGAATCATGGAATAAAGATAAAGATATTTTCCAAATACGTACTTTTTACTTTTACGGCAAAAATTGTTTGAATCATGCAGTTAAGTTATTTTGCACTATGTACGTGAGATAATGGATTTTCAAAAATTGTACTTTTACTTTTTAACTGCAGCACCCTCTACCTACCAATATTTATGGATTTAAGCTTTTTTGCACCTATAAATATAAGAATACTTATTTTTTGAATTGGCTTGAAGTACTATTTCGATATGTAAATGTATTGGTAGCCTTGCCTTATAAGCGTGGTTTGAAATAATAAAAATATTATATTTATTTATAAAATTATTTTTTTTTTTTCAATATTTGCATTTGTTTGGCTATCTTACAAAAATTATATTTTCCTGTAATATTACTGCACTTCTACGAAAATCGATAGCCTCTGTGGAATGCAATCCATGGTGGATGGATTCGGCCAGGCCGAACTTAACGCCGTTTTTACTTGTTGTTAAATACAAATGGAAAGTATATTTTAAGTACTTTCAAAATAAAAATATTGTTCAAATGTTAAATTCATTTTCATAACTTCCGGATCACAAGACTAGCATCTTTTAACTTTTTCGGAGGCTCTCTTTTCACTGGGGTATGGTATTTACTTTTAAATAACCAATACTTTCGCTGATTTAAATCTAACCGTCTGTCGAGCTTTTTAAATTAGTTCCATATATGCAATAATTTTCTTTATCATTTACAGTTTTCATATATCCTTGGCACAGGAGAAACTCAATGTAAATCCTGACGCTACGAGAGGTTTGCATGTTGTGGTAAATGTTGATGAATTTAAAGTTTCTGCCGAAAACCAAGATGGCGATACCGTGACGCAGGAGTTTTATACACTAAACCCTGACATCAATGTCAATATTCAGATATATGACAACAGTTTCCATGTCTGCATAGATGGCAATGTTAAATTGCGCTTAACGCATTCCCACAGAATAGATCTGTTAAAAGCCATACAAATCGCTGGAGATGTGAAGCTCATAAAGCGTGTGGATCACCGCAAAGTCTATCCCACAGTATGGCCGCCATCAGCGTGCATCCCTTATTATCCGTCCGCGATGTACTTCAGCAATGACATACCCATACGCTTCAAGCCGGAACATTTGATGGTACTCACCGCCCGTTGTTATCAGCGGCCAACTGGAAATTTCTACATTAACCTGAAACATGCCCACGATGAAACTCTGCTGATGCATGTGAGCGTTGATTTCGATGCAAAGACAGTGTTTCGCAGCCATTTAGACTCGACTGGCCATGAGTTTTATGCTCACGCGTAAGTATCTATTGCAAATGTTCGATTAGATTTTCGTTAATTGTGAATAATTTCAGATACTCGGCAAATCAAACTCATGGCGGTTTCCCATTTGATTTTCAAAAAACATTTAGAATTGGTATCGCCTGCAAAGAGCAGGAATTTCTTATCGCCATCAATGGTCTCTATTTTTGTTCTTTTGCTTATACGGATCCCGAAAATCGTCATCCCGAGGGTGTTGTGGCCAGACCTTACGCAAATGTGTTGTCCAACATTGTGGGCATGAAGGTATTCTCCCGTCACGGAGCTGGTATTAAGGTCACCGAACTAGATCACATTATGTTGGACAACCCAGAATGTACAACGTTCGAGAAGTATACCAAAATCGACAATGATCTATGCTGAATGTCAACTATTGTTTGGGATAAACGTTTGTTGTTGCAGTTTTAAATGGATATGGATATGGATATGTGAAAAATAAATGTGCATTACAATTTTTGGATCGCAACCATAAAATTGATTTGTTGTTTCCCTACAATAGGATCTTTCACATCTTCCGATGTATTTTATCAACTTCAGATGTAGAATGTGGGTACCTGAGCGGTATTACTAAAAATTGGGGTAGGTATTCTGAGTTGAAATGTAACATGGTCTACAGAATTTTGTCAAGGTACGATGTAAGATGTGGGTTTCCGAGCGATAATGTAAACTGGTGAGGGGGGGTCTAATTGTATGAATCTAATTGTTGACTTTCGTAGTAGATGTTTCTAGTTGAAATATAACATTATGTGGGAAATTTCATCAAGATCCGATGTAAAATGTGCATTTTTGAGCAGTAATACACTGCAGGAATTATCTTCATAATATTTATGATTTCGTCTTAACCTCAGTGAAAATTTTCATTAAAAAGTCGCCAAAGAAACATTTCATCAAATGTATGAAAAATTTTTCATAAATCACAAACTAATGAAGAGTAGCTTAGAATTTATGAAACATTTCTTAGAAACTAAGAAATGCAGTTCTTCATTCGCTGAATTTTTGTCATACAAGTTCATTATTATACCCTCCGCCAAAAGGATGGGGGTATACTAACTTTGTCATTCCTTGAAATATCGACCTGAGACCCTATAAAGTATATATATTCTTGATCGTTATAAAATTCTGTTTCCGTCCGTTGAAATCTAGCGTTTCCCTAAATGCGTCTTATAGTCGTAGATCGGTTGGGATTGAAACTGGGCGAATTCAGCTCAAAGGGAAAAATATTTCCCTCACATGAACTAAAAATACCCATAATAATCCGTAATATTTTTGAGTATTTAAGCGTATTTATACACTCCACGAGAGTATTATGTCTTTGTGCATTTGTTTGTAACACCCAAAAGGAAGGGAGATAGACCCGTTGTTAATTATACAAGTGATAACACATGTATGTATAGTGATTTTTCAAAATGTCTACTTTTTGGGAAAGAGTCATAAAATGGCCGGCTGCATCCAGAAACATGAGATCGAGGTAAATATAAAAGGCTATGCGGTTGTGTTTATACACTCCACGAGAGTATTATGTCTTGTGCACCCAAAAGGAAACGAGTTAGACCCATCATTTCTTATACAGATCGGCTTAGAATCGCTTTCTGAGACGATTTAGCATTGTCCGTCTGTCTGTACATATATTGTTGTAATCAAATTACAGGTCGCAATTATAGTCCGATCTGAACAAAAATTGGCACAAGTAAGATTTGTGTATCAAGAACAAACGCTATTTAATTTGAAGCAAATTGGTTCAGATTTATATATAGCCCCCAAAACAAATGACGCTCAAGAAATGTCCGCTCTATAAAGCACATATAGTACCCGATTCTCTTCAAATTTGGCTCAACAGCTTATAATTACGGACTAGGGTATTATAAGTTAGTTTCGCGGCAAATGCTTGTAACACCAAGAAATAATCGAGCTAGACCCACCTTTAAGTATACCGATCGGCTTAGAATCATCAGCTGAGTCGATTTAACTATGTCTGTCTGTCCGTCCGTCCGTCTGCTGTCCATCTAAGGTTGTTCGTACTCTACAGGAAATCGGTTCAGAATTTTAGGAAATCGGTTCAGATTTAGATATAGCCCCCATACAAATGTCGCTCCCGATTTGACATTTTCCGCTCTAGAAACCACATATTGTACCCGATTTTCTTTGAATTTGGTACAACATCTTATAATCCAACTAGAAACACCTATGCTGAAATTGGGAAAGATCGGTTCAGATTTAGATATATCCCCCATACAAATGTCGCTCCCGATTTCACTTTTTCCGCTTTAGAAACCGCATATTTTTCCCGATTTTCTTTAAAAATGGCAGAACATTTTATAATCGAACTAGAAGCACCTATGGTGAAAGTGGGTAAGATCGGATTAGATTTAGATATAGTCCCCATACAAATGTCGCTCCCGATATCACTTTTTCCGCTCTAGAAACCGCATATTGTTCCCGAATTTCTTTAAAATTGGCAGAAATTCGAATTTGACCCTTTTCACTCTAGATACCACATATTTAGACAGATTTTTTCAAAATTGGCAAAACATCCTATAGTTCCACTAGAAACATCTGTGGTAAAAATGTGTTAGATCGGTTCAGATTTATATATAGCTCCCATACAAATTTCGTTCCCAATTTGAATTTTTTCGCTCTAGAATCCACATATTTTAACAGATTTTCTGCAAAATTCGCAAAACATCTTATATTTCCACTGGAAACACCTGTGGTAAAAATGTGTTAGATCGGTTCAGATATAGCTCCCATACAAATTTCGCTCCCAATTTGAATTTTTCGGCTCTATAATCCACATATTTTAACAGATTTAGTTCAAAATTGGCAAAACACCTTATATTTCAACTGGAAACACCTGTGGTAAAAATGTGTTAGATCGGTTCAGATTTCTATATAGCTCTCATACAAATTTTGTTCCCCCCAGAAACCTCGTATTTTCAGAGCATTTCTTAAAATTGAGCTTAACACGTTATACTTCAACTAGAAGAACTTATTGTGAAAGTTAGTCACTTCATTCCATTTTTGGATATAGCCTATTATTCTCGATTTGGCAAATTGGACCAGGTCATATAAGCCTCTGATTAGGAAATATACAAAAAATTTTCCCATTTTCACTTTTTTACTGAATTGAATTGTATTCCGATAGAAAGTGGAGTGTATCATATAGTCGGCCCCGCCCGACTTTAGCCTAGGTTAGGTATTTCTAGTTGAAATAGAAGATGTTTTGCCAATTTTGAGGAATATCTGTTAAAATATGCGGTATCTAGAGTGAAAAGAGTCAAATCGGGAGTGAAATTCGTATGGGGGCTATATCTAAATCTGAACCTATTTTCTTCAAATTAAATAGCGTTCGTCCTTATCCCGCAAGACTTCGTTGTGCAAAGTTTCATTTGGTTTTGGCTACAATTGCGACTTGTATCGTGATTACAAGAATAGATGGACAGACGGACATTGCTAAATCGACTCAAAAAGTGATTCTAAGTCGTTCAGTATAATTAACACCCTTTTGGGTGTTACAAACAAATGCACAAAGACATTATACTCTCGTGGAGTGTATAAAAACGTGCACCATAAAGTGATTTTATTCGTAGGGGGTGAAATGGGACAAAAAGGGATACAAATGGTACCTATCAAACGAAAACAGTTAGGAACACGAAATTCGGTGTGTACGTTCCTCTAATTGAGTAGATACATAATATAAAAATATTTTTTTTTTTTTCAAATTTGTACTTTTAAGGGGTAAAAGTGGGAATATAGGGATGAAAATGGTACCAACCAAACGGCTGCACCTAGAATAATGAAATTGAAATTCTGATTGCGGACATACGTAAAATAAACGGATTTTTTGAAATTCGTACTTTTTGGGGTTATAATGGAAAAAGGGGATACAAATAGTACCAACCAAATGACCGCAGCTAGAGTTATGAAAATCGGAGTATACATTCCTCTGACAGCGTATACACGAAAAATAAAAGGTTTTTTTCCAAATTCGTACTTTCAAGGGATACAATGGGTACAGAGGGATAAAAATAGTACCAACTAAACGGCTACAGCTAGTATGATGAAATTCGGTGTATACATCCCTCTGTTTGCGTAGACACGTAAAATAAAGAGATTTTAGAAAGTCGTACTCTTAGGGGTAAAATAGGAAAAAGGGGATAAAAATGGTATCAACCAGATGGCCGCAGATACAATCTTGGAATTCGGTATATGCATTCTTCTGACTGCATAGAGACGCAAAATAAAAAGATTTTTCCAAATTCGTACTTTTTACTTTTACGGCATAAATTGGTTGTGTTATGAAGTTAGATTATTTTGCACTGTGTACATGAGATAATGGATTTTCACAATTTGTACTTTTGGAATTAAAATAAAATGAAAATACAACCAACTGTAGCATACACTATATACCAATATTTAAGGTATTTAAGCTTTTTGAAAATATAAATATAAGAATATTTATTTTTTGAATTGACTTGAAGTATTATTTCGATATGTATTGGCAGCCTTGCGTTAAAGCTTGATTTGAAATAATAAAATTATTTATAAATATTTGTTTTGGTTGATTGAGACCTTATAAAGTATATATATTCTTGATCGTCATAAAATTCTAAGACGATCTAGTCATGTCCGTCCGTCTGTTGAAAGCACGCTAGCATTTGGTAATAATAAAGGATGATTTTTTAGCTATTATCACTTTCTCTGTCAAACATCTAAGTACTCTAAAATCATCATGCTTAAGTACTCTAAAATATTAGGCGTTATTATGGGTATTTTTAGTCCTTGTGAGGAAAAATGTTCCCTTTGTGTCGATTTCGCCCAGTTTCAATTCCAATCGATCTACGAATTTATGGAAAATTTTGACGTCCTAGCTCCTTCCGTTCAGATGCTAGCGAGCTTTCAACAGACGGACGGACATGGCTAGATCGTCTTAGAATTTTATGACGATCAAGAATATATATACATTATAGGGTCTCAGGTCGAATTTTCAAGGTTTTAAAAACGGAATGACAAAGTTAGTATACCCCCATCCTGCAGGTGGAGGGTGTAATAATTTTTTCCCCTCTGGGCCGATTTCAATCCCAACCGATCTGCAACCATAAGACACATTTACGGAAAATTTGAACCTCCTACATCATTTCAAATCAATATAATATACTTTTTTGTGTATTAACATAATTTTTCCTGAAATAAATAAATCTGCTCCCAGCATTGTATACTTGGGAATGATGATGCAATTTTAAATGGCTCTAAATTTATCAAATGTGTCTCTACACCATTTCCGGCGATGCTCCCTTCGGTCGTTGTACCCTTCTATTCTATTTATTACATGTGCTACAATCGTGATCATCACTGTAGACATTTTCGACGGCATTTTGCATAAATACCCGACATGAAATTGCTAATTTGGCAGTCTCTCTATTCAATCTCAATCGCGATAATATTTCGAAGCAATTGACTTGACAACGCAATTGGTGGGTGGAAATAAATTGTAATTTTGTAAAAAAAAACGCCACCATTTGTAAAAAAACATCTTGTAGTTCGAATATATAAAAAAGCATTGCACATTTTCCCAGTGAGTGTTCCAGATCAAAAAGTGAAGATATTGGCCAAGCGAGTGAATTAAGATCGACTACGATTATCCATGAGAGGAGATCCACATTTATGACATCTTACCTAAGATTTTAAAATATAAAAAAATATAAATAAAATAAGAGAAAATTCAGAACTTGCTTGCTGTGACGCAAGTATGCCCCAGTCACAATCGTACTGGGTCGAAGTGTCAGACTATTTTTCCTTGATATAGCAAAACATATGAATTTTGGAGGACAAAAAAACAACATCCCGCAGACATGTCCAAAAAGAAAGCTTATTATCAATTGTTGTGAATGGAAAAAATATTCTACGTCAAATTTCACTAGAAGTAATCGAACAACGGAAAGCTGTATATAGAATATATCGAGGCCTTATTTTCATAAGTGGCAAAAATGTGTACATCACATAACACAGCGAATATAAAGATTCCAGCTTCATCCGTGAGATTGGTACCATTTTTGACATCCAAATCTGAGAATAGTTTGGCATCAAAAACTCATTTTCTAGAAAATGGTTCATAGCCACTTATGAACTAAAGCCCTCGATATAATGCTTTCAAACGCAAGCCGAGTCTTTCAAAAAAAAAAAACAGAAATATTAGCTGCAGACACTGAGATCAAGATTAGTATTAAACAATAACAGAGTGTAGCGCTTTTATATGTATATTAGGTAGGGTCGGGGTCGGGGTCGGGGACAAAGTTTAACCTGAAGATTTAATTTATTTAGTATGGTTACCTTTGTACAGTATAAAACAATATTCGCGAGGCTGACCGATACCTCGGCATTCACAAATATTGTTAAAACATTTTCTTTTTTATTCATTTTAAAAATAATAATCTAATAAAATTTCTCTGTGCCTGCAAACATCGATTTATTTACTGAAATGGTAAAACCGTCTAAGTAACAAATGAAGCAATAATTTCATCGTTCTCTGTTAATGTATTTTGGAAAATTTTATGACAGCGATCGCATGTAAATTTTGAGCCGATATAATATTTTTAAGTCATTTATTAAAGTTTGCCACCGATAAAATAATTTTTAACAAAAATTTCGAAAATCGTTAAAAACAAAAATTTTTTGTTGGCGGATTTAAACAATAATTTGTTTTGACAATATTATGAACGATATTCTTTTAAAATTTTGCCGCAGCTTGTATGAAAATATTCCAATTTGGGCATTCATTTTCGAACTTATACTAATTTTGGAAAAAATATTAACATGTGCAAAGTTTGAATTGATTCCTTAACTCCTTTCAAAAGATATCGTATACACCAGCCAGACAGACAGACGAACGGACGGAAAAAATAAAAATAAAAATAAAAATAAAAATAAAAATAAAAATAAAAATAAAAATAAAAATAAAAATAAAAATAAAAATAAAAATAAAAATAAAAATAAAAATAAAAATAAAAATAAAAATAAAAATAAAAATAAAAATAAAAATAAAAATAAAAATAAAAATAAAAATAAAAATAAAAATAAAAATAAAAATAAAAATAAAAATAAAAATAAAAATAAAAATAAAAATAAAAATAAAAATAAAAATAAAAATAAAAATAAAAATAAAAATAAAAATAAAAATAAAAATAAAAATAAAAATAAAAATAAAAATAAAAATAAAAATAAAAATAAAAATAAAAATAAAAATAAAAATAAAAATAAAAATAAAAATAAAAATAAAAATAAAAATAAAAATAAAAATAAAAATAAAAATAAAAATAAAAATAAAAATAAAAATAAAAATAAAAATAAAAATAAAAATAAAAATAAAAATAAAAATAAAAATAAAAATAAAAATAAAAATAAAAATAAAAATAAAAATAAAAATAAAAATAAAAATAAAAATAAAAATAAAAATAAAAATAAAAATAAAAATAAAAATAAAAATAAAAATAAAAATAAAAATAAAAATAAAAATAAAAATAAAAATAAAAATAAAAATAAAAATAAAAATAAAAATAAAAATAAAAATAAAAATAAAAATAAAAATAAAAATAAAAATAAAAATAAAAATAAAAATAAAAATAAAAATAAAAATAAAAATAAAAATAAAAATAAAAATAAAAATAAAAATAAAAATAAAAATAAAAATAAAAATAAAAATAAAAATAAAAATAAAAATAAAAATAAAAATAAAAATAAAAATAAAAATAAAAATAAAAATAAAAATAAAAATAAAAATAAAAATAAAAATAAAAATAAAAATAAAAATAAAAATAAAAATAAAAATAAAAATAAAAATAAAAATAAAAATAAAAATAAAAATAAAAATAAAAATAAAAATAAAAATAAAAATAAAAATAAAAATAAAAATAAAAATAAAAATAAAAATAAAAATAAAAATAAAAATAAAAATAAAAATAAAAATAAAAATAAAAATAAAAATAAAAATAAAAATAAAAATAAAAATAAAAATAAAAATAAAAATAAAAATAAAAATAAAAATAAAAATAAAAATAAAAATAAAAATAAAAATAAAAATAAAAATAAAAATAAAAATAAAAATAAAAATAAAAATAAAAATAAATTTTCGAAAAAGAAAGTGTCGTACAATCGTGTTACTTTTGAAAAGCAGTTAATTATGTTTCTATTACTTTTTTGGAACTGGTGCGATATGTAAATAGAAAAAATAAATGAAAAAATGTAGTTAGCACTAACTAACTCCATGTCTAATTATAATCTTAATCTGTCGCCACACTGTGCTGTTTCACTGATGACATCTGCGAAAACAATTGTGATGCGTTTGCGTCTTCTGCTCACTCGCTAAGTAATCTGGCAAGATGACAAAGAAAACACACACACACAATTAATTGTCAATATCGACTTGATTGAATACCAATAAAAAAGCAAACGCATCTATCGCAAAGTCTTCCGCTTTTATTCATAGAACATTTGTGCGTTCATTGAAATAGATTCGAATTTATTTATGCCAATGTGTGCCATAGTCTGAGACTCAAAGTCTATGTCCAAGAGATGATTTTTGAAAATAAACAAGTAAAAAGCCGTTAAGTTCGGACGGGCCGAAACTTATATACCCTCCACCCCCGAAGTGGAACACTGTGATTGTCATTCTTCATTATTATAATATTAACTAGCTGAAACGGTAAAATTAAGCTTTCATACCGTCATAGCTCCTTAAATATAGCCCTTAGGACGAAATGGACAGTAATCTGTGATCACTATATTGATCACTATATTCGGACCAAAAATTAATTTCCAAAGCTTAAAACCATCATAGCTCCTTAAATATAACCCCTAGGACAAAATGGACAACAATCTGTGATCACCATATTCGGGCCAAAAATTCAAAATTCATTTTCAAAACTTAAAACCGTCATAGCTCCTTAAATATAGCCCCTAGGACAAAATGGACAATATTCTGTGATCACCATATTCGGGGCAAAAATTCATTTTCAAAACTTAAAACCGTCATAGCTCCTTAAATATAGCCCCTAGGACAAAATGGACAATATTCTGTGATCACCATATTCGGGGCAAAAATTCAAAATTGATTTTCAAAACTTAAAACCGTCATAGCTCCTTAAATATAGCCCCTAGGACAAAATGGACAGGAATCTGTGATCACTATATTCGGGCCAAAAATTTAAAATTCATTTTCAAAATTTAAAATAGTCATTTTTTCCTGATCGGTAATATATTTCAATCAATCAATATTATAATCAAGGTACTTCCCTGAGATACTAAAGAAATGGATATGTTCAATGGAGAACATTAGTTTATGGCGAATAATGGAAGAAATTTCAAAAATCAAATTGCTTTTTTTTTGTTAAGTGTGATTCTCCTCCTTTCCATTACCGTAACAAAAAACTACATTCGTAAGAAGAAATTACATTACATTCAAAACTCATAGAAAATCAATCAAATTGTTCACTAATCAAATAACACAAAAACTAAAAAATTAATATAATTTCCCCTTTCTCGACTTAAGTCGACTGTTGACGAATGAATATTTCTCTTTTTGTAACCTTTCTTTACTATTGTGCTAAGAAAATCCAAAGAAAACGAGTAATTTTACAAAATTCAAATCAAAAATGCCCCATTTTTCAAATCCCGCCCATTTGTATATTGTCTAAGCAGGTTACAACTAAATGAACTCACACAACAATATAGGAATCTCGGTGTCGAATATACTTAAGAACGGGTTTTAATTTCGTATGGGAAGGGTCACGGCCACTTTCCGCCCATCTCGGTGTCGAATGTAGTCTAAAACCGGTTTTAATATCATATGGGAGAGGTCACGGCGACTTTTCGCCCATCTTTGCACAAAGCACTCAGCACTCTAGGTGTCATAGAACTGACCATATTCAATAATAGGTTTTAACTTCCTATGTGAGCTGCCACGCCCACTTTCCCAATACCGCCCATTTTTTGGCACAACTACGCAGGATTATGCTAGATGCACTCACACAAAATTTCAGTATTGCATTTGTCACAGAACTGAATATATTCGATAACAGGTTTTAACTTCTTGTGGGAGGTGCCACGCCCACTTTTCCAATACCGCCCACTTTTTGGCACACTTACGCATACATGGTAGATGCACTCACACAAAATTTCAGTATTGTATCTGTCATAGAACTGACAATATTCAATAAAAGCTAACTTATAATACCCTAGTCCACGAATTGGTGTAGCGTATAAAAAGAATATCCAATTCGGATCATTATTGACGAAGTTATGAGCAAAAGACTGAAAAAAGAACTACTATTTAACATTTAAAAAACTCAAAGTAAGCTTTTTAGTGGGTAATACAAAATTTGAAAAAATGGAGGAAATCAAAAATATATTTTTTAACTGTCCGATTTGTCGTGGAACGTCATATATATGTATATATATATTTTATTTGTTTATTTTATTTTTTGCGTTCCTTCCAGCTCTTGTGAAGACTTCGATAGAAACCAGGAATAAATAAATCTTAAGAGTCTACAAAATGGACAATTTCACTACGGAATTCAATGGCATACTAGCCCAACATTTAGATCGTGGTCAATATTTCGAAATTGAACTACTGACCATTGATAATCCAAAGCGGTATGTATACAATGGGGTGTATTGAAAAACGGATTGTGTTTTGTGAATCAACAACTCTGGGGTGGTCAATGCAGAATTCAAACGCTCCGCTGCTAAAGATTATTTTTCTTCCCAAATTGGCGCCCAACGAACACTCATGTTGAGACACATTCACGAATTTGGACGTCAGACTATCAAAAAATAATAATAAAGTTCTTTTTTTAACATTATATTATAAATTCCTTATAAATCGAAGCAATTAGCTGCCATTCAGAGGACAAACACATCCTCATAAGCAAGAATATCCCCCCAGAGACTAAAATATCCGTTTTTCATTAGATACACCCATATCATTGACCTGGGGCCAAAGCACGGCATACGAAAACGAGAATGTTACGATCGAAAAGTGCTTTTATTTATTGTAAAAAGGATATAAATTTGAACTAAATTTATACAAAATCTAATTAGATTATCTCCAATAGTCTTAATCTCGACATCATATTTGGTTTTGTCTGAAATTTCCACGTCTTTCATAGAAATTAAAAATTGATTTCGATCGTAACTTCTCGATATCGAATCCCTTGATTTGCCCCCTGTATGACTTATAGATGTGTATTTTTTCTCAGATTCCACATATCTCTGGCCAAGGAGAAGCTAACCAAAAATCCCGAAGCCGACATTGGCCTGCATCTCATTGTGAATTTCGCTGAAAATCAAATCTCGGTTAATTCTCGCTATGGCGGCGAATGGGTAAACGGTACAGCTGTCGACTGCAATATCTCCGCTTCGCTCAAGGATCCCATCAAAATTACCATCCAGCTGTGGGAGGAGAGTTTCAATATCGCCATCAATGGCGAACACAAGGTGGCTTTGTATTACTGCGGCAACATACATCTGTTGCAGGCCATACAGATCGAAGATGACATAAAGCGAATAACACAAATCGATCATCGCAACACATATCCCAAGCCCTGGCCGCCATGGTATGCGTTGCGCTCATCCGTTCCGTCCGATCTGAACTTTTTCAGCAACGACATGCCCGTTCCGCCCAACCAAGGGCTGATGACGGTCATAAAGGTTCGTTGTTATGGCCAAATGGGGCGTTTGATTGTCAATACGAAGCATGTGCAGGAGGGCAAGCTCTTCGCCCACTTCAGTATACGATTTGATGAAAATGTTGTGGTGCGCAACAACCGGCAGGAGGGCAAGTAAGTAGACGTTTGAGGACATGCTCTATGCATTGTAATGTAATTTAAGGAATACAGGGTGGCAGGTAATCGTGATCTCGAATGAAATGTCATGATTTCTTAATTTTTTCCTAGCTCAAAGAAAGACGTCCGGAGCGGCCAATTAGTGCGATCTTTCTATAGATGCGCCAAAGCACCAAAACGAGATAGAACAGCGCACAATGGTTGCAAATCGATTTGTATACCCTCCACTAACTTTGTCATTCCGTTTGTAACACCTTGAAATATCGACCTGAGACCCTATAAAGTATATATATTTGTCATAAAATTCTAAGACGATCTAACCATGTCCGTGCATTCGTCCGTCTGCTAAAAGCACGCTAGGAGCCAACACGAAATGAGCCAGAACGTCCAAATTTTCCCAGAATACGTCTAGTACAGGGTTTTCCAACAAGAGGTGTTATTTTGGTATTCAAAGAAAAATTTCATTTTTTTGACATAAATTATCGGATGTTTATTTCAAAATTAAGAGGAAGGTATGCCGTTAAGAGGGCCGTGCGCAGGGGGGGGGGGGGTTTGGGGGTTCAAACCTCCCCCCAGAGAGGTTTCGAACATATACTTTTTAAAACCTTCTAGACTTTCTGAAGTAATAAAATATAGAATTTTGTAGTACAATCATGAAAACACGAAAATTACATAAAAAAATCGTGGACGCTTTCTTGAATTTCGGACAAAAGTTATGAATACAATATACAAAAAATACAAACAAACTAAACGAATTGTGCCAATTTCAAGATTGTGTAGTGCTAATTTCGCTAATGGACACCAAATTGTTCGGAAAATTTTCATTTTTATTCACCGATACCACTTCTTGACATTCGACTAGAGCTATATCTTATGAACTGTTAATTGTGTACTGCAATAAAAGTTTGGAAATTTAATAACAAAATCGTTTAGTAATTTTAAAAAAGTGTAGATAAGAATCACTATGATTCATAATGAAATCTAAAATATTCTTAATAAAAGCAAATAATTTGCTTGATGCTTGTAGAGCGCTAAGATGTAACATTTGCGATTGGACATTTTTATGGAGCTGTATCTAAATCTGAACCGAATGAATGTGTAATATTTTCATCACAAATGCAACAACAACGGTTTCTGTTACTTCCAATGTTTTGGGAGTTTGAAATTATATTACAAATCCATTTCGACAAACGAAGAATACTGTTTGATATACATAAACGTATTTCTCTTTGTTCATTTACAAGAACTGATGACATGTTTACCGCAAACAAACTAATTTTTCCCACAAAAGAAACTCAAAAACGATGTTCACGTGTCTAAAATTTCGTTTGTACGAAATGCATTTTTTCTCTGCGTGTATGTCTCTATTTTAAAATCTACTTTAAAGTTGCGAAAGAATAAGAAATCACTTATGTCAAATATTTTTCAGAGTTAGTATTTTTTTGTACATATGTAACAAGTATTATTCAAAAGAGAAACAACAAATTCAGTAACATGGATCTACGTAGGAAAACGAAACTCTAAAATACCAATTATTTGGTTTTTTACATATTTAAGATTATAAAAATGAAGAAACATTTCCAAATATTTTTTATTTAATCGGAATATGCGTATAAAGATTTTGAGTAAACATCCTGTTACTCATGTCCTATATAAATTAAAAACTCCAAACCACTTTAGGCATCCTATTTAGACCCATACTTCGTCAAGAAGCATATCCAATTTATCCAAAAAAATGCGGGACTGAAGGGTTTACCGCCGAGGAATTTGATCGTTTGTTGTGTAATATTTCTTCAAAATATGCATCGAGGGCTTATATCTAAAAGTGGCTATGAACCATTTTCTCGAAAATGAGTTTTTGATGCCAAACTATTCTCAGATTTGGATGTCATCTGTCATATAAATTTGGAAAAGATTTTTTTCTAAAGCCATTTTTTTAATTTTCTGATTTGGATATCCCCTCGCACAGGGCCGTGCGCAGGGGGGGGGGGTTTTGGGGGTTCAAACCCCCCCCCAGAGAGGTTTCGAACATATACTTTTTAAAACCTTCTAGACTTTCTGAAGCAATAAAATATAAAATTTTTAAGGTTTTTTAAAAAAAACTCGTCTGAAATGGTAATATTGCAGTAAATTCATGAAAACACGAAATTTACATAGAAAAATCGTGGACACTTTCTTGAATTTCGGACAAAAGTTATGAAAAATACAAACAAACTAAACAAATTGTGCCAATTTCAAGATTGTGTACTGCTAATTTCGCTAATGGACACCAAATTGTTCGGAAAATTTTCATTTTTATTAATCGATACCACTTCTTGACATTCGACTAGAGCTATATCTTAAGAACTTTTATTTATGTACTGCAATAAAAGTTTGGAAATTTAATAACAAAATCGTTTAGTAATTTTAAAAAAGTGTAGATAAGAATCACTATGACATCATAATGAAATCTAAAATATTATTAATAAAAGCAAATCATTTTTTTGATGCTTGTTGAGCGTTAAGATGTAACATTTGCGATTGGACATTTTTATGGAGCTGTATCTAAATCTGAACCGAATGAATGTGTAATATTTTCATCACAAATGCAACAACAACGGTTTCTGTTACTTCCAATGTTTTGGGAGTTTGAAATTATATTACAAATCCATTTCGACAAACGAAGAATACTGTTTGATATACATAAACGTATTTCTCTATGTTCATTTACAAGAACTGATGACATGTTTACCGCAAACAAACTAATTTTTCCCACAAAAGAAACTCAAAAACGATGTTCACGTGTCTAAAATTTCGTTTGTACGAAATGCATTTTTTCTCTGCGTGTAGGTCTCTATTTTAAAATCTACTTTAAAGTTGCGAAAGAATAAGAAATCACTTATGTCAAATATTTTTCAGAGTTAGTATTTTTTTGTACATATGTAACAAGTATTATTCAAAAGAGAAACAACAAATTCAGTAACATGGATCTACGTAGGAAAACGAAACTCTAAAATACCAATTATTTGTTTTTTTACATATTTAAGATTATAAAAATGAAGAAACATTTCCAAATATTTTTTATTTAATCGGAATATGCGTATAAAGATTTTGAGTAAACATCCTGTTACTAAATTAAAAACTCCAAAACACTTTAGACATCCTATTTAGACCCATACTTCGTCAAGAAGCATATCCAATTTATCCAAAAAAAATGCGGGAATCGCCGAGGAATTTGATCGTTTTTTGTGTAATATTTCTTCAAAATATATATCGAGGACTTATATCTAAAAGTGGCTATGAACCATTTTCTCGAAAATGAGTTTTTGCTGCCAAACTATTCTCAGATTTGGATGTCATCTGTCATATAAATTTGGAAAAGATTTTTTTTCTAAAGCCATTTTTTTTAATTTTCTGATTTGGATATCCCCTCGCACGTTAGTTTGTGACTGCATAAGTGGCTATGAACATAAAAATAATAGAATAAATAAAATAATAGAAATAAATAAAATAAAGGTTATAATTCGCTACAACGATTTTGTTTAAAACATTTTTCTACATTTAGGGCATATCGTACTATCAAATTCCATCATTTCTTTAATAGCATTTTGATTCCCCAGTTATCAGGCTAAAATAGGAAAAATGGTGGCTGTAAAGTCACAAATTGTGAAAAGTATATTTAGAAAAACCGACATGTGATTGCTGACTTCATGGGGAATATTTGCGTATGAAAAGTTTCAGAATTATGAATGAAGAAAGTTAAAATATAAGGAATTGCAACGGCGAATTTTGGATTTCTCATCAATTGCAGCGATTTTCGTGACTGGCTACATATATGTTACAAGCGACCAATCTGATGGATGAAGCTGGAATCTTTAAATTCGCTGTGTACATCACAGAAAATGTGTTTTCTTTACAACATTGCCAAGATTTATGAAAAAAGTTATAGTGTTTACAATAAATCTTTTTCTTATTTCAACATTCATCGTGCTCAATTTTAAACATACAAAAGTGGCTATGAATCATGTAACCGCGAATAATAGGAAATTTAGAAAACGTTTTAATCGTAGCAATTAGTAATCCTTTTAGATTAAACTGTAGAAGAACGAATAATAATTTCTCTTCAAATTAAGGAGAAAATCAGTTTTTTCGCTCTCCTGAAAAGTTGTGTTTTTGTTCATAGTCCCTTATGAATATAAGCCCTCGATATGTATGTATGTAATTTCAAGCAACTATTTAAAAAAAAGTTCTACACTTAGAGAACGAGTCTGTTAATAAAAGCAGCGATTGTCTGCTGCCTATCAGCCGACACTTTTTTGTTATTACAGCTGTTTTTTTGGCATAACAGCAGTTTTCTGCAATCTTACATCACCATTCACACTGCTAAAGAGTTTGCAGTTTGCTAAAATTGGCTGTTGTTAATTAAAATATAAAAATAGATAAGCGAGTTTAGATCGAATTTTCTTTTATATTAGCTTGGGACAATATGCGTATCATATATATAGCTAAGAACAGCAAACAGCTGTTTACCATCTCAGCAGATACAAATCTGCTGTCTCTTTTTTAACAGCAGAAAATCTGCTCTTTCAGTAGACTTTCTGCTTTCTTTTTCTGACATATTCCTTTGAGTGTACTGACGAACTGACTGTCGGACGAATGTGTCAAAATATTTCTCGAAGATCCTGTCAATAAAATATGAGTGGTTTCCAAACGCTGCAGTAAAAATTTCCTTATTTATTATATTATAAAGTTTCCTTATTTCAAATCCATAGTTTAAG
Organism: Polietes domitor; assembly: GCA_947397865.1. Classification (NCBI taxonomy): domain Eukaryota; kingdom Metazoa; phylum Arthropoda; class Insecta; order Diptera; family Muscidae; genus Polietes; species Polietes domitor. The sequence continues at coordinate 164,089,916 of OX377619.1, read as the reverse complement.
ATAGTCAAGATTTACTTAAATACATTTCTTTGGATCAAATAAAAAATTCTTACAATTGAGTAAATCCAAACTTATGTGGAAGAATATTTTCAAGGTTTTACGTGAGAAAAAAAACTGAAATTTTGTGTATGGAAAAATTCCATTTAGGAAATTTTACCTTAAAAATGTGTTTTCTCCTAAAATGAAGTTAAAATGTTTACTGAAATTTATGCCGAGTTCTTCATACATTTAAGTAATGAACATATAAAAAACATTTGAAATTGTTAAAAAAAATCTTCAATATTAATCTAAGCAGCAATTCTCGTTCGAGACTTATTTCTTAAATACTTTATGAATTATTTTAAACAACCACTGCGAAGGCGCCTATCTTGCCTTCGCAACAATTATGGAGTAATAGCTCAACTCCTTATGGCAGAGGTATCATGAAACTTTTGAGAAATATTTCATGTTGTCATTTTTTGTATCAGTTTTGCATACTCTGAAGCAAAACTATTTGTTTGATTTTTTTTAGTTAAATTTAACTTATTTTAATTTCACCTTTTTTCCTTGTATAAAATAAAATTTTCCTCAGTTTAAGTAAAAATTTACTCGTTTTGAGGAAAAAATCTGCAAAATTATCCTCAGTTTGACTAAATATTTACTTGATTTGAGTAAACATTTACTTAGTTTTAGGAAATTTTCAGCAAAATTTTACTAAGATTTAGTAAAAAATTTACTTAGTTTTAGGAAAATTTTGCTTAAATTTAGTAAAAAATTACTTGGTTTTAGGAAAAATGTACTTAGATTTAGGAAAATGTCATCAAAATTCTACTTATATTTAGTAAAAATGTACTTGGTTTCCTAAATTTTAGTTAATTTTAACTCATTATAGAGTTAACTTTCTTATGAGTGTAGATGAAACTCATTATAGGGTTAACTTTTTTATGAGTGTAGATGAAAACCCCCCCAGGGGAAAATCCTGCGCACGGGCCTGGACAGAGGTATCATGAAACTCTTGAGAAATATCTCATGTTGTCATTTTTTGTATCAGTTTTGCATACTCTGAAGCAAAACTATTTGTTTGATTTTTTTAGTTAAATTGAACTTATTTTAATTTCACCTTTTTTCCTTGTATAAAATAACATTTTCCTCAGTTTAATTAAAAATTTCTTCGTTCTCAGTTTGAGTAAATATAAACTTGATTTGAGTAAACATTTACTTAGTTTTAGGAAAATTTCAGCAAAATTTTACTTATATTTAGTAAAAATGTACTTGGTTTCCTAAATTTTAGTTAATTTTAATTCATTATAGGGTTAATTTTTTTATGAGTGTAGATGAAAACCCCCCCAGGGGAAAATCCTGCGCACGGGCCTGGCCGTTAATAATGAAAACCAACATCAGCCAAATGGCCACCACGACCACGCTTACAGGACCATATCCAAATCGCAAAGTCTCACGAATTCTGTCTTTAATGGTCTTGAATCGACGCTGGGCTGTTGGCGGAGACCTTATCTTTCACGTGACCCCAAAGGAAGAAGTCGCAAGGTGTTAAATCACAAGATCTCGGTGGCCAATTGTGATCACCTCTTCGAGAGATAACACGGTGCGGAAACTTTTCCCGTTGAAGAGCAATGGTTTCGTTGCTTGTGTGGCACGTAGCGCCGTCTTGTTGAAAGTAAACGTTGTCCAGATCAATACCATCCAACTCCGACCATAAAAAATCATTAATCATCTCTCGATAGCGCAATCTATTCACCGTAACTGTTGATCCAACCTCATTTTCGAAAAAGTAAGGTCCAATGACGCCGCCGGACCATAAACCGCACCAAACAGTCACACGATGCGAATGGAGAGGCTTCTCAACTATAACTCTTGGCGAGCCTCAGATGCGACAATTTTGCTTGTTGGCGTATCCACCGAAGTGGAAATGAGCCTCATCAGACGACCCAAAAACGCTTTAGTTTTGCGAACTGTGACTGCAAGACCATCACCACTTTTGTAGTGAATTTTAATAATTTCAATGCGTTGTTGAAGCATCTGTCGTTCCATTTTTATACCCTAGTTAGTTTCGCGCCAAATGTTTGTAACACCAAGAAATAATCGAGCTAGACCCACCTTTAAGTATACCGATCGGCTTAGAATCACCAGCTGAGTCGATTTAACGATGTCTGTCTGTCCGTCTGCTGTCCATCTAAGCTTGTTGTCCGATTGTCATGAAACTTGGCAGAATTTATTTTTTCTGGCCAATGACCATCGGTATTGCATTTGGAGGAAATCGGTTCAGATTTAGATATAGCCCCCATACAAATGTCGCTCCCGATTTGACATTTTCCGCTCTAGAAACGACATATAGTACCCGATTTTCTTTAAATTTGGCAGAACATCTTATAATCCAACTAGAAACACGTATTCAAAAATTGGGTAAGATCGGTCCAGATTTAGATATAGCCCCCATACAAATGTCGCTCCCGATTTGACATTTAGATATAGCCCCCATACAAATGTCGCTCCCGATTTGACATTTTCCGCTCTATAAACGACATATTGTACCCGATTTTCTTTAAATTTGGCAGAACATCTTATAATCCAACTAGAAACACGTATGCAAAAATTGGGTAAGATCGGTTCAGATTTAGATATAGCCCCCATACAAATGTCGCTCCCGATTTGACATTTTCCGCTCTAGAAACGGCATATAGTACCCGATTGTCTTTAAATTTGGCAGAACATCTTATAATCCAACTAGAAACTCGTATGCAAAAATTGGGTAAGATCGGTCCAGATTTAGATATAGCCCCCATACAAATGTCGCTCCCGATTTGACATTTTCCGCTCTAGAAACGGCATATAGTACCTGATTTTCTTTAAATTTGGCAGAACATCTTATAATCCAACTAGAAACATGTATGCAAAAATTGGGTAAGATCGGTCCAAATTTAGATATAGCCCCCATACAAATGTCGCTCCCGATTTGACATTTTCCGCTCTAGAAACGGCATATAGTACCTGATTTTCTTTAAATTTGGCAGAACATCTTATAATCCAACTAGAAACATGTATGCAAAAATTGGGTAAGATCGGTCCAAATTTAGATATAGCCCCCATACAAATGTCGCTGCCGATTTGACATTTTCCGCTCTATAAACGACATATTGTACCCGATTTTCTTTAAATTTGGCAGAACATCTTATAATCCAACTGGAAACACGTATGCAAAAATTGGGTAAGATCGGTTCAGATTTAGATATAGCCCCCATACAAATGTCGCTCCCGATTTGACATTTTCCGCTCTAGAAAAGACATATTGTACCCGATTTTCTTTAACTTTTGCCGAACATCTTATAATCCAACTAGAAACACGTATGCAAAAATTGGGTAAGATCGGTTCAGATTTAGATATAGCCCTCATACAAATGTTGCTCCCGAATGTTTAACCGATTTTGGCCAATTTTTACATATTATATTTCACCCATATACAGACATGAAAACATGTGAAATCGGGTCACATCGTTCTAGGTTTCAATATACCCCCATACAAATGTCCTTTCCGATTTAACATTTTTTGTCAAACACATACATTTAGAGGATGCAAAAATCCTTTCCGATTTCAATTTTTTACCGAATTGAATTGCAATGAGAATTGTTTGGGTGATGCCCATATGTTTAGCAATGGCGTAGTTTCTACTTGTCAAATGTAAAAGAATAAAACTGTCAAAAGTGACAGCTACCGAAATACCGGGTGATTCAATATAACACCTCTTGTTGGAAAACCCTGTATCTATCAATTTGGGTCACCCTGAAATTTGTCTGTAGCGGAGCTAGATCACCCTACATTTGTCCATACTTATGGTTCTTTTTGTCTTATAAATATATTTTAGTAATATTTATTTTTATTAATATTTATTATTACTATTTATTTCAATTTTTATTTTTAGGTATGGTCCCGAGGAACGTGATGGTGCTTTCCCCTTCGATTTCTCACGCGAATTTCGTTTTGGCATTGCCTGCGGGGAAAAGGCATTTCTGGTCGCTGTCAATGGCAGCAATTTGTGTACATTTGCCTACAGAGAATCCGAAGGATATAGTCTGTCCAGCATTGGCGGTTTCAATTTGCACAGCACGCATGGCTTACTCTTTAAGGTCACCGGCATCGATCACATACAACTGAATGGTCCGGAGTGTAAGAACTTTGAAATGCATACAATGAATTAATGTCAAATGGAGATGTGAATTAGAGGCCCAAATAACGCCAGCTTCAAGAATCAAAGTGTAATCTAAATGAAGGATTGAGTTAAGACGGACGTATGGAAGCACTACGCACAGTGGTTTGATGTGCTGAGGAAGGCAACTCTATTGTGATTATATTGGTTTATTGATTATAGTGGAAGAGACCAGTGCCAGTGTTAGATCTATGTATTTTAATATAATCTTTAAAGCACACTAAGTTTGTAGTATATTTTAAGGAGCGTTATTTTAATTTGTGCAATTCACGAAATCCTAGTGATCGTAGAAGCTACAAAACACTCCTACTTGTGATCTAGATGTTGTGAAAAATCGAATTGTCGCATGTAGAATATTTTTTAAGTTATAAGTTCAAAAGTTAATTTTAAGTAATACACAAGATCTAACAGTCTCCGCTACACTTTTTGATAAGAGATTGCAACACACTTTATTGGAAAGAATCGACTATAAGAATACAAATTATTTTTTATAGTAGTAAATTATATTTGTCTTAAATTAATTGAAACAACACAATCTATTGATATTGTGCACTATGAATTATGTATCATTAAAAAATGAAATAAGGAATATAGAAGAATAAATTAATTTAGAAAAATATTTTAAATATCAATAAAAGCCAAAAAAACACATTGCTTATTGCACTGTCCAACATATTAAGACTTTTTGGACTTGGCACAAAACAGCGATTTATATAACTCTATAATTCTGAAAGGTCATGTTGAGCACAACATTTTTGCCGAATAAACTGGGTGAAAGTTTTCACTGTTTGATCGAAGGGTGCATTATAGAGAGACTTCTTTTTGTCCGAACTATATTATGGAATTTTATGAGGAGGGTCAATTTAAGCTTTTTCGAGAAAATCATAAATGTCCTTTTAAAAAGGAATTAGAATAAGAATTGAAATGCAGACTTCTTTAAAAGATCTTCTAAGGAAGTCCTCGTTAGCTGAGGTTTTCTAAAGAAGTCATCATTAGCTGATGTCTTCTAAAGAAGTCCTCAATAACTGAGGTCTTCTAAGGAAGTCCTCAATAAATGAGGTCTTCTAAGGAAGTCCTCAATAACTGAGGTCTTCTAAGGAAGTCCTCAATAACTGAGGTCTTCAAAGGAAGTCCCCAATAAATGAGGTCTTCTAAGGAAGTCCTCAATAACTGAGGTCTTCTAAGGAAGTCCTCAATAACTGAGGTCTTCTAAGGAAGTCCTCAATAACTGAGGTCTTCTAAGGAAGTCCTCAATAACTGAGGTCTTCTAAGGAAGTCCTCAATAACTGAGGTCTTCTAAGGAAGTCCTCAATAACTGAGGTCTTCTAAGGAAGTCCTCAATATCTGAGGTCTTCTAAGGAAGTGTTCAATAACTGAGGTCTTCTAAGGAAGTCCTCAATAACTGAGGTCTTCTAAGGAAGTCCTCAATAACTGAGGTCTTCTAAGGAAGTCCTCAATAACTGAGGTCTTCTAAGGAAGTGTTCAATAACTGAGGTCTTCTAAGGAAGTCCTCAATAACTGAGGTCTTCTAAAGAAGTCCTCAATAACTGAGGTCTTCTAAAGAAGTCCTCATTAGCTGAGGTCTTCTAATGTCGTCCTCAATAACTGATGTCTTCTAAAGAAGTCCTCAATAACTGATGTCTTCTAAAAAAGTCCACAATAACTGAGGTCTTCTAAAGAAGTCCTCAATAACTGAGGTCTTCTAAAGAAGCCCTCAATAAATAAGGTATTTTAAAGAAGTCCTCAATAAATGAGGTCTTGTAAAGAAGTCTTCAATAAATGAGGTCTTCCAAGGAAGTCTTCAATAAATGAGGTCTTCCAAGGAAGTCCTCAATAACTGAGGTCTTCTAAGGAAGTCCTCAATAACTGAGGTCTTCTAAGGAAGTCCTCAATAACTGAGGTCTTCTAAGGAAGTCCTCAATAACTGAGGTCTTCTAAAGAAGTCATCAATAACTGAGGTCTTCTAAAGAAGTCCTCAATAACTGAGGTCTTCGAAGACCTCTTTAGACTCATTAGATGAGGGCTTCTAAAGAAGTACTCACTAGCTGAGGTCTTCTAAAGAAGTCCTCATTAGCTGAGGTCTTCTTAAGAAGTCCTCATTAGCTGAGGTCTTCTAAAGAAGTCCTCATTAGCTGAGGTCTTCTAAAGAAGTCCTCATTAGCTGAGGTCTTCTAAAGAAGTCCTCATTAGCTGAGGTCTTCTAAAGAAGTCCTCATTAGCTGAGGTCTTCTAAAGAAGTCCTCATTAGCTGAGGTCTTCTAAAGAAGTCCTCATTAGCTGAGGTCTTCTAAAGAAGTCCTCATTAGCTGAGGTCTTCTAAAGAAGTCCTCATTAGCTGAGGCATCCTAAAGAAGTCCTCATTAGTTGAGGCCTTCTAAAGAAATCCTCATTAGCTGGATAAAATATATATATTTTTTTTCAAATTCGTACTTTTAGGTTTGTTTGTAGTTGATAAAGGAAGGCTGCAAAAATATTCTTGTTGAAAAATTAATTTCCATTTTTATACACTCCACGAGAGTATTATGGCTTTGTGCATTTGTTTGTAACACCCAAAAGGAAGCGGGATAGACCCATTGTCAAGTATACCGATCGACTTAGAATCACTTTCTGAGTCGATTTAGCAATGTCCGTCTGTCCGTCTGTCCGTCTGTCCGTCTGTCTGTCCATCTATTGTTGTAATCAAACTACAGGTCGCAATTATAGTCCGATCTTAACAAAAATTGGCACAAGTATGTTTTGTGGATCAAGGACGAACGCTATTTAATTTGAGACAAATCGGTTCAGATTTAGATATAGCCCCCATACAAATGTCGCTCCCGATTTGACATTTTCCGCTCTAGAAACGACATATTGCACCCGATTTTCTTTAAAATTGACACAACATCTTATATTCCGACTATAAACACCTATGCAAAAATTGGGTAAGATCGGTTCAGATTTAGATATAGCCCCCATACAAATGTCGCTCCCGATTTGACATTTTCCGCTCTAGAAACCACATATTGCACCCGATTTTCTTTAAAATTGACACAACATCTTATAATCCAACTAGAAACACCTATGCAAAAATTGGGTATGATCGGTTCAGATTTAGATATAGCCCCCATACAAATGTCGCTCCCGATTTGACATTTTCCGCTCTAGAAACCACATATTGCACCCGATTTTCTTTAAAATTGACACAACATCTTATAATCCAACTAGAAACACCTATGCAAAAATTGGGTATGATCGGTTCAGATTTAGATATAGCTCCCATACAAATGTCGCTCCCGATTTGACATTTTCCGCTCTAGAAACCACATATTGTACCCGATTTTCTTTAAAATTGACACAACATCTTATAATCCAACTAGAAACACCTATGCAAAAATTGGGTAAGATCGGTTCAGATTTAGATATGGCCTCATACAAATGTCGCTCCCGATTTGACATTTTCCGCATCTAGAAACCACATATTGTACCCGATTATCTTTAAATTTGGCACAACATCTTATAATCCAACTATAAACACCTATGCAAAAATTGGGTAAGATCGGTTCAGATTTAGAAATACCCCCCATACAAATGTCGTTCCCGATTTGACATTTTCCTCTGTAGAAACCACATATTGTACTCGATTTTCTTTAAATTTTGCACAACATCTTATAATCTTACTAGAAACACCTATGCAGAAATTGGGTAAGATCGGTTCAGATTTAGATATAGCCCCCATACAAATGTCGCTCCCGATTTGACTCTTTTCACTCTAGATACCACATATTACAACAGATTTTCTTTAAAATTGGCAAAACATCTTATATTGTAACTAGAAACACATGTGGTAAAAATGTGTTAGATCGGTTCAGCTTTATATATAGCTCCCATACAAATTTCTCTCCCGATTTGACTTTTTCCGCTCTAGAAACCACATATTGTGTCATATTGTCTTCAGATTTGGTAAAACATCTTATATTCCCACTAGAAACTCCCATGGTGAATATCGGACAGATCGGTTCAGATTTATATATAGCTCCCATACAAATTTCGCTCCCGATTTGACTTTTTCCGCTCTAGAAACCACATATTGTATCAGATTGTCTTCAGATTTGGTAAAACATCTTATATTCCCACTAGAAACTCCCATGGTGAATATCGGACAGATCGGTTCAGATTTAGATATAGCCCCCATACGAATTTCACTCCCGATTTGACTCTTTCCACTCTAGATACCACATATTACAACAGATTTTCTTTAAAATTGGCAAAACATCTTATATTTCCACTAGAAACACCCATGGTGAATATCGGTCAGATCGGTTCAGATTTATATATAGCTCCCCTACAAATTTCGCTCCCGATTTGACTTTTTCCGCTCTAGAAACCACATATTGTATCAGATTGTCTTCAGATTTGGCAAAACATCTTATATTTAAACTAAGAAGATCTATGGTGAAAATAGGTCAAATCGGTTCAGATTTAGATATAGCCCCATACAAATGTCGCTCTAAAAACCATATATTGTACCCGATTTTCTTTAAATTTGGGACAACATATTATAATCCAACTAGAAACACTATGCAGAAATTTGGGTAAGATCGGTTAAGATTTAGATATAGCCCCCATATAAATGTCGCTCCCGATTTGACTTTTGCCGCTTTAAAAGCCAAATATTGTGCTCGATTTTCTTTAAATTTCGCACAACATCTTATAATCTAACTAAACAAAACTATGGTGAAAGTGGGTAAGATCGGTTCAGATTTAAATATAGCACAAATTCAAATGTTGCTCCCATAAGTTTAACCGATTTTGGCCAAACTATACATTTTATATTTCACATATTTCGTCCCAGGTTTCAATATATCCTCATACAAATGTCCTTTCCGATATAAAATTTTTTGTCAAACACATACATTTACAGGATACAAAAAACCTTCCCGTTTTCACTTTTTCACCGAATTTAATTGTATTTGGATTGAAAGTGGAGTGTATCATAGAGTCGGCCCCGCCCGACTTTAGCCTTTCCTTACTGGTTTTATTTCATTTATTTATTATTTCAAAACATTAGTTACATTTCATTAATTCGCGCCTACATCACCCAATTTAGAGCATGGTGACATTTCACGACATTCACAATCAGACTGGGTATACTTTTCGAAATTAATACACTCCGGATTGTCCAACTGAATGTGATCGACTTCGGTAAATTTAACGCCAGTTCCCCAACGCTGAAATACCTTCATACCCACCATGTTGGACAAGACGCTCGTATAAGGCCTGGCGGCCACTCCATTTGGGTGGATATTTTCGGGATCCCTGTAGGTGTAGGAACAAAAATACTGGCCATTGACAGCGATAACAAATTCCTTGTCTTTGCAGGCGATGCCAATTTTAAAGGATTTGTTAAAATCAAATGGAAATCCTCCGTCAGATTCGCCATCAACATAACTGAAATAATAAAAAAATTAATCAAACGATTTAATTTACAACAGCTAGGCTCGAGACCTACTTACTTGTGACCAAAAAACACTTCCTTTGAGGGAATACACGAGGAACGTGACACTGTTCGGTGCTGGAACATAACATTCAGGTGCATTACTTGCGTCTCATTGTGGCCATGCTTTAGGTTTATGAAAAAATCCCCCGTGGCTTGGCCATAACAGCGACCGGTGATGACCATCAAATGGCCGGGCTTGAAACGAATGGGTATGTCATTGCTGAAGGCCAAAGGCGTTGGAAAATAATGGACATAGGAGGATGGCGGCCATAGGCTGGGATAGATTTGTCGATGATCAACTCGCTTTATGATCTTGACGTCACCGCCAATTTGTATGGCCTTCAGGTGTTCGAGGGCAACGCGATAATAAATCTGCAGTTTATGTTCGCCATTCACAGATATTTGAAAACTGCTTTCCAACATGTGTAGCGTTATTTTGATTTCGTCCTTTAGGATAAACCTTCCAGATCGTTCCACCACTACCTCATCCATTTGCGTCTTTGCAGATATTTCGCTAAAGTCAAAATTCACGTCCACGTGTAAGCCAATCTCGGCCTGAGGATGTTTATTGAGTTTCTCCTTGGCCAACGATATATGAAATCTGTAAATGTCCAAGAACAACGATGAATCAGAGACACACGTGAAAAGGCATTTTATGCTGTCCGAAAGTATCTAACGGGGTTCGCGAAACCAAAAAACTCGATTTTGACCATTTTATGTTCTGACCTAGAACCCTTTAGTGTATAGTGTGGGTCAAAATTCGGGAACCCCAGAAAAAAATACTTTAGATTGCAATGAAAAATCCCATAGACACTTAAACAAGGAAATTAATTTCAAAAAGATTTTTTTTTGAAAAATTGCCGAAGAAATATGACAAATAAAAAATTCGATTCAGATTCAATTAAAATTTTAATTGATTTCGGACCTCGAAAGAAAATTCGCAAATTCAGTTAAAAATATTTGCAAAATTATTAAAATTATTTTCAATTAAAAATATTATTGTATTGATTAAAAAATTAATTGAAAATGTTTGAGATTTTTAAACAAATAGTTTAATTGAATGTTTTTATTTGAATTTAGAATTAGAATCAAATAAAATTTTAATAAAAATATTACACTGTGGAATATACACAAAAAAATAAAATCCAATTAAAAAATTCGCAGATTCAATTAAAATCTTAATTGATTTCGGACCTACATATAAAGGAAAGTCGCCAATTCGATTAATAATATTTACAAAACTATTAAAAGTTTGTTCAATTGATGATTAATGATTAAAAATTAATTAGTTATAATTAATAATTAAATTAATTAATTAATGAATTTTAAACAAACAGTTTAATTGTATCAATTAATACTTTTATTTGAATTTAGATTTAAAACCAAATAAAATGTTGATTTATTCGAGTAAACAAGTAACCCTACGGGGAAATGAACTGTCCCAGTATAAGTCCCAGAACTGGTCCCTGGTGGGTAAGGACCGGTCCTGGTTCTAACCCAAATTTATGAAGAGGATCGGTCCATTTTACCATTGTTTGTTATTGGAGGGGGTGAATTGACCCCCTGTGGTATGTCTTAGACATGACCTAGGATCGGTCTCAAAGGACTTGACCTGGAACCTGGTCTGAGATGACAGGACTTGCACCAAACCTCAAAAGACATGTCCTAGAATCGGTCTCAAAGGATATGACCTGGAATCGGTTTCAAAGGACATGACTTGGAACACACCTCAAGAGAATTTACAGTTCATTCACACTTAGGGACCAGTTCTGTGATATATCCATAACGACCTATCCCAGGCTAGGTACGTAGGGAATTGATAAGTTCGAGAATTTTGATTAAATTTTTAATTAGATTAAATGATTTTTTGTTAAATTTTAATTAGTTTAAAATCCGAAAAGCCCTCACTTTTGAGTCAGAGGGTAAAAACACCCCTAAAACAGCCGCAATGAGAAAAACTAACAAGTTGGATTATCGAATTGTTTTTGTAGTAATGTCGGATTCATGGACGAAAAGAAAGACGATTAAGGGAAATCCATAATCGGGAAAATATCTCTAAATGAAATATACCTAAAATTAAGAAGTACTAAATGTGTCATCTCATAGATTAATATTTGAGCATGTGAAACGCAAATCTACAGCGACAATTGGTCATTCAGAGATGGCGATTAATATTTGTAATATATTCATTGATGATTGATAAATGAAGAAATGTATCATTCTGACGATTTTTCATTGAAATTTTAGTTGATTTTGGAAAAAAAATGAAAAAAAAAAAATCATAAAAAATAGAACCCATCATTCCACCACTTCCAAACTCACACAGTCGCTAAAAAACATCTACGAACGCGACTTTAAAATTTCAAAACTAAAAAAAATAATCATTTCTAAAATCAACATAAAAACAATACAATTTCAAAATCTGTAAAAAGAATCCGCTTCAATATTTTAAAAGCTATTAAAATTAGCTTCCAATCCAATACATTAAAATCGGCCAAGAACTGCAGGAGTTACAGGCGATTGAATGAACCATTACCATTTTGAAACAAGTAAAAACGGCGTTAAGATCGGCCGGACCGAACTTTATATACCTTCCTCCATGGATTGCATTCCACATACGCTGTCGATTTTCGTAGAAGTGCAGAAAAACATTACAGAAAAATATATATATATATTTTTAAATAGCCAAACCAAAACAAATACAAATATGGAAAAAAATAATTTTATAACTAAATATAATATTTTTACCGTAAACGTAAAAAGTACGAAATTGGAAAAATCTTTTTATTTGCGTGTCTATGCAGTGAGCGGAATGTATACACCGAATTCCAAGATTCTAGCTGCGGCCATTTGGCTGGTACTATTTTTATCCCACTTTCCCCATTTTACCCCCTTAAAAGTACGACTTTCGAAAATCTCTTTATTTTACATGTCTACGCAATTAGAGGGATGTACACACTGAATTTCATCATTCCGTTAGTGGGTATCATTTTTATCCCTCTGTTCCTATTGTATCCCTTGAAAGTACGAATTTGGACAAAAAAACACTTTCATTTTTCATGTATACACAGTCTGAGGAATGTATACTCCGAATTTCACGACTCTAGCTGCGGTCATTTGGTTGGTACTATATTTATCCCCTTTTTTTGCATTTCAACCCCAAAAAGTACGAATTTCGAAAAATCCGTTTATTGTACGTGTCTACGCAATCAGAGGATTGTATACACTGAATTTCATTATTCTAGGTCATTTGGCTGGTACTATTTTTATCCCTTTTTTGCATTTCAACCCCAAAAAGTACGAATTTCGAAAAATCCGTTTATTTTACATGTCCATGCAATCAGAGGATTGTATACACTGAATTTCATTATTCATGGTCATTTGGTTGGTACTATTTTTATCCCCTTTTTTGCATTTCAACCCCAAAAAGTACGAATTTCGAAAAATCCATTTATTTTACGTGTCTACGCAATCAGAGGATTGTATACACTGAATTTCATTATTCTAGGTGCAGCCGTGTGTTTGGTACCATTTTTATCCCTCTATTGACATTTTATCCCTTAAAAGTACGAATTTGGAAAAATACTTTTATATTAAGTATATACTAAATTAGAGGAATGTGCACAGCGAATTTTGTGTGTCCAGCTGTTGTCGTTTAATATGTACTATTTTTATCCCTTTTTGTCCCATTCTAAAATATTAGGGGTTATTATGGGTATTTTTAGTCCTAGTGAGGGAAAAAATTTTCCCTTTAGGCCGATTTCGGCCAGTTTCAATCCGAACCGATCTACTACTATAATACGCATTTATGGACAATTTGGACGTCTTTGCTCATTTCGTTTATATGCTAGCGTGCTTTCAACAGATGGACGGACGGACGTACATGGCTAGATCGTCTTAGAATTTTATCACGATCAAGAATATATATACTTTATAGGGTCCTAGGTCGATATTTCAATGTGTTACAAACGGAATGACAAAGTTAGTATACCCCCATCCTGGAGGTGAAGGGTATAAAAATATGGTGAGGTTTGCCACGCCCCTTCTAGTACCTCTCACACAATTGTCCCTATCCTAGGTAACAGTAAATCCTTTATGTCTTCGATACTGGTGCCTGAAATCCACTATGACTTGATATTTAATCATGTTTTTAGAATTCTTCCACACAAATTATCCGGCTCTAAGAAAAATTTAACTTCCATACATATGTTCGCTGAGAGTGCGGGTATAGGGTTAATTATTCATTTATTTAATTTATTTTATTTTAATTGTATTGAACACATATATCACAATCGTCTCTGGCGGAGGCTACACAAATTTCCGTATTTTAGTTTCATAGTCTAAAAGATCACCTTGATTTTAGCTTAAACAGTTTCTGAAATATTTCTTTGTGTGGGAAACACTGCCCGGTTCGTATTGTTGGCGATATTCCACGATTTATCGTAATACCATAACTTGTGTTTCTTACCGTTTAGCATTTTTTGCCGCTATCACCTCTATATCGAAATATTGACCACACTCCAAGTGGTGAGCCAGCAGGCCATTGAATTCGGTGGCCAAGTCCTCCATTATTTTGATTACTAGCGAAATTATCAACAGTGGCTGAACAGAAACTGGAAACTAAGCAAAACAGTGATCGGTATTTATACAAAATTCCACTGAAAAAAAAAAACCGCTACAGCAATGCCCACAATAATAGCACACTTTGTGCATCTCACGTGGATCGTTTCGAATTATGCTAAAAAGTTGCAAAATAATTAAATCACAAATTATTATCAAAAATTCATTTTTTAGCCTCATATGTTGACCTCTTACTTAAGGAGTATTACCACATACCTGCGGTAAGTAAAGAAATGGCGACCATTTTAGTACAAAATCTCAAATTTTGGAACATATATTCCCCACTCTGGGAATTAGAATAAAAACGTAAAAACTAGTAATACATTCTTTTTTGAAGACATTTTTATACCCTACACCACAGGGTGTAATGTCTTTGTGCATTTGATTGTAACACCCAAAAGGAAACGAGATAGATCCATCGTTTAATATAACGATCAACTTAGAATCACTTTTTGAGTCGATTTAGCGATATCCGTCCGTCGGTCTGTCCATCTATTCTTGTAATCAAAGTCCAGGTCGCAATTGTTGTTAGAACTAAATGAAACTTTGCACAACAAAGTTTTATGGGATAAGGACGAACGCTATTTAATTTGAAGCAAATAGGTTCAGATTTAGATATAGCTCCCATACAAATTTTGATTCCGATTTTACTTTTTCCGCTCTAGTAACCACATATTTCAACAGATTTTGGCAAAACTTCTTATATTTACACTAGAAACAACTCTGGTAAAAATGGGCCAGATCGGTTCAGATATATATATATATATAGCTCCAATACAAATTTCGGCACTGAATTGATTATTTCCGATCTAGAAATATCATATTTGAACAGATTTGCTTAAAATTTGGCAAACCAGCTCATATTTCAACTACAAACATCTATGGCGAAAGTGGATCACATCGGTTCAGATTTATATATAGCTCTCATACAAATGTCTCCTACCATTTGACTCTTTCCGCCCTAAAAATCACATATTTCAACAAACATCCATGGCGAAAGTGGGTCAAATCGGTTCAGATTTATATATAGCTCCCATAAAAATGACTCCCCCGATTTAATTCTTTCCGCTCTAGAAACCACATATTTAACAGATTTTCATCAAATTTGGGAAAGCGTCTTATATTTAACCTATGAAACCTATGAAACCTATGCTAAAAAATTGTTAGATCGGTACAGATTTATATATAGCTCCCATTCAAAGTTAGTGTTCAAATTTTCTTACAAAGACAGATAAAAGCATGAAATTTGTAGTATATATATACCAGGTTCAAATGTAACGTCCTTCCCATACGCTACACCACAGGGTATATTGACTACTTGTTTCTACATAATTTCAAAATTTTCGTTACGATATCTCAATGTTTATAGATTTTACGCAAGGTTCAATATGAATTGGTATTTCTGAAAAAGTAATTTTTTGGTTTTGCCTGCAATGAAGTTCAAATAGTAATAATCTATTTATTGTGTGTTACATATTATTAAAGCCCTTGTTCTGTATTTCCAAAATGTTGCATGTTTTTTTTATAAAAGTGTATTTCTCTGATTGTGTAGATACACAATATATTTGTACCAACCAAATGGCTCCAGCCGAAATCATGAAATTCTGTGTATACATTCCTCTGACAAAAATAAAATAGTTTT
Organism: Polietes domitor; assembly: GCA_947397865.1. Taxonomy (NCBI): domain Eukaryota; kingdom Metazoa; phylum Arthropoda; class Insecta; order Diptera; family Muscidae; genus Polietes; species Polietes domitor. The sequence continues at coordinate 164,073,979 of OX377619.1, read as the reverse complement.
TCCAAATCCTAGGGCCACGGCAGTTTGTGAATGTATGCAAGTATCGTAACTTCAATTTTTTTCCTAATATACAGTTGAACTTCGATTAACCATGACTCTATTAACCGTGAAGCTGAGTGGTTGATTTTTTACCTCTATTATCCGTGATTTACCTCTATTATCCGTGATGCACATGTCCATGTGACTGCTTGTTTGTTTTTTTTTTTCGTATAATACACACACATCTCTCATATTAAAATTCGGTGATTCCCTTTTTTCATGAAAGTGTAATTTTCATATAAAATTTCATATTCATTCATCAGCGTTAAGTAAAGTACCTTTTAAAATGTTGTCTGAAAAATATGGAGTTGGCATTCAAACTGTATCCGATTTAATAAAAAACAGAGATCGGATTTTAAAATTTTGCTCCGATACTAATTCAATGCTTGGCCTTAAACACAGATATACACTAAAAACATCCGAAAATGCAAAAGTTGATTTCGCAATATATGAATGGTTTCGGCAAGAAAGATTTAAGGGAACTCCAATTTCAAGTAAGTTAACTGAAATCGAGATATTGTATGAACTTAAACTGAAATTTGCTTCTGAACTGCAGGCGAAATGATTGTCGAAAAGGCAAAAATGTTCCATTTGAAGTTAAACATGAATTCAGAGTGCACTTATTCATTTGGTTGGTTGGTTAAATTCAAAAAACGTCATGGAATCCGTCGACTGAAATCTACGGGAGAAAAGGAGTGTGCTGATTATGAGTCTGCTACGATGTTTGTGGACGACTTGGATGAAATCATAAAAAACGAACAACTTACAACTGAACAGATCTACAATGCAGACGAAACCAGTCTATTTTGGAGGTGTTTGCCTCAGAGTTCTTTGGCTAGTGGTAATGAATATTCTATTGAAGGAATCCAAGGAGAGAATCACAGTGATAGTTTGTTCAAATGCTGCAGGAACTCTCAAGTGTAAATTGATGATAATTGGAAAAAGTGCCCATCCAAGAGCTTTAAAAAACGTTGAACACCTTCCTGTGATTTATAAATCTAATAAGAAAGCTTGGGTAACACAACAGCTATTTCTGGAGTGGTTTAATCAAAATTTTGTACCAGAAGCAAAGGAACATCAACGGCGCATCGGTCTCAAAAATAACTGTAAAATACTTTTACTATTAGACAACTGTCCAGCACACCCAGATGTAAATGCTATGATATATGAAAACGTTACAGTAAAATATCTCCCACCAAATTGCACGTCCTTGATTCAGCCTATGGATCAAGGAGTAATTCGGAGCTTCAAATGTCACTACCGTAAACTGATCGTTCAAAAACTTGTTGGTGCTAATGACACACGTGAGTTCGTTAAATCTTTGAATATTAAGACAGCTTCGTGGGACTCTGTAACTCCACAAGTTTTAAAAAGAGTTTGGAATAACTTACTATCTCATAATGAAGATGCTCCAAATAGCCTTGTTGAGATACAAACAGATATAACCATACCGTCTGGATGTACGATTGATGCTGCCGAAAAGTGGATGGTGTGCGACTCTGATGTCGCTCCGTTTGCTATTACATCTGAAGACGAAATCGTAGACATGGTTACCCAAGGCCAAGAAGATGAGCTTGATTCAAATTCCGAGGAATCAGATGGAGGAAATGCGGACGAAACGCCTACATTGGCTCAGGCAATAGAGGCTAGTAGTATTTTGTTAGGTTTTTTAGAAAACTTTAATTGTCCAAGTATTTCAGAACCTGTAATGTTACTGCACTTCTACGAAAATCGAGAGCTTCTGTGGAATGTAATCCATGCTAGAGGGTATAAAAATTTGACCCGGCCGAACTTAACGTCGTTTTTACTAGTTTCACTTAGTAAAACTTGAAACTTTGACCCACTTTAAAAAGGAACTCAGGCCAGCTGGACTGGAAATTGCAAAAATGGTCTACTCAATATGGCCTTTCAGCATTTCAGGTCCGCTACTCTGTTCCAAACAAGCTGTTGCACAGTGTTATTAGTACTACATAATGTTAATAACTTTATTTAGTGTTTATTAATTATACCCCCCACCACAAGGAAGGGGGTATACTAACGCTGTCATTCCGTTTTAACACCTTGAAATATCGACCTGCGACCCTATAAAGTATATATATTCTTGATCGTGATAAAATTTTAAGACGATCTAGCCATGTCCGTCCGTCTGCACGCTAACATCTAAACGAAAGGAGGTAGGACGTCCAAATTTTCCATAAATGCGTCTTGTAGTCGTAGATCGGTTAGGGTTGATACTGGGCGAAATCGGCCCAAAGGGAAAACATAAGGACTCAAAATACCCATAATAACCCCAAATATTTTAGAATATTAAAGCATTTTTTTCCAATATGTCTTCTTGTACTTACTTGATATTGGGTATGAGCATTCCCCCTATAACAAAAACTTGCACCATAAAGTGATTTTTATTCGTAGGGGGTGAAATGGGGCAAATGGGGATAAAAATGGTACATATTAAACGACAAATGCTAGAATATCGGTGTGTACATTCCTCTAATTGAGTGGATACATAATATAAAAATATTTTTTCCAAATTCGTACATTTAAAGGGTAAAATGGGAATAGAGAGATAAAAATGGTACCAACTAGGGTTTGCATCCCGGGATTTCCCGCGGGAAAATTCCCGGGAATTCGCACATTTTTCATTTCCCGTATCCCGGGAAATTCATACGGGAATCCCGCGGGAATTCAGTAGAAAATTTTACATATTTCTTCGCATATTTTTTCCATTATTTCCACAATAAAATTAAAAATTTTGTATAAAAATTTAGATCACATAGCTTTTAATCAGGTATGTCAAATATTGCAGTTGGATGACAAAATATTTTTAAGCTGCGTTCGGATGTAGACTTAAAATCCACTTTTTCGGATTTTTCCTGTTAAACTCCAATAAGAAGAAATTAAAATCCGGGAAAAATAGATTTTGGACGTGTATCCGAACGCAAAAAATAAAGAATTCAAAAGTTTTCGAAGCGACAGCACAAAGAACAAACACTGCATTTAATGCTCTACTTACTATTAATGTGAACGATCGTTCTCCGCCGCGTCCACATTTTCCATTAAAATAAGATATATCTGATCTTTAATTAATTTTGAAACTTGCAAAGATGTTTGAATTGATCTCACATTGCGCTTTATTATATGAATTCTGTAACAGGTTCGTTGTGAAATATATATTTATTTTACTTTAATAAATGTGAATGCTTCATTGGAAAAAATAAGCTTAACTCATGGTAAACAGTATGTTGACGATTTCCCGTGCTGTCCCGGGATCCCGGGAAATTGAAAAAATAATTCCCGTTTCCCGGGAAAAAAAAAGTACGGGAAAATGCAAATCCTAGTACCAACCAAACGGAAGCATCTAAAATAATGAAATTCGGTGTAGAAAGTCTTCTCATTGCGTAGACACATAAATAAACTGATTTTTCGAAATTCGTACTTTTTGAGGTTGAAATGGAAAAAGGGGATAAAAGTAGTACCAACCTAATGACCGCAACTATAGTCATGAAATACGGAGTATACATTCCTCTGACTGCGTAGACTCGAAAAATAAAAGATTTTTCCAAATCTGTACTTTCAAGGGTTACAATGTATGCAGAGGGTTAAAAGGAAAAGGGGGTAAAATAGGAAAAAGGGGATAAAAATGGTACCAACCAAATGATCGCAGCTAGAACCATGCAATTAGGTGTATACATTCATCTGACTGCATAGACATGCAAAATAACAATATTTTTCCAAATTCGTACTTTTTACTTTCACTGCAAAAATTGGTTGAATCATGAAGTTAGGTTATTTTGCACTATGAACGTGAGATAATGGATTTTAATTTTTTTATTTTTGGAATTAAAATGAATGAATGAAATACAACCAACTGTAGCACCCACTATCTACCAATATTTATGGTATTTAAGCTTTTTGAAAATATAAATATATGTTCATGCGAACCCAGAATGTTTGCTGGGTTGCATCCTTTCTCTCCTAGCGTCTATCTCCATGTCCATGCAATTGTAAGATCGACTTGGCTATCCCCCTTCTCTCTATGTGTGCTTAGTTCAGTTGTCAACCTAACGCTAAAAGAGCAGGCAGTGCGATCTACATACCCATCACGGGAACAACATAAAACATCAACACACATCAACAGCAGCCATAAAAAGTTCCTCGAACAATCCATACTCAACATATAAGTGGATACGAATGAGAACAACTTTTACCCAACTTACATAGTGATCCTCACAACACACATTACATATATATACTACAGTGAAACATACCTACTTAAACTAAAGTATAAACATTACTTGTAACGTAACTCAAGAAATTGAAATGAATTCTGATATCAAACGAGTTGATAGGACTATATTGTGCATGGCTATCCATTGAAATCAGTCGAAGACATTTCTTCTTCAATTACCATTAATATAAACTGTATATTCAAGACTAATAATATTGAGTTTGAAGATTTGCCCAATGAGCACAACATATTACATATAAAAAAGGTTTTCAAAATAAAATTGACAAACGAATTGTATTTTGTACCACTTATAAACAAATATGATGTCTGTTACATGTGAGTCATATACTTATTAATATATTAAATTTTAATGTCATATTACTTTTCATCTAAATGTTGCTTATTTCACCACATATATACTAAGTAATAAATTCAAAATAATAAATAAATTCATTAATAAATATAAAAATAAAACTCCAAATTTTTACTGCAAACCTGAATCGAAAGCGTCCGAAATCTCGGACTCAAATCAGAAAGCGGAGTCCGACATCTCGGACTCAAATCGCATCCGAATCGGAACAGAGAAAGCGGAGTCCGACATCTCGGACTCAAATCGGATCCGAATCGGAACAGAGAAAGCGGAGTCCGTCATCTCGGACTCAAATCGGATCCGAATCGGAACAGAGAAAGCGGAGTCCGACATCTCGGACTCAAATCGGATCCGAATCGGAACAGAGAAAGCGGAGTCCGACATCTCGGACTCAAATCGGATCCGAATCGGAACAGAGAAAGCGGAGTCCGATATCTCGGACTCAAATCGGATCCGAATCGGAACAGAGAAAGCGGAGTCCGTCATCTCGGACTCAAATCGGATCCGAATCGGAACAGAGAAAGCGGAGTCCGACATCTCGGACTCAAATCGGATCCGAATCGGAACAGAGAAAGCGAGAAACCGAGATGTCGGACTCAAATCGGATCCGAATCGGATCCGAGTCCGACTTTGTGCTTATTGGGGTGGTATCCGCTGGACATGCACACTTGTCGAAGTCTCATCGACGACTGAATGAAAGAGCATAATAATATGTCAGAGGTAGTTAAATTCACAATTGTGCAATGATATGTCTGCCCCTGTTCTAAACTCAGAAATTTCAATTAGTTCAACAAATTCACTGCTGGTTTGCATACCTTCTGGTTGAAACTACACTACTCTCACCATTTCAGCTAGCCTTTATTGAGGTGGTTAATAATAGAATAAGTAGAATTGACAATAGGAAATTTAACAAAATATTTGGTTAATATGAACTCATATATTTAATGCAAATAAATATTAAATTAAATTAGTATTAAACAAGTAAAACGGCGTTGAGTTCGGCCGGACCGAACTTTATATACCCTCCACCATGGATTGCATTCCACTGAGGCTGTCGATTTTCGTGCAGTAATATTACAGGAAATACAATTTTTTTAATATAGTCAAACCAAAAAGAAAAACTATTTTTCTTTTATTTAACATATCGAAATAATAGTCAATTCAAAAAATATATATTGTTTAGACGCGTTAGAGGGGGTAGATGGGGTTCTCTAATTTACCTTTCCCTCTTAGAATAATAACACTGTGTATTTTCTGTAAACGTTATAACTAATGTTCCGTACGGAACACACGTGTCAATAAAATACACTACACGTGTAGTGTATTTTATTGACACGTGTGTATGTATGTGTTACAATGCAAGTGTTGTGTTTAATATGTATTGAACTTATGTTGTGTGATTTAATATTTGCATTAAATATATGAGTTCATATTAACCAAATATTTTGTTAAATTTCCTATTGTCAATTCTACTTATTCTATTATTAACCACCTCAATAAAGGCTAGCTGAAATGGTGAGAGTAGTGTAGTTTCAACCAGAAGGTATGCAAACCAGCAGTGAATTTGTTGAACTAATTGAAATTTCTGAGTTTAGAACAGGGGCAGACATATCATTGCACAATTGTGAATTTAACTACCTCTGACATATTATTATGCTCTTTCATTCAGTCGTCGATGAGACTTCGACAAGTGTGCATGTCCAGCGGATACCACATGACTGTATTTTTTTAAGCTCAATTTCATTCTTCATTTTGGGTAACTTTCAGGTCCCCTTTTTGTAAGGGCGATTTTTTATAAATATTTTTCAACAACATATATATGTTACACATGTACATCTATTTCAAAATATTGACCTGATTAAAGATGTCGCGCAAGTTTGCCATTGAATTCAGTAACGCTGCTTTCCATTTTGTTTGCTTCTCTTTTTGTGATCTTTTATTTGATATTTGAGGTGTTTTGCGATAAGAATTATTTAAAGCACTGAAATTAAAATTCGTGACAACAACATTTTTATAGACAATCATAAGCAGTAACTGAGTCATAGCAACAACCATCATACTCGGAGACTGCCCAACCAACACCAATAGAATATTTAAAAGCTTAAGTGTATTGTGTACGAATGCATTGTCTGGCTGGTTTGTCGGCGTTCTGTGGGACAATTTCAACGTGAAACTCCTCTCTGCAATGCCTATGAGAAATTTGACGTACAATATGATATCCAATCACATCACCTCCACCTCCCTAAAATTCAGATTTGTGGACAGCCAATTCGGAAAGACAACGAAATTAACCCTAAAAGGAGTTTAGATTTTTGTATGGCATTTATGATGAATTTTTAGTTTTGGTGTATTCATGACAAATATTTTTGTAGACGATTTTGATCCGATATACCGCTTTTATACCCTCCACCACTAGGATGGTGGTATATTAACTTTGTCATTCCCTTTGTAACACCTTAAAATATTCAACAGAGACCCCATAAAGTATAATATTCTAAGATGATATAGCCATGTCCGTCTGTCTGTCGAAGACACGGTAGCTTCCGAACGAAATCAGCTAGGAGATTCAAATTTTTCCTAAATGTGTCTTATGGTTGCAGATCGGTTGGGATTGAAAGTGGGCGAAATCGGCCCAGAGCGAAAAATTTTTCCCTCACAAGGACTGAAAATACCCCTAATATTTAGTGTATTTCAGTATGCATTTTGAATATGTCTGCTTGTATTTGCTTGATATCTGGAATGCACATTCCCATTTTGATTCCTATCCGTAGGGTCACCCCCTGGGGCAAAAAGGGATAAAAATGGTACCTATCAAACGACAACAGCTATAAACACGAAATTCGGTGTGTACATTTCTCTAACTGATTAGATACATAATATACAAGTATTTTTTCCAAATACGTACATTTAAGCAAAAATTATGTCGAGATCTAATGTACGATGTGGGTTCTAGAGATGTAATAGAGTAGAATGGGGGCCCAATTTGTATGGGGCTTATACCAAAATATGGACCCATATATTTGACTTTCATAATATGTCTTCTTAGTTGAAATATAATACAAAATGAAAAATTTGATAAACTTTCGATGCAAATTGTGGGTACTACAGGGGTAATTATAAAAAAGGGGGCAATTTGTAAGGGCGCTACATTAAAAAATGGGCCCATATAGATCACTTGTAAAGTAGGTATTCTTAGTATGAAATACAAATATAATATAATTTGCAAAATTTTAAAAACTTCCGATATAAAATGTCGGTCCGGTAAAAAAGTGAAATCGGGAATGATTTTTGCATCCTGTAAATGTATGTATTTCACAAAAAATGTTAAATCGGAAATTACATTTGTATGAGGGTATATTGATACCTGGAACGATGTGACCCCCTTTCACCATGTATGTTTATTGGTGAAATATAATATGTAAAGTTTGGACAAAATCGGTTAAACATTCCGGAGCAACATTTGTATGAGGGCTATATCTAAATCTGAACCGATGTTACCCACTTTCACCATAGGTTTTTTAGTTGGATTTTTAGATGTTGTGCCAATTTTAAAGAAAATCGGGTACAATATGTGGTTTCTAAAGCGGAAAAAGTGAAATCGGGAGCGACATTTGTATGGGGGCTATATCTAAATCTGAACCGATCATACCCACTTTCAGCATAGTTGTTTCTAATTCGATTATAAAATGTTGTGTCAATTTTAAAGAAAATCGGGTACAATATCTGGTTTATAAAAAGGAAAAAGTCAAATCGGGAGCGACATTTGTATGGGGGCTATATCTAAATCTGAACCGATCTTACCCAATTTTTGCATACGTGTTTCTAGTTGGATTATAAGATGTTCTGCAAAATTTAAAGAAAATCGGGTACAATATGTCTTTTCTAGAGCGGAAAATGTCAAATCGGGAGCGACATTTGTATGGGGACTATATCTAAATCTGAACCGATCTTACCCAATTTTTTCATAGATTTTTCTAGTTGGATTATAAGATGTTGTGCCAAATTTAAAGAAAATCGGGTACAATATGTGGTTTCTAAAGCGGAAAAAGTGAAATCGGGAGCGACATTTGTATGGGGGCTATATCTAAATCTGAACCGATCATACCCACTTTCAGCATAGGTGTTTCTAATTCGATTATAAAATGTTGTGTCAATTTTAAAGAAAATCGGGTACAATATCTGGTTTATAAACCGGAAAAAGTCAAATCGGGAGCGACATTTGTATGGGGGCTATATCTAAATCTGAACCGATCTTACCCAATTTTTGCATACGTGTTTCTAGTTGGATTATAAGATGTTCTGCAACATTTAAAGAAAATCGGGTACAATATGTCTTTTCTAGAGCGGAAAATGTCAAATCGGGAGCGACATTTGTATGGGGACTATATCTAAATCTGAACCGATCTTACCCACTTTCAGCATAGGTGTTTCTAGTTGGATTATAAGATGTTCTGCAAAATTTAAAGAAAATCGAGTACAATATGTCTTTTCTAGAGCGGAAAATGTCAAATCGGGAGCGACATTTGTATGGGGGCTATATCTAAATCTGAACCGATCTTACCCAATTTTTGCATACGTGTTTCTAGTTGGATTATAAGATGTTCTGCAAAATTTAAAGAAAATCGGGTACAAGATGTGGTTTCTAGAGCGGAAAATGTCAAATCGGGAGCGACATTTGTATGGGGGCTATATCTAAATCTGATCCGATCTTACCCAATTTTTGCATACGTGTTTCTAGTTGGATTATAAGATGTTCTGCAAAATTTAAAGAAAATCGAGTACAATATGTCTTTTCTAGAGCGGAAAATGTCAAATCGGGAGCGACATTTGTATGGGGGCTATATCTAAATCTAAACCGATCTTACCCAATTTTTGTATACGTGTTTCTAGTTGGATTATAAGATGTTCTGCAAAATTGAAAGAAAATCGGGTATAATATGTGGTTTCTAGAGCGGAAAATGTCAAATCGGGAGCGACATTTGTATGGGGGCTATATCTAAATCTGATCCGATCTTACCCAATTTTTGCATACGTGTTTCTAGTTGGATTATAAGATGTTCTGCCAAATTTAAAGAAAATCGGGTACAATATGTGGTATCTAGAGCGGAAAAAGTGAAATAGGGAGCGACATTTGTATTAGGGCTATATCTAAATCTGAACCGATCTTACCCAATTTCAGCATAGGTGTTCCTAGTTGGATTATAAGATGTTGTACCAAACGTAAAGAAAATTGGGTACAATATATGGATTTTAGAGCGCAAAAAGTCAAATCGGGAGCGACATTTGTATGGGGGCTATATCTAAATCTGAACCGATTTCCTCCAAATTCTATACCAATGGTCCTTGGCCAGAAAAAATAACTTCAGCCAAGTTTCATGACAATCGGACAACAATTGCGACCTGTAGAGTGCGAACAAGCTTAGATGGACAGCAGACGGACGGACGGATGGACGGACGGACGGATGGACGGACGGACGGATGGACGGACGGAGGGACAGTCGGACAGACAGACATCGTTAAATCGACTCAGCTGGTGATTCTAAGGCGATCGGTATACTTAAAGGTGGGTCTAGCTCGATTATTTCTTGGTGTTACAAACATTTGGCGCGAAACTAACTTATAATACCCTAGACCACGTAGTGGTGTAGGGTATAAAAAGGGGGATGGAAATGGTACCAACCAAATGACCGCAGCTAGAATCATGGTATTTGGTATATATATTGCTCTGACTGACTATAGACACGTAAAATAAAAAGATTTTTCAAAATTTGTACTTTTTACTTTTAAGGCAAAAACTGGTTGAATCATGAAGTAATGATATTTTGCACTATGTACGTGAGATAATGGATTTTCAAAATTTGTACTTTTGGAATTAAAATAGAATGGAAATACAACCAACTGTAGCACCCACTATCAATATTTATGGTATTTAAGCTTTTTTGAAAATATAAATATAAGAACATTTATTTTTATACCCTACACCACGGGGTAGGGTATAAAAAAAATTGTCTTTGTGCATTTGTTTGTAACCAAAAGGAAACGAGATTGACCCATCGTTTATTATACCGATCGACTTAGAATCACTTTTGGAGTCGATTTAGTGATGTCCGTCTGTCCATCTATTCTTGTAATCAAAGTCCAGGTCGCAATTGTTGTTAGAACTAAATGAAACTTTGCACAACGAAGTTTTATGGGATATGGACGAACGCTATTTAATTTGAAGCAAATCGGTTCAGATTTAGATATAGCTCCCATACAAATTTTGCTTCCGATTGTACTTTTTCCGCTCTAGAAACCACATATTTAAACAGATTTTACTCCAATTTGGCAAGACGCCGTATATTTCAACTAGAAACAGCTCTGGTAAAAATAGGATAGATCGGTTCAGATTTATATAGGGTATAGAACTTTAAGTTGGCATCACTTTTTTAACTGGCGGCCATTTTGTCAGCTGTCAAGTGATTAATATTTAGTTTGGTTTGCCATTTCATCATGAACAGGTTGACAAAAAAACAACGCTTGCAAATCGTGCAAATTTATTTCGAAAGTAATGGTTCAGTTCGCGAAGTTCACCATTTTATGGTCGACATAATCGTCCATCAGAGCAGTTAATTCGGTTAACCATGGATCGTTTTCGCACTACGTTTACTCTATGTGATAATACGCATCCGCAGAGACGTCGAACAGTGCGCCCCGAAGAAACAATTGCCGCTGTAGAGCAAAGTGTTGAAGAGGACCCGAATGAATCGATTCGCCACCGTGCACAGCAATTGGAGCTGCACAGCAATTGGAGAAAGTGGTTGAAAATTGGACCTGTAGAATTGGCTATATTCGAGCCAGCCGCGGCGGCCACATGCCCGAAATCATATTTAAACATTAATGGCATAAAATTATCCTTCCAATAAAGCCAAATTGATGGACATTAAAATGATTTTCTTGTGTTTTATTTCAATTCGAAGTTCTATACCTCAATAAAAAACACCCTACATATTTTCTTTAAATTTGACACAACAACTTATATTTCAACTTAAAACAGCTCTGGTGAAAATGGGTCAGATGAGTTCAGATATATCTATATATAGCTCCAATACAAATTTCGCTACTGAATTGATTATTTCCGCTCTATAAACAGCATATTTGATCAGATTTTCTTCTAATTCGGCTCATCAGCTAATGTTTCAAATAGAAGCAACTATAGCGATAGTGGGTCACATCGGTTCAGATAATATATAGATCCCGATTTGATTCTTTCCGCTCTAGAAACCACATATATAACACTCCATAAAATTTGGGAAAGCGTCTAATATTTTAACTAGAAAACCTTTGCTAAACATGGGTCAGATTGGCTCAGATTTGTATATAGCTCCCATTCATAGTTCGTGTTCAAATTTCCTTACAAATACTGATAGAAATATGGAATTTGTAGTATATTCTCCTCTTATACGATGCAGCGTATATCACCGGTTCAAATGTAATGACCTTTTTATATCCTACACCTAGGGTATAATGACTAAGTGTAGGTTATCATATAGTCGGCCACGCCCGACTTTAGCCTTCCTTACTTGTTTAAATTGTATTATTTTGATATATATAGTGTAAACGTATTGGTAGACTAGCCTTATTAGAGTGGTTCGAAATAATAAAAATATTATATTTATTTATAAAATTATTTTTTTAGTTTTTTCGTTTGCATTTTTTTGGTCTGTAATCAATATTTGATTTGAACTGGGATATTGTCGTGGCTTAAGACCATTTTGCTTGTCAGGTGAATTTCCTTGTCCCACAAAACTGTTAAGAAAAATCCCCAATTACCCCCAGATTATAAAAAAGTTGTTTTATTTCAAAGAATTCGACCAAAACAGAAACAAATTATGAATTATTTGTGTATTCGTCAATAAACATGGAATATTTTGATCATCTTTGTCTCCAAAATAGTCATGAAATCTCCCCATTATAAAAAAATGCAAAATTTCTTAAAATGTGAGAGAAACAGTTTAATTTTTTTTACGAGCGGTCCAAACGCCTCTCACACCGTAACGTAGGACTATGGTGTGTACGCTACCATAGTCCGAACCATGGCGGCTAGGCAGTAGAGGGTAGACACCGGCTACAGATCAAATATCAACAGCCGGCATAACAAAAATATTAAACAAAATATTAGTATCACATGCAAATAAAAGTTATTCTTAAAGTTAGTAACTAAATATATTAAAGTAAAGTAAACATTAGACCGATCCTTATTTCGTATGACGGCAAGCGCTAAAACTTCTCTATTTGAATTTGAGCTTGATTGGGCAATTTTTAGGCGTGCCCCCGCCAACAATTGTTTGTCATTAAAGTTAGTTACTATCATATAGGGGAAATTATCACCTTTGGTGCTCTTTTTTTGACATAACTCGAGAACCACTAGTCCGATTTTGTTTAAATAAATTGAAAAATAATTAAGAATTACAATTCCTTTAAAATGTGTATATATAGCGTTTTTCTATATAATCAACAGTTTAGCCGGTAAAAATAAATGTATGAAGAAAATAAATATTTTTTGACTAAAATATTAATATTTTTTATTTTTTATATTCATAGAAAATCCAAAACGAACAAATACATTTTAAAATTAAAAATCTAAAAGTATTAAATAATAATGTTAGCGGAATAGCCAAACCACTTGCACAGAATTTCAAAATTATACTTGGCACCCCATCAGGGCCAACACTATTTGTGGGTTTGAGATTATTCAAACTCGACAAAACTAAGGGTAAATCAATAACAGGAATTTCTAATTGACTCAATGCAGAAATATCATAAGGGTAGGCGTCACTCGACCCATAAGATCGCTCTGAGTATGTCGTCGCAAAAATTGTTTCAAAATCTGAAAAAGGTGAAAATCTGAACTCAGAAAAATAGCATTCCTAAATTTGAGTAAAATCCATACTCCAATTTTACTCCAGTTTAGTAAAGTTTTCCTTGAAAATAGGAAAATTTACTAATTATGAGTAAAGTTTCCTTATCTCTAAGTCATAGCAAATATTTCATTTACTAGAAATAGGGTAGTAAATTTACGTAAAAACATTTCATTGGATCTAATAAAAAATTCTTACAATTGAGTAAATTCATACTTGTGTGGAAGAATATTTCCAAGGTTTTCAGTAAGAAAAATATTAAGATTTTTTTGCATGCAAAATTTTCATTTAGAAAATTTTAACTAAAAAATTATTTTGTTCTTAAAAATAAGTTAATGTGTTTACTGAAATTTATGCCGAGTTCATTTAGTATAAGTGAACTTATAAAAAATCACTTCAATTTGTTTAGAAAATTCTTAAATTTGTATCTAAGAAGCAATTCTCATTAGTTTGCCGAGACTTATTTCTTAAATACTTCAAGTATTATTCTAAACAACCACTGCAATAGCTCAACTATTTATGACAGAGGTATAATGGCTTTTTGAGTTATATTTCAATATAACTATATGCCAATTTTTGTATCAGTTTTGCATACACTGAAGCAAAATTATTTGTTTGAAGATAGTCGAGATAAGTTGAACTTATTTTAAGTTCATTTTTTTCTTTCTATCAAGTAAAATTTTCCTCAGTTTAAGCAAGAATTTACTCGTTTTGAGGAAAAAATCAGCAAAATTGTCCTCAGTTTAAGTAAATATTTACTTGATTTGAGTAAAAATTGACTTGGGTTTAGGAAAATTTCAGCAAAATTTTACTTAGATTTAGTAAAAATGTACTTAGTTTTAGGAAATTTTACTTGAATTTAGTAAAAATTTACAACAATCGATATTAACAATATGAGTTGTTTATATACATAAAGTATACACAAATCATCTGCATACCTAAACACTTTACCATTTAAATTTTGAACAAATGTGGGTCTTTCATAGACGAACTGTTTTCTTTTACAGTATATTTTGATTGTTAAATAGCCAGGCACGAGATCAGTGAGATTTTATATTGTTTTTATTCAATATTTCGATCATCATCGAGTATCATTTTCTGGAATTCGACAAATATAATTTTTTTAAATCATACTTAGTACGAACTATAAATAAACGATAAAACAAAAAACCTCCTTCCTCATCATCTGTTGTCGAAGAACTGCGAGATTTCCGAAATCTGTTTTCGCATTCATTCGTTGCCTTGTGTTGGTCTGTTGAATGTGTGGCCAGTGATGCCAACTCCGCAGAAACGAAACACGCAAAAATCTTTCGAAAAAGGGCTAAATTAAATTATAACAAGTTTCTTATCAATGTGATATTTTAAATAAGAATTATTTTTAATTTTTTTATTTATTTATAAGAATTTATTTGTTAATAAATTTATATATGTAAATTAATATATCAATTGTATATTAGAGGAATATAATCAAAATTGATCGTTCGTAAATAAAATTGAAATGTCTTCTTCATCTTCTACCCATAATGAATTAATCTGAATAAAACAAATTATTTAGGAAATGTTATGTTATGGAATTATTATGATATATATTCTATATATTCCAAGGGGGCATGGACAAAAGTAAAAACGGTGAACCCTTCAACCAAAGTTGTTGTTGGTCCAAAGTCAGACATTTGTTCAAAAAGGATATTTTTTAAAATATTTATTACAAAAGAACTATATTTAGCACAAACATAATTTTGGCGTCATAATAAAGCTAAGAAACAGTAATTTCTAATAAAAAAAAATCTGAGTGCAAACTCTCTTATAAAATGTGAGAAACAGTTCGACGAAGACAAAAAAGAAATTACGTATTTTCAATTTTCAAACTCTGAAAAACGTGAAAATATGTAATACAAAAAAATTAAAGTTTTTTATTCGCATTATGAACAAATACGTAAAAATATGTTAAAAAACATAAACACAAAAAATAAAAATTTTGATTTTCTTTAAAATCGAAAAATACGTTATTGAAGTTTGGCCGATGGATTTTGATTCTGAACCACTGTGGGCCGGAGAAGGGCTAAGTTGGCATCACTGTTTTGAATGTGTAGTATCTCGAGCGTCATGCGTTTGTGGTAGTTACTCTCGCTTTGAAGTATACTCACTCTCTCTCGATCAGCCATATGGTTCTCCCTTGCACAGTGGGTTGTGAGTGGCGTTTTTTGGTCGTTTTGTTGTGTCTTAATTTGATGTCTGATTTGTGTCCAGATAAATGTGTTTTCAGTTAATTGTTTGTTGTATCAACGTAAATCTTATTACACGTTTCGGACGGTTTTGGTAGATGTATAACACAGATATGTAAATTAACGGTCTTTTTTCTTCGAATTCTATTGTGTTTCTCTTTTTCATCTGTTTTGATATACTATGTTTTTGACTTTCTCAGTGATTTCGGTGTAAAATTCCACGTCATTCAAGTTGAGGACCTTGTCTATAAAATTTTTTGCAGTGCTGGAAATAATTTTCTTCGGTTGTATCGAAAAGAAATTTACAAATCTGTCGGATGCAGACGGTTTTTATACCCTCCACATCCTTGAAATATCGACCAGAGATCATATAAAGTATATATATTATTGATCGTCATAAAATTCTAAGACGAAAGCACGCTAGCATCTAATCGAAATGAGCTAGGAGGTCAAATTTTCCAAGATTTGATGTATTCTGGTGTGGTGGAGTTGTGGATCGGTTGGAATTGAAAGTTGGCGAAATCGGTCCAGAGGGAAACAATTTTCCCTCACAAGGACTGAAAATATCCCTATTATTTCGAATATTTAAGCATGTTTTTTGAATATGTCTGCTTATGTTTAATTTATATTTGGAATGCGTATTCCCCTGATAGCATAAGCGTTCACCATAAAGAGCTTTTTATTTGTAGGGGTTGAAATGGTGCAAAAAGGGATGAAAATGGTACCTATCAAACGATAAAAATTATTCCTTTCAAACGATAACACGAAATTCGGTGTGTACATTCCTCTTATTGAGTAGATACATAATGTAAAAGTATTTTTTCCAAATTCGTTCTTAAGGGGTAAATGGGAATAGAGAGATAAAAATGGTACCAACCAATTGGCTGCACCTAGAAGAATGAAATTCGGTGTATACATCCCTCTTTTTGCGTAAAATAAGAAAAATATCGAAATTCATACTTTAAGGGGGTAAGATGGAAAAAGGGGATAAAAATTGTACCAACCAAGTGGCTAGAGTCATGAAATTCGGAGTATACACTCCTCTGACTGCGTCGACACGATAAATAAAATGATTTTTCCACTTTCGTACTTTCGAGGGATACAATGGGAACAGAGGGATAAAATTGGTACCATCTAGACGGTTACAACTAGACTGAAGAAATTCGGTCTGTATATCCCTATATTGGGTAGACATGTTCAATAAATAGATTTTCGAAAGTCGTACTTTTAAGGGGGTAAAATGGGGAAAAAGGGGATAAAAATAATACCAACCAACTGGCCCGAACTAGAATCATGGAACGATTTTTCCAAATTCGTACCTTTTTACGGCAAAAATGGGTAGAATCATGATGTTAGTTTATCTTGCTTTGTGTACATCGGAGATAATGGATTATCAAAATTTCTGTTTATGGAATTAAACTAGGAAGCAAATACAACCTACCAAATGGTTGTAGCTGAAAATGCTTCCACTATCCCCCAATATTTATGGTATTTACGCTTTTTTGAAGATTAATGCCTTTACTTTTTCAATTGACTTGAAGTATTATTTCGATATATATAGTATGAACATATTGGTTGCCTTGAAATAATTAAAATTTATATTTATTTATAAAATTATTTTTTTCTTGTTTGTTTTGGTTTTTTTAATGTTACTGCACTTCTACGAAAATCGACAGCCTCTGTGGAATGTTGAATAACGCAATCTCTCTACCTGACAAGCCATAAATGGATAATTTTTCAATTACACTACAAATAGTATTTTCACAAGTAAATGGGAACAAATTTTTCGTAAGGGGCCACGGAGCTAAGGAATGCGCTTTGCATCTAGAACGTCTAGGGTTCTAATCGTGGCGCATTGGAAAAACTTTGTTTTTATATTACTTTTAATTTATTTTCTTTGTATAATTTTATTAAGTTAAATCATTTTTTGTCTTAAATAATTTAGAAATTTTGTTTAATTGAAATATTTATTTTTATACTCTCCACCACAGGATGGTGGTATACAAGTTTGTCATTCCGTCTATAACACCTTAGCAATGCGACTACTGTCTATGAACTTTGTCTGGGAATTGGGGTGAGTAATCGCTGCAAACGCCATTGACAAGAATCTCGGCTGAATCGATACGACCGTCTGGTCTGGTGCGACCTCAACCTAAGCGCTATGCTTTGTATAATTTTTTGTTGTCGTTGTTTCTATTTGTTAGAAACAAAAACAAAAATGCTCTCAAGTTCAGTCATATAATAAAAAAAAGACCAATTAAACAAACCAAAGCGAATGATTAGTAGGTGATTGTGGATGTATCACGCGAGAGTGATACTATTTGAACGCAATAAAAAGCTCTAAAAATAAAATTAAAAAAAAAAACAAACAACAACACAAATTCCATCACCAACAAATGTGTCTGAGATAACAATTAACGAGTTGCCGGCGTCCGTACGTATTGAATTGAAAATGCTAAACAAATGAATAAATAAACAGAAAGCTCAAAAACACAAAAAGCTTTTGTTTCGATCGCTAATGCAGTGTTGTATTTATCGTACATTTGGCGAGTCAAATCTTATCACAATTATGAAGCAGAAAAATACATACATAAAAATACATAAATACATACATACTAACATCGTCATTCCGTTTGCAACACCTAGAAATATGGACCTGAGACCCTATAAAATATATATATTCTTGATCTCCATAAAAAAACTCTAGTATCTAAACGAATGGAGCTCGGACGTTCAAATTTTCCATATATGCGTCTTATAGTCATAGATCGGTTAAGACTACAACTGGGCGAAACCGGTCCAAAGGGAAAAATTATTTGCTCACAATGACAGAAAAAACCTATAATAACCTTTATTATTTAGAGGTTTTAAGCATATTTTTTCAATATGTCTGCTTGTAAAGGGTGGTTACATTTTAAGGGCCGATGTTGATTTTGAATAAAACACAAAATAATTTAGGAAATTATTGTCATTTTTCCATGCTTTATATAAGGTTACTTTCTATATATGTTTGTGTGCCACAAAATTTGAAATCAATTTTTGAAAGCTTTTTTCTCAACCAATTTTGCTCAAATTTTGCACACTTAATCATTTTCGATGACAATACAAGGAAATGGAAAAATTTGACCAATTGGACAAAGGGGCGTGGCACCTCCCATACGAAGTTAAAACCTATTATTGAATATTGTCAGTTCTATGACACCTAGAGTGCTGAAATTTTGTGTAAGTGCATCTAGCATCAATTCGCATAGTTGTGCCAAAAAGGGGCGGTATTGGAAAAGTGGGCGTGGTACCTCCCATACGAAGTTAAAACCTATTATTGAATATTGTCAGTTCTATGACACCTAGAGTGCTGAAATTTTGTGTAAGTGCATCTAGCATCAATTCGCATAGTTGTGCCAAAAATGGGCGGTATTGGAAAAGTGGGCGTGGCATCTCCCATACGAAGTTAAAACCTATTATTGAATATTGTCAGTTCTATGACACCTAGAGTGCTGAAATTTTGTGTAAGTGCATCTAGCATCAATTCGCATAGTTGTGCCAAAAAGGGGCGGTATTGGAAAAGTGGGCGTGGCACCTCCCATACGAAGTTAAAACCTATTATTGAATATTGTCAGTTCTATGACACCTAGAGTGCTGAAATTTTGTGTAAGTGCATCTAGCATCAATTCGCATAGTTGTGCCAAAAATGGGCGGTATTGGAAAAGTGGGCGTGGCACCTCCCATACGAAGTTAAAACCTATTATTGAATATAGTCAGTTCTATGACACCTAGAGTGCTGTAATTTTGTGTAAGTGCATCTAGCATCAATGTGCATAGTTGTGCCAAAAATGGGCGGTATTGGAAAAGTGGGCGTGGAACCTCCCATACGAAGTTAAAATATAGAATATAGTCAGTTCTATGACACCTAGAGTGCTGAAATTTTGTGTAAGTGCATGTAGCATCAATTCGCATAGTTGTGCCAAAAATGGGCGGTATTGGAAAAGTGGGCGTGGCATCTCCCATACGAAGTTAAAACCTATTATTGAATATAGTCAGTTCTATGACACCTAGAGTGCTGTAATTTTGTGTAAGTGCATCTAGCATCAATGTGCATAGTTGTGCCAAAAATGGGCGGTATTGGAAAAGTGGGCGTCAGTTCTATGACACCTAGAGTGCTGTAATTTTGTGTAAGTGCATCTAGCATCAATGTGCATAGTTGTGCCAAAAATGGGCGGTATTGGAAAAGTGGGCGTGGCACCTCCCATACGAAGTTAAAACCTATTATTGAATATTGTCAGTTCTATGACACCTAGAGTGCTGAAATTTTGTGTAAGTGCATCTACCATCAATGTGCGTAGTTCTGCCAAAAATGGGCGGTATTGGAATAGTGGGCGTACCACCTCCCATACGAAGTTAAAACATATTATCGAATAGTGTCAGTTCTATGACACGTATAGTGCTCAAATTTTCTGTAAGTGCATCTAGCATCAATGTGCGTAGTTGCGCCTAAAATGGGCGGTAATGCAAAAGTGGGCGTGGCACCTCCCATATGAAGTTAAAACCAAAATTACACCTACTGTAATTTTGTGTAAGTGCATCTAGCATTAATGTGCGTAGTTGTGACAAAAATGGGCGGTAATGGAAATGTGGGCGTGGCACCTCCCATACGAAGTTAAAACCCATTTTCGAATATATGCCGTTCTATGGCAGATAAAAAACTGAAATTTTGCAGTAATTTTTCCTTCTACAAAAGATAACTAAAAAAGAATTTCTAGGCCCAATAGAATTCTGCTTGCATAAAGCATGGATTTGAAAAAAAAAATTTTTTTGATTTACTAGTTTTATTATGATAATATTGGTATGGTTCAATTATGTATGGAACAAAATATCGGCCAAATGGCCGCTAAGACCTCGGCGGCACACCTCCATCCGATGGTCCAAATTTTCGATGACGCTGAGGGATAATTGAGGTTCTATGCCTTTAATGTGCCGAATTATCTCATGCTCTAGCCCTTGACTTCTTGTTTTATCGACGTACACCTTTTCCT
Organism: Polietes domitor; assembly: GCA_947397865.1. NCBI lineage: Eukaryota > Metazoa > Arthropoda > Insecta > Diptera > Muscidae > Polietes > Polietes domitor. The sequence goes on along the minus strand of OX377619.1, from coordinate 164,053,187 downwards.
TCAAATAACCCCAAAGAAAGAAATTCAACAGTGTCAAATCACTTGATCTTGGCGGCCAATTGACATCGCCACCACGTGAGATAACACGGCCATTGAAAGAGCCATTGTTTCAATAGCTGTGTGGCAAGTGACACCGTCCTGTTGAATCCATATATCGTCCACATCCATATCTTCCAATTCGGGCCATAAAAAGTTCGTTATCATCTCACGATAGCGAAGACCACAGTAACTGCCTGACCGGCCACATTTTGGAAAAAATACGGCCCGATGATGCCGCCAGCCCATAAACTGCACCAAACAGTCACTCTTTGTGAGTGCATTGGTTTTTCGACAAGCACTCTTAGATTATCATTCGCCCAAATGCGGCAATTCTGCTTATTGACGAATCCACTGAGGTGAAAATGTGCCTCATCACTGAAGATGATTTTCTTCTAAAATTGATCATCCACTGTTGCCATTTCTTGGCACCATTCTGACCATTGATGACGTTTGGAATGATCAAGAGGTTTTAGTTCTTGAGTTCTCGTGTAAATGCAAGTCTTTATGCATAATATTCATCAACGACGAGCGTGAGAGGTGTAATTGTTGGGCACGACGACGAGTTGAGGTGGACGGCTCTTCAGCCACACTATTCCGAACAGCAGCAATATTTTCTGCAGTACGAGCTGTACGAGCATGCACTGGTGTTTCCACATCTCCAACAGACCCGGTTTGCTGAAATTGTGCACGATTTTCCGATTGTACGCACATATGGACGATTAAATTGACCAAAAAATCACGATATGCATTTTGATTTGAACGCACATTTTCATAATAAGCCTGAATAACTTTAACGCGTGGCTCGATTGTGTATCTTTCCATGGTTCAAATTGAGTTAGTCTGAAATTGAGAAATGTCAAATGAAATGCAGAAAAAACTTGACGTTTAGGTGTGGTTCACATTCAACATCGGCCCTTATAAAACCACCATTTATATACTTTATGGAGAATATTTCATGATGTTACAAACAGAATGACAAAGTGAATATACACCCATCCTTAGGTGGAGGGTACAAAAATTATGGTTTTTGGTGTGTTTTCAAGATCGTTTAACTCAAAAATTTGTCACTACACAAAAGCGACTCTGAACGTCCAAAATTCGACCAATAAGTAACTCCAAGACAATTGTTTATTAATTAAAAAAATACAAAAATCAAAGAACCAAATATTTTGCAGATATGAGGGGGATGACTGGAAATTATATTGAAAATTATAGATAATCCTAATAAATATATATTTTAAATATATGTAAACTAGCAGTAACCGCTGCTTCGCACGCGAAAAAGCCAGTTATTTGTTAATTTTATCCGTCTCTGTTATTTATTTATTTATCTATTTATTTAATTTTCTTTTGTATCTAAAATCTAAAATAGTAATTTGGAAACATCCTATTATATAGCACTCACACACAGTCAAAGTAATGTGCTTGTCAATATGCACTATTTGAGCTGAACTCCTTCGTATGTATAATTTTTATCATTTTCTACCAAGTTTTGAACAAAAAATTACCACCATTTATATCCTCGATCTCATGTTTCTACTTTATAACTTTTGCACCTCTTTCCCAAAAAGTACACATTTTGAAAAACCACTATAGGTAACATGTGTTTTTGCTTCCCCTAAAAATATGTACTTTATTTGGTAACACATTTATTTCTTGTCGGGACGTATCGTTGTATTAAGTACAAATTTTGAAATATCCATTTATGTTCCGCGTTTAAGTAATTAAAGGACTGTACACAATTTTTATCCCTTTTCGTCCCGCGCATCCCTTAAAAGTACAAATTTCGAAAGTCCAATTTTACTGCGCTTCTACGTGGTCAGAGGAATTTACATACTAAATCAAGAAATCCATTTCTGTTGCAAGTCTACGTTGTCAGAGGAATATACACTTCAAATTTCTCGACTATAGCTGCAATACTTTAGTTTTATCCCTTTTGGTCCCGCTCACCTCCTTTAATTACAAATTAAAAAAAAATCCATTTAGATTGCGCTTCTACGTTGTCAGGGAATTTACACTCCAAATTTCGCGATTGTAGCTATAATACTTTGGTTGGTACAATTTTTATCCCTTTTTGTCCCTCTCACCCCTAACAAGCACAAATTTCGAAAAATCCATTTAGATTTGCGCTACTACGTTGTCAGTGCAATTTACATACCAAATTTCACGACTATAGTTGCAATACCTAAATTGGTACAACTTGTATCCTTTTTTCCCCGCGCACCCCTTGAAAGTAAAAATTTCGAAAAATCCAATTTTCTTCGCTTTTATTTGGTCAGAGGAATTTACATACCAAATTTCACGACTATAGTTGCAATACTTAAATTGGTACAACTTGTATCCCTTTTTGCCCCGCGAACCCCTTGAAAGTAAAAATTTCGAAAAATCCAATTTTACTTCGCTTTTATATGGTCAGAGAAATTTACATACCAAATTTCACGATTCTAGGTGTAATAGTTTAGTTGGTACCATTTTTATCCCTTTTTATCCCGCTGGCCCTTCAAAGTACAAATTTCGAAAAATCAAATTTTACTTCGCTTTTATATGGTCAGAGGAATTTACATACCAAATTTTACGATTCTAGGTGTAATACTTTAGTTGGTACCATTTTTATCCCGCTCGCCCCTTAAAAGTACAAATTTCGAAAAATCCAATTTTACTTCGCTTTTATATGGTCAGAGGAATTTACATACCAAATTTCACTATTCTATGTGTAATAATTTTCTTGTACCATTTTTATCCCTTTTTGTCCCGCTCACCCCTTATAAGTACAAATTTCGAAAAATCAATTTATATTGCACGTCTACGTTGTCAGAGAAATGTAAATACCTATTTTCACGATTCTAGCTGCAATTCTTAAATTGGTACCATTTTTATCCCTTTTGTCTCTTTCCTCCCTTAAAAGTACAAATTTCGAAAAATCCCTATTTGTAGCTTGTCTGCATGGTCACTGCAAGGATCTCACCGAATTTCATGTTCATAGCTACTGCCGTTTAGTCAGGACGAAGGTTCGATGTTTATCCCTTTTTGGGCCATTTTACCCCCTAAAAGTACGAAAAAAGTACGTATTTGGGAACTACACTGCAAATTTCATGAACCTGACTTCAGCCGTTTGGTCTGGGGGCTGGTCAATGATAAGTCAGTCAGTAACGCAACTCTTTTATATATATAGATAGATATGTGTATTACTCACATCAGTACAATTTAGCGAACATGGCAATCATATGCGGTATATTTTTAAAAAATTCGGTATATTTTTAATTCAAATTCGATAAAATAGATTTTCTGAAAACATAATCTTAAAAACATTTATTTAAAAAAGGTAAGCCATCATTTTTATATTTTAACTAAATTAAATTATCCACAAAAAATTAAATATATTTTTTTCCTCTGTCGCTTAAGATATTTCCTAATAAATATATCATAAATATTTAACCACAACACATGGAAATCATATGCGGTATGTTTAAAAAAATTCAATTTCGATAAAATTGATTTTCTGAGAATTGATCTGCGATCAAATCTTAAAACCATTTATTTAAAAACAATTTTTACATTTTGACTAAATTCAATTATCCATAAAAAAGTAAATATGTATATTTTTTGGAAAATGTCGCTTAAGATAGTCCTAATAAATATAAATCTTAAAAATAAATATGTGTTCTTTTAAATCATTACAATTTAGCCACTGCAATAATATGCGGTATGTTTTAAAAAAATTAATTTCGTTTTGAACTGGGATATTGTCCTGGCTCAAGACCATTTTGCTTCTATATTTAATAGAATGCAGCCACTTGAAAAGACTTTTGACATGGTCGAAATCATGATCGTGGTAGTCTGCAGCCAAGTAATAAATGTTACCATGCCATTTGTAAATAAATTTGCATTCTATTAAATATAGAACCAAAATGGTCTTGAGCCAGGACAATATCCCAGTTCAAATCAAATATTGATTACAGACCAAAAAAATGCAAACGAAAAAAACTAAAAAAATTAATTTCAATAAAATTGCTTTTTTTTGAAATTCTAAACAAGGATCTATGATCAAATCATTAGGCCATTTATTTAAAAAAAGTAAGTAACAATTTTTATATTTTGACTAAATTCTATAATCCACAAAAATTTAAACTGTCGCTTAGGATATTTCCTAACAAATATATATTTTAAATATAAATAAGCTTATTACTCAACTCAGTGCAATTTAGCTTCGCCACATGGCAATGCATCATGGCATTGACAATCATAAGCGGTATATTTTTCAAAATTGGCACACTGAGGATCATTCAAGGCTATGTGATCGAGAGCGCTCACCTTAAAGCCCATGCCGTAGCGACATTGGATTTTTACGCCCACAATGTTAGACAGAACATCCTCGTACGGCTTTTTTACCACCTGGAAAAAGTTGATGTTAGCTGGGTCTGTGTAGCTATAGCTGCAGTAGTATTGGCCATTGACAGCCACAAGGAATTCCGTTTTCTTGCAGGCAATTCCAATTTTGAATGATTTGTGAAAATCAAATGGAAAATGTGTGGGCTTCTCTGGTGAAGCGTGCCTGCAAATATATATTGGATTGGTACTTGGATGTATATGTATAACAAATCCAACGAAGCATCGCATACTTACGTGAATGCTATCAAATCCTTGGCAGTCGGATACAGGTTGCTAAGATATACGGTCTTAGATTTGAAACTACAATTTAAGTGTAGAATTTGCTTTTCACTGTGGCTGTGTTTCAGGACGAAAAACACTTCACCATCGGGCGAGCCGAAACAACGGCCGGTTATAACCATCAAGTGGCCGGGTTTGAATTTGATCGGTATATCATTGCTGAAATACTGCTCGGCTTGCATATAGCCAATATAGGCAGATGGTGGCCATATACGGGGGAAGGTTTGACGATGATCAATGCGGCTGATCAGCTTAACATCACCGCCCACATGAATGTAGTTCAATTGATATTCCATGGAATTCGCATAAAAGTATTCCAATGTGTTGTCACCGTTAAGGGACACTTTAAAACAGCTATCCCACATATGAATATTAATTTTTATGAGGTCGTTCTTCAGAGTATCTGTTGGACACGCGGTCGCCTCAGCATTTCCCCAGTCACCGCCAAAGCGCGAATTGGCCGTGAATTCGTGCTCTTCAAATCGCAGCTCCACCTGAAGCCCAATATCTGGTGCGGCATTGCTATTGCATTTTTTCTTCGACAATAATACAAGCAAACTGTAGAGATTAGAAAGATATTAAATTTATTTTAAAATGTCGAAGTAGAGTCACAAGGATGAGACATTCAAAATTTTTGGGCCGTTTTATGTTTATTTTTATTTTTATTTTTATTTTTATTTTTATTTTTATTTTTATTTTTATTTTTATTTTTATTTTTATTTTTATTTTTATTTTTATTTTTATTTTTATTTTTATTTTTATTTTTATTTTTATTTTTATTTTTATTTTTATTTTTATTTTTATTTTTATTTTTATTTTTATTTTTATTTTTATTTTTATTTTTATTTTTATTTTTATTTTTATTTTTATTTTTATTTTTATTTTTATTTTTATTTTTATTTTTATTTTTATTTTTATTTTTATTTTTATTTTTATTTTTATTTTTATTTTTATTTTTATTTTTATTTTTATTTTTATTTTTATTTTTATTTTTATTTTTATTTTTATTTTTATTTTTATTTTTATTTTTATTTTTATTTTTATTTTTATTTTTATTTTTATTTTTATTTTTATTTTTATTTTTATTTTTATTTTTATTTTTATTTTTATTTTTATTTTTATTTTTATTTTTATTTTTATTTTTATTTTTATTTTTATTTTTATTTTTATTTTTATTTTTATTTTTATTTTTATTTTTATTTTTATTTTTATTTTTATTTTTATTTTTATTTTTATTTTTATTTTATTTTTATTTTTATTTTTATTTTTATTTTTATTTTTATTTTTATTTTTATTTTTATTTTTATTTTTAATTTTATTTTTATTTTTTTTTTTTTTTCATTTTATTTTTTTTTTATTTTTATTTTTATTTTTATTTTTATTTTTATTTTTATTTTTATTTTTATTTTTATTTTTATTTTTATTTTTATTTTTATTTTTATTTTTATTTTTATTTTTATTTTTATTTTTATTTTTATTTTTATTTTTATTTTTATTTTTATTTTTATTTTTATTTTTATTTTTATTTTTATTTTTATTTTTATTTTTATTTTTATTTTTATTTTTATTTTTATTTTTATTTTTATTTTTATTTTTATTTTTATTTTTATTTTTATTTTTATTTTTATTTTTATTTTTATTTTTATTTTTATTTTTATTTTTATTTTTATTTTTATTTTTATTTTTATTTTTATTTTTATTTTTATTTTTATTTTTATTTTTATTTTTATTTTTATTTTTATTTTTATTTTTATTTTTATTTTTATTTTTATTTTTATTTTTATTTTTATTTTTATTTTTATTTTTATTTTTATTTTTATTTTTATTTTTATTTTTATTTTTATTTTTATTTTTATTTTTATTTTTATTTTTATTTTTATTTTTATTTTTATTTTTATTTTTATTTTTATTTTTATTTTTATTTTTATTTTTATTTTTATTTTTATTTTTATTTTTATTTTTATTTTTATTTTTATTTTTATTTTTATTTTTATTTTTATTTTTATTTTTATTTTTATTTTTATTTTTATTTTTATTTTTATTTTTATTTTTATTTTTATTTTTATTTTTATTTTTATTTTTATTTTTATTTTTATTTTTATTTTTATTTTTATTTTTATTTTTATTTTTATTTTTATTTTTATTTTTATTTTTATTTTTATTTTTATTTTTATTTTTATTTTTATTTTTATTTTTATTTTTATTTTTATTTTTATTTTTATTTTTATTTTTATTTTTATTTTTATTTTTATTTTTATTTTTATTTATATTTTTATTTTTATTTTTATTTTTATTTCACAGCAGTCACATGAGACCTGAACGACATTCATTTGGGATACTCTGCACCTACCTTTTCGGATTATCGATTGCCTTGACGTCGATATCAAAATACTGACCGCTTTTGAAGGACTCTGCTAGTCTTCCATTGAATTCAGTGGCTAAATAGTCCATGTCCTTTGTTTTACTGAACTAGAAAACGTTTTTTTATGTTTATGCCTGTAAAATGTTCTGAGTTGACTGTAGGTATCACGAAGAATTTAACGTTATTTATACAATTTTTTTCTAAATTCGTTTACACTCGTGGTCATAATTATAGCACTACTCATTTGTACTAAGGCGCACAAAATCTTGAGTTACGTGTAAAAATAGGGGGTTTTCGTACCTTTTGATTGATTTTTGATTTTTTTTTGCAAAAATGAAAGTTTTGTCCATTCCAGCTAACATCTGTCATTATTTAATGAATTGAAGTCCCATAGAGATACTTAAAATTTACCAAAATTGATAAAAACTCGACAATAATCATCAGAAAAATAATTGGATTGGGCTTACTATAGGGTGGGCCATTTAAAATTTTACATTTGAACTACCGATTACTTTGACTTTGAAAGGGAGAACAAGTAAAAACGACGTTAAGTTTGGCCGGGCCGAATTTTATATATCCTCCACCATGGATTGCATTCCACAGAGGCTGTCGATTTGTGAAGATGTACAGTAACATTACAGAAAAATGTTACATTTTTAACATAGCCAAACCAAAACAAATAAAAATATTGTAAAAATAATTTTATAAATAAATTGAAAATTTTAATTATTTTATGTCAAGTCAAAAAGTAAATATCTTCAAAAAAGCTTAAATCCCTAAATATTGGGAGATAGTGGATGCATTTTCAGCTTCAGCCTATTTTAATTCCAAAAGAATAAATTTCGAAAATCCTTCATTTCTTACGTACACAGTGCAAGCTAACCTATCCTCATGATTCCACCAATTTTTGTTCTAAAGTATGAATTTGGAAAAATCTCTTTATTTTGCGTGTCTATGCAGGCAAATGATTGTATACATCGAATCCCACGATTCTACCTGTGACAATTTCTTTCCCCTTTTTCACATTTTATCCCCTAAAACTACGAGAGATGTGTACACCGAATTTTATCATTCTAGCTGTAGCCGTTTAATTGGTACCATTTTTATCCCTCAATTGCGATTGCACCCCTTGAAAGTACGAATTTAGAAAATCTTTTTATTTTTCTTGTCAGACAGAGGATGAGAGTATATGAGTCATTCCATGTCAAGCGGTACGGTTTTTGCCCTCGACAGCTGCTTTGAAAGTTTGTGTATGTATTCTTCTCATAAAAATATTATATACGTATTTTTGGAAAAAAAATTTCAATACATTTTTTCACGAGTTATGACCGATTTAACAGTAAAAAATTCTACTTTTTTTCAAAAATTTTAATTTTTTTCACACTACAAAAAAATTAAATTTTTCAATAACCTATTTTTTTGGATTTTTCATTGTTTTTATACCTTGTGTTTAAGAACTAATGAAAAAATTATAATTTTGACGATTTTTCACTGCAATTCTGGTTGATTTTGTAAAAAAAATCGGAAAAAATTCGCAAAAAATAGAAACCATCATTTCACCACTTTCGAACTCACACAGTCGCTTAAAAATAGACCCAAGCACACTACTTTAAAATTTCAACAAAATGGATTGGTGTAATCATTTCGAAAATCAAAATATAAGAATTAAAATTACAAAACTTTAATAAATCTAACCCAACTATAACACACCACATAAATATTTTAAAAGTAATTGAAATTACCTTCAAAACAAGGCATAACAAAATTTCAAATTTTTTTTCCAAAAATACGTATACAATATTTTTATGAAAAGAAAACATACACAAACTTTCAAAACAATCGCAGCTATCGAGGTCAAAAACCGTACCGCTTGGCATGGAATGACTCATATACCGAATTTCATGATTTTAGCTGCAGCCATTTGGGTGGTATGATTTTTATCCCCATTTTCCATTTTACCCCCCCCAAAAAATACGAATTTCGAAAAATCCCTTTTATTTTATGTGTCTGTGCAATAAGCGGAATCTACACCTCCAGGATGGGCGTCATACTTCTAACTTTGTCATTCCGTTTGTAACACCTTGAAATATCGACTGATACCCTACACTATTCATGGTCGTCATAAAATTCTAAGACGATCTAGCCATGACCGTCCGTCCGTCTGTTGAAAGAACGCTAGCATCTAAACGGAAGGAGCTAGCAAGTCCAAATTTTGCATAAATACGTCTTATAGTCGTAGATAGGTTGGGATTGAAACTGGACAAAATCGGCTTAAAGGGAAAAATTTGTCCCCCACAAGTACTGAAAAAACCCATAATAACCCTTTTATTTTAGAGTATTTAAGTATTTATATTTTTTCAATATGTCTGCTTGTACTTACTTGATATTGGGTATGCGCATTCATTCCCCAGATAACAAAAATGTGCACCATAAAACGATTTTTATTCGTAGGGGGTGAAATGGGACATAAAGGGATAAAAATTGTACATATCAAACGACAACTTCTAGCTGTTGTCACGAAATTCACTGTGTACATTTCTCTAATTGAGTAGGTACATAATATGAAATTATGTTTTCCAAATTCGTACTTTTAAGGGATGAAATGGGAATAGATGGATAAAAATTGTACCAACCAAACGGCTGCACCTAGAATAATGAAATTCGGTGTGTACATTCCTCTGATTGCGTAGACACGTAGAAGGATTAGAAGGATTTTTGGAAATTCGTACTTTTTGGGGTATAAATGTTTAAAAATAGTACCAACAAAATGCTCGAAGCTAGAGTCACGAAATTCGGTGTATACATTCCTCTGACAGCGTAGACACGTAAAATAAACGAATTTTTCGAAATTCGTACTTTTTGGGGTTAAAATAGAAAAGGGGATAAAAATAGTACCAGCCAAATGACCGCAGCTAGGGTCATGAAATTCGGAGTATACATTCCTCTGACTGCGTAGACACGAAAAATAAAAGTTTTTTCCCAATTCGTACTTTCAAGGGATACAATGGGTACAAAGGGATAAAAATAGTACCAACTTAACGGCTTCAGCTAGAATGATGAAATTCGATGTGTACATCCATATAATTGCGTGGACACGTAAAATAAAGAGATTTTAGAAAGTCGTACTCTTAAAGGGGTAAAATAGGAAAACGGGGATAAAAATTGTACCAGGCAAATGACCGCACCTAGAACATAGAATTCGGTGTATACATTCCTCTGACCGAATAGACACGCAAAATAAAAAGATTTTTCCAAATCGTACTTTTTACTTTTACGGCAAAAATTTGTTGAATCATGAAGGTAGGTTATTTTGCACTTGAGATACTGACTTTTCAAAATTTGTTTTTGTTTTGGTTTGATTATATTCAAGAAATATATATATTGTCCTGTAATATTACTGTACAAATCAACAGTCTCTATGAAATGCAATCCATGGTGGAGGGTATATAAAGTTCGGCCCGGCCGAACGGTTTTTACTTGTTATCCCTCAGTTCCGATTGCATCCATCGAAAGAACGAATTTGGAAAATCTTTTTGTTTTTCGTGTCTGCTCAGACAGAGGAATGTATATACAGAAATTCATGATTCTAGCTGTGACCATTTCGGTGGAACTATTGTTATCCCCTTTTTCCATTTTACTATTCTCTATTACCATTTAACCCATTTATTTTCAGGATTATGTTTGACATTTGCAGAATCGGAATCGAACGAAATTGGGAAATATTAAAAACTTACTTCCAAAGCAGTGAGTATTTAACGAAAACATCGAGAAGAGATCGGCCTTCAATTCAGCCTTCATGAAGCTCACTTTCAACTCGATCAATAAGCAAAATTGCCGCATATGGGGTTCAGAGAACCCACACGTTACTACTGAGAAGCCAATGCATCCACAACGAGTCACTGTTTGGTGTGGATTTTGGGCTGTACTAAAAAATCAGATTTATCGGTTGACAAAGTTCAACCTTTCCAAAAAACAGAAATTTTAAAAAATAATCAGTACTTTTTTATATACGATTCTAATTTCAAATATTAAATGGTTTAGTTTATCCATATTTGTAAATTCCGAGGCGTCCGTACACAATTCAGGTGAAACCCTATCTGAAAAGGCAAGTGAAAACATAATTAGACTTTTGTAAACGAAATTCGAGATTAGATATATCCCCATAAAATAACGTCTAATATGTTGAGCAGTATCGGCAAAGTCTCTTAGAATATTAATGTTCTTTGCAGAATTCAATCCACAACGTCGAAATTTGGGCGCAGTTTTTTTGTGCGGCGATCCTTCGCTTGAGTACTAGGAATATATGAAACTTACATAATTTGCTAATTTATCACAAAGTTAGAATTTAATTATTTTATTTTTTATATTTGTTACCATAATTACCGATTAAACCACAGTCTGACCACTGCTGTGAAAACGTTTCAACAGCGATTAACTGAGATAAGGTATTGCTTAGCAAAAAAACCGCATTGCACTGTAGGTACATTAATGCGGGTCGAAAAAAAAATTACCCCTAAAATGAAGGATTAATTTGTTTTATGAATATCAAAATATATCGGTTATATCTTTTGTCTTCACTAGAGCGATATTACATAATCTTTAAAAAATCATGTTTTTCTGTTTTTGACAACATGATTTTTAGATGTTACGCAGAATCGCTCTAGCTATATAACCGAAATTTTCTGGGTGGGCCTCCATAAAATAAATTAAGCTTTCATTTCAATTTTCTTTTTGCTCCCATACAAACTTACCCGGTTTAATGTACATATGTGCTATATGTGGTATAGCAGATGTGCTCAATATTTCAGCACACTACTTAAATCGACTAGGTTCCAATAGGTATATTTATATAGATGTTGTATTCAATAGTTGCTGCCGAAGCGTGATCAAATGTTCGGATGGAGATCATTTTTAGACTGACACTCTTGCAACTGAGCCGTCTAAACCCGCATAATAGGTCGATGACAAACCGACGAAATCTCAGCACCATTCGTTTGTTAAATCATATGTGGGAATGTTGCAGATATTCTTTCAATAAATAAAATTCCTAACTACGACTCCTCTGAACTTAATATATTTCATATATAGCTGAACATCCGTAGAACATATACATATTTATACAGGGTGGGTCATTTAAAATTTGAACTACCGATTACTTTGCCTTTAGAAGGTAGAATAACATTCATTTTATTTTTATTTTCAGTTTTATGTTTTTAAATTTTAACTACCGATTACTTTGACTTTGAAAGGTAGAATAAACATATACATATTAATACAGGGTGGGCCATTTAAAATTTGAACTACCGATTACTTTGCCTTTAGAAGGTAGAATAACATTCATTTTATTTTTATTTTCAGTTTTATGTTTTTAAATTTGAACTACCGATTACTTTGACTTTGAAAGGTAGAATAAACATCCGTAGAACATATACATATTTATACAGGGTGAGCCATTTAAAATTTGAACTACCGATTACTTTGCCTTTGGAAGGTAGAATAACATTCATTTTTATTTTCAGTTTTATGTTTTTAAATTTGAAATTTAAAAAAAGAAATCCATTTACACTGTGCCATCCATTTATAAAGAGTGATTTTTTTGAGGTTAGGATTTTCATGCATTAGTATTTGACAGATCACGTGGGATTTCAGACATGGTGTCAAAGAGAAAGATGCTCAGTATGCTTTGACATTTCATCATGAATAGACTTACTAACGAGCAACGCTTGCAAATCATTGAATTTTATTACCAAAATCAGTGTTCGGTTCGAAATGTGTTTCGCGCTTTACGTCCGATTTATGGTCTACATAATCGACCAAGTGAGCAAACAATTAATGCGATTGTGACCAAGTTTCGCACTCAGTTTACTTTATTGGACATTAAACCAACCACACGAATGCGTACAGTGCGTACAGAAGAGAATATTGCGTCTGTTTCTGAGAGTGTTGCTGAAGACCGTGAAATGTCGATTCGTCGCCGTTCGCAGCAATTGGGTTTGTGTTATTCGACCACATGGAAGATTTTACGCAAAGATCTTGGTGTAAAACCGTATAAAATACAGCTCGTGCAAGAACTGAAGCCAAACGATCTGTCACAACGTCGAATTTTCAGTGAATGGGCCCTAGAAAAGTTGGCAGAAAATCCGCTTTTTTATCGACAAATTTTGTTCAGCGATGAGGCTCATTTCTGGTTGAATGGCTACGTAAATAAACAAAATTGCCGCATTTGGAGTGAAGAGCAACCAGAAGCCGTTCAAGAACTGCCCATGCATCCCGAAAAATGCACTGTTTGGTGTGGTTTGTACGCTGGTGGAATCATTGGACCGTATTTTTTCAAAGATGCTGTTGGACGCAACGTTACGGTGAATGGCGATCGCTATCGTTCGATGCTAACAAACTTTTTGTTGCCAAAAATAGAAGAACTGAACTTGGTTGACATGTGGTTTCAACAAGATGGCGCTACATGCCACACAGCTCTTCATCATTCATTCATCTCAAGAAATGGACCGGTAAGTTGGCCACCAAGATCATGCGATTTGACGCCTTTAGACTATTTTTTGTGGGGCTACATATGTGCTATATGTGGTATAGCAGATGTGCTCAATATTTCAGCACACTACTTAAATCGACTAGGTTCCAATAGGTATATTTATATAGATGTTGTATTCAATAGTTGCTGCCGAAGCGTGATCAAATGTTCGGATGGAGATCATTTTTAGACTGACACTCTTGCAACTGAGCCGTCTAAACCCGCATAATAGGTCGATGACAAACCGACGAAATCTCAGCACCATTCGTTTGTTAAATCATATGTGGGAATGTTGCAGATATTCTTTCAATAAATAAAATTCCTAACTACGACTCCTCTGAACTTAATATATTTCATATATAGCTGAACATCCGTAGAACATATACATATTTATACAGGGTGGGTCATTTAAAATTTGAACTACCGATTACTTTGCCTTTAGAAGGTAGAATAACATTCATTTTATTTTTATTTTCAGTTTTATGTTTTTAAATTTTAACTACCGATTACTTTGACTTTGAAAGGTAGAATAAACATATACATATTAATACAGGGTGGGCCATTTAAAATTTGAACTACCGATTACTTTGCCTTTAGAAGGTAGAATAACATTCATTTTATTTTTATTTTCAGTTTTATGTTTTTAAATTTGAACTACCGATTACTTTGACTTTGAAAGGTAGAATAAACATCCGTAGAACATATACATATTTATACAGGGTGAGCCATTTAAAATTTCAACTACCGATTACTTTGCCTTTGGAGGGTAGAATAAGATTCATTTTTATTTTCAGTTTTATGTTTTTAAATTTGAACTACCGATTACTTTGACTTTGAAAGGTAGAATAACATTCATTTTTATTTTCAGTTTTATGTTTGACATTTGCAAAATGGGATGCGTCGGATGCGTTTTCGCTTCGCCCAATGGACTGATGATTGTTTAGCAGGAGATGAAGAATTTAACCGAAACCTCGTGTTTTCAGATGAAGCTCATTTTCATCTCGGTAGCTATGTCAATAAGCAAAATTGCCGCATAAGGAGATCACAGTTTATGAAAGTCGAATAATCTGCGGAAATTGTGATGTCAATTGGCAACATCGGAGCTGTGATTTGAGCCATTTGGCTTATTTATTTCCAAATTCGGGTAAATGGGAATAGTGGTACCAAAAAGGGTACAAAATTGCTGATTGCGTACCCATGAGTATGTATGTATTTTGACTTCGTAAACTTTGGTGTAGGTTACATTTAATATTTTTACCCTCATTTTCGGAATATATATCCGATCACACACGCCAATTAAAGGTAATAATGATGGTTAAAAATCCGATCAACCCAATTTTTCAATACATTTTCGATTGCTCCGTCTCGAATCTCTTCAAGGTCAACTTTGATTGGCTCTAGATAGTTTGCGTAACCATTTATCCTTAATGGCTCCCCACAGAAAATAATACAAAGGGCTCTCTCTAATCACGCCTCCGAGGCGGCCAATTGACATCACAATTTCGGCTGATTATGCGATTAGGATGTTTAAAAAAACCGGTTATTTTAGAATGACGGTTTTCGGTTTAATCGAAAATTTAATTTTTTTAAAAACCGGTTTTCGGTTATAGTTTTTTTACAAAACCGGTTATAACCGGTTTTTTTTAAATCAAAGAACGAAAATGTTTAAATTAATCTTTTTTATTACGAAAGTAAATACAGTTAATTTTTAGTTCATTTATTTTTTTTTTAAATAAAGTCAATTCTATAAAATAATTCATATTTTTATGTACAAAAACTTGGATAATGTGTTTACGTAGAATCCTTATTATAATAATATCGCTATACAGTATACAATTGAAGTGATACTTTTGTAAGCGATTTTTTGTTTGTTTTTGATAAAGCTTGACGTAAAAAACACGCTCGCTAAATATTGATGTAGGGCTAACAGTCATCAAGGCATTATATAAGTAACTTAGCTTTTCAGTTTTTTCTTTGTCTTTTCGTCCTTTTCGATCAATTTTGTGGTTTATTATTTGGTTTAAATCCAACATTAAATTACAAGACTCTTCGATGTCAGAACTTACATCCGAATCTGAACCGTTGTCTAAATCTGGTTCTACAGAAATTTCGGGGAAAAGACATTTGTATAATTCTTGCAAATCGGTTCCTTTGTAGCCGATTTTGATGAGTATTCAATAAGCCATCGTTTAACGGAAATTTTCCGGAACTTAAAAACAGCAAATTCTTCTTTCTTCCAGTCTCGCCATCAGCCTTTTTTTCCCAAATCCAGGGCGTATGTGTCTTCTATCTTTTTTAAATTGTTGAATAAAAAGTTGCGTATTACTTCAGCTTCTATGAGTGTTGCTGAATCGTTTTACTTTGCGCTACGTATTCAGCGGTATATTCACACTAACTTTTCGACTCGATTTACAACCTTGTAAACCTTGACCTTGTACAAATTTAAAAAAAGAAATCCATTTACACTGTGCCATACATTTATACGAAGTCAATAGTTTAATTTATAAGCACAAAATGCAAAGAATTTTTTACAAAAATCATATAAAGGTATGATAATTATACCCTCACTACAGAGTAGGAGCGTATATATTATTTGGGATAGAAAAAAGTGTAACGCATTGAAGGAGAGATTTAAAGCCATAAGTATGTTTCACGTCCCTTTCCCGTCCGTCTGGCTCGCTGGTATACACGAAAACTCAGGAAGGAATGGGGGAAATTGATATACATCCTATCTTACCCTCACAGGTATAGTCGATATTCCAAAATAAACGACCCGTACATACATAAAATTAAACCTAAATATTATATTTAGCAATATTTTCTCATAACATATTTTCATTTTGAGTTTGAAAGCGTTTTCAGGGATATACATGCCGAATTTCATGATTCCAGCTCCGTCTGTTGGATTGGTACCATTTTTATCCCTTTCTACCTAATTTCACCCACATAAAGTACGAATTATGAAAACTATTTTCTTAGCCACATTCGTGTTGTAAAAGTAATGCCCGTTCCGAATTTCATGATTCTAGGCCCAGTCGTTTGGTCTGGGATGTTGTATCCCATTTAATCCCTTAAAAGCACAAATTTCGAAAAAATGCCTTCTTGTCATTGAATTTCAATATTGTAGCGTCATCCGGTTGTTGGTACCTTTTTATCCCCTTTTCCCCGTTTACCAATTAAAAGTACGATTTTCAAAATATTCGGTCTTTTTCAGTTTCTAAGCATCTTGAGGTATGTACACACCGAATTTTATGATTCCAGCTCCATCTGTTTAAGTAGTACCATTTTTACCCGATTTCACCCACAAAAAGTACGAATTTTGGATAATATTATCTTGGTCGCATTCGTGTTATAAGAGTAATGCCCATTCCAAATTTCAAGATTCTAGGCCCAGCCGTTTGGTCAGGGCGGTGGTACAATTTTTATCCCATTTAATCCCTTAAAAGTGCAAATGTTGAAAAATTCCTTCTCATCAGTGATCTGCGCTGTAAAACGAATATACGCATCGAATTTCATTATTGTTGCGTCATCCGTGTTGTTGGTACCTTTTGTATCCCTTTTTACCCGATTTCACCCCCAAAAAGTACAAATTTTAAGAAATATTTTCTTGGGCGCGTTAAAGCTAAAAGATGAATTTGCGTACCAAATTTTAAGATTCCAGGCCCAACCGTTTGGGCATTGCTGTGGTACCATTTTTATCCCTTTTAGCCCCATTTTATCCCTTAAAAGTACTAATTTCGAAAAACTCACTTCATATCTGATCTATACGCTGTAGGAGAAATGTACACAGCAAATTTCATGATTCTAGCTTCAGTCGTGTTGTTTGTACCATTTTTGTCCCTTTTTGCCTCATTTAACCCCCCAAAAGTACGAATTTTTCAAAATCCACTTTTCCGGATGCCTTCATGTCGTAAGAAGAATGCCCATACCAAATTTCAAGATTCTAGGCCCAGCCGTTTGGTCAATGCGGTAGTACCATTTTTTCCCCCTTTTCCCCCCCTAAAAGTACGAATTTCGAAAAACCCCGTCTTATCACACCTCTACACTGTAAGAGAGATGTACACACCAAATTTCAGCTCTAGCCGTTTGGCTGGGGTGTGATCAGTCAGTCACTCAGTAACTCAGTCATTCAATCACGCAACTCTTTTATATATATAGATATATGAGTTTCAATATTTGAAACCCATATGAAGGTTTTTCTCCTAAGATGTGTATATAAAATCCGAAAATTGTATATTTATGACACAAAACCTTAGTTGTTGTAATAAGATTTCATAAATAATAAACTAAATCCAAAATTCAGCTCAGTTCAAATGGTACAATTCTTCTTTCGTTATAGATCTACTTTTTTTGTGGCAGCTAGAGATTTGTTCCCACCACCACATACAGCTGTCAGATTTTGGATATAATCTGTGCTACAATTCCGGACGCTAATGTAAGAACATTTCATGTTCAGATTGTATAAAAAACAGCAAATTAATGTGACTGAAAAGCAGTTCAGAACCACAGTCTGCCTCGCTGTGTTATTTCGATATAATTGCAAGAGTTTAAATTAAAACCATGGAAGATTTGGTCACCGAATTCAATGGAACACTCGCCCAGGGCTTGGAACAGGGCCAGTATTTTGATATAGACGTTACACTGGCCAAAAATCCTAAGAGGTAAGGAAAATCAAAACAAATTTTGGAAATACTTTCACTGTGAGTACTTCTCGGTGAAGTATTAAATTAACGGTATAGACTTACCAAGAGCTAAAAGAAAAATTCACTAAATAAATACTAAATTGATACTGATATTTTGTTTGATGACTTCTAGTGAAATTTGGCGTAGAATATTATTCTACATTCTCACCACCGCCCTAAAATTCAGTTTTCTCGTAGAGTTTAGCATCACTTCGGAAAAATGTACGAAATTAAGCCTAAAATAAGTTTTTACTTTTAACATAAGTTGAGTTTTAGTGTATTCACAGATTTATAGTAGAAGTGTAATTCAAAAGACACCATTTGGAATTCAAAAATTCCATTTGAAATTCAAAAAATATCAATTGAAATTCAAAAATTCCATTTGAAATTTAAACAAGTAAAAACGGCGTCAAGTTCGGCCGGGCCGAACTTTATATACCCTCCACCATGGATTGCATTCCACAGAGGTTGTCGGTTTTCGTAGAAGTGCAGTAATATTACAGGAAAATATAATTGTTTTATTATAGCCAAACCAAAACAAATACAAATATTGAAAAAATAATTTTATAAACAAAGCCCCAAAAAGTACGAAAATTCCGCGTCTACGCAGTCAGAGAAATGTATACTCCGAATTTCATGCCTCTAGCTGCGGTCATTTGATTGGTACTATTTTTATCCCCTTTTTTCATTTTAACCCCAAAAAATACGAATTTCGAAAGATCTGTTTATTTTAAGTGTCTACGTAATCAGAGGAATGTATACACCGAATTTCATTATTCCAGGTGTAGCCGTTTGGTTGGTACCATTTTTATCCCTCCGTACCCATTGTATCCCTTGAAAGTACGAATTTGAAAAAAAAACTTTTATTTTTCATTTCTACGTAGTCAAAGGAATGTATACTCCGAATTTCATGACTCTATCTGTGGTCATTTGATTGGTACTATTTTTATCCCCTTTTTCCATTTTAACCCCAAAATGTACGAATTTTGAAAAATCCGTGTATTTTACTTGTCTATGCAATCAGAGGAATGTATACACCGAATTTCATTATTCTAGGTACAGCCGTTTGGTTGGTACCATTTTTATCCCTCTATTCACATTTTACCCCTAAAAAGTACGAATTTGGAAAAAATACTTTTATATTATGTATCTACTCAATCAGAGGAATGTACACACCGAATTTCGTGTTTCTAGCTGTTGTCGTTTAATATGTACCATTTTTATCCCTTTTTTGCCCCATTTCACCCCCAACAAATAAGAATCACTTTATGGTGCACATTTTTGCTATAAGGGGAATGCGCATACCAAATATCAAGCAAATACAAGCAGACATATTCAATAAACATGCTTAAATGCCCTAAAATATTAGGGATTATTATGGGTATTTTTAGTCCTTGTGAAGGAAAATTTTTTCCCTTTGGGCCGATTTCAATCCCAACCAATCTACGACTATAAGATGCATTTATGGAAAATTTAAATGTTCTAGCTCCTTTTGTTTAGATGCTAGCGTGATTTCAACAGACGGACTGACGGACGGACATGGCTATATCATTTTAGAATTTTATGACGATCAAGAATATATATACTTCATAGGGTCTCAGGTCGATATTTCAAGGTGTTACAAACGGAATGACAAAGTTAGTACACCCCCATCCTGGAGGTGGAGGGTATAAAAATATCAATTGAAATTCAAAACATATCATTTGTAATTTAAAACTCGTCATTTGTAATTCAAAATACACCATTTGCAATTCAAAAACACCCCTTTTGAAATTCAAAAGTTTTCATTTGAAATTAAAAAATTATTCCATTTGAAATTGAAAACAAAATTATTTAAGATATAGTTTATAACCTTCACCAGCTCAGAGAGTATCTACATATATTTTAGAAGGACTTGCATTTTACTTATGGTCGGGTTATTTGTGTGGGAGGTACAACAAATCATACTTATTTTACAGGTATAAAGTGATTGTAAAAACCATCTCCAATATTAAATTGTTACTGATCAGTTTTATTTTAACCAAAGCTTATGCCAATTTGTGTGAGAGGTCTTGCAATATCGATCATATTGCAGGTGTATATAACATCTATGAAACAAATTTCTCAATGGGTAATGTTCTTATTTTTATATCCTCACTCCACAGACTTTCTATCTATCAATCTAAATGTGGGTAAATCTGTTTTCTAAACAGCATAATATTAAAATATTATAATAATATTAATATTATTGTATATTACAGATATAAATAAATGCTACCCAACCTAATGTATATTTTGCTTAAATAATTTTGTTTACCCTTTTTGAATTGCAAATAGAATAATTTTTGAATTACAAATGGAATGATTTCTTTTGAATTGCAAATGACGAGTTTTGAATTTCAAATGATGTCTTTTGAATTTCAAATGAAGCCTTTTGAATTTCAAATGTTGTCTTTTGAATTACAAATGACGAGTTTTGAATTTCAATTGACGTTTTTTGTATTTCAAATGGAATTTTTGAATTTCAAGTGATATTTTTTGAATTGTAAATGGAATTTCTGAATTTCAAGTGATGTCTTTTGAATTACAATAGAAAAAGGTGTAGTACAAAGAAATACATTTTGTATGTAAGAAATCTATGGATAAATGTAGAAATTATGATACTTTTTTAAAAAATCATATTTTTATACCCTACGTGGACTAGGGTGTTATAAGTTAGTTTTCCGCCAAGAACTAATCGAACTAGACCCGACCCACCTTTAAGTATACGGATCGGCTTAGAATCGCCAGCTGAATCGATTTAACGATGTCTGTCTGTCCGTCCGTCTGCTGTCCATCTAAGCTTGTTCGCACTCTACAGGTCGCAATTGTTGTCCGATTGCCATGAAATTTGCCACGAGTTATATTTTGTGCAACGACGATCGGTATTGAATTTGGAGGAAATCGGTTCAGATTTAGATATAGCCTCCATACAAATATCCCTATAATTTACAATATTACTGCTCTAGAATACACATTTTACATGGGATCAAATTTTCATGGAACGTGTTATATTTGAACAAGAAACAGCTAACGGGAAAGTGGACCACATGGATCAATATTTAGATATAGTCCACATCCAGCAGGGTGCACTATTACTGCTCTAAAATGCACATTTTACTTCAGATCTTGATCAAATTTCCCACACAATGTTACATTTAGGCTAAAAACACATATTTTGAAAGTCAGCTATATAGGTCAATGTTTTGGTATAGCCCCCATTTAAATGGGCCCACAGTTTATACTATTATTATTCTAGAACCCACACTTTACATTGGATCTTGATAACATTTTGCAGATCATGTTATATATCAATAAAGAATGTCTACTTTGAAAGTGATATATAAGGGCCCATTTTTTATTGTATCGCCCTTACAAATGGGCCCACATTTTTATTATTACCCCTCTACGATCCACATTTTACATCGGAAGTATATCAAATTTTGCAGATTATATTATATTTCAACTAAGAATACATACTATGATACATATAAATTATGGGTCCATACAAATTGGGCCCCAAATTTCTACTCTACTCTACGGAGTGGTGTAGGGTATTATATAGTATATAATTTTTTCGCAAACGAACGAAAATTTAAATGTTAGTAAAAATTAAAAAAAAACAAGTAAAAACGGCGTTAAGTTCGGCCGGGCCAAACTTTATATACCCTCCACCATGGATTGCATTCCACAGAGGTTGTCGGTTTTCGTAGAAGTGCAGTAATATTACAGGAAAATATAATTTTTTTAATATAGGCAAACCAAAACAAATACAAATATTGAAAAAATAATTATATAAATAAATATAATATTTTAATTATAACCATTATCTATTTCAAATAAAAAAATAAATATTCTTATATTTATATTTTCAAAAATCGTACATACCATCAATATTGGAAGATAGTGGGTGCTACAGTTGGTTGTACTTCCATTCTATTTTAAGTACAAATTTTCAAAATCCATTATCAGACGTACAAGTGCAAAATAACCTAACTTCATGATTCAACCAATTTTTGCCGTAAAAGAAAAAGTACGAATTTGGAAAAAAAAATTTTATTTGTCGTGTCTATGCAGTCAGAGGAATGTATACACCGAATTCCATGATTCCAGCTGCTCCCATTTGGTTGGTACCATTTTTACCCCCTTGACATTTCTACGCAATTAGAATTTCATCATTCTAGCTGTAGTCGTTTAGTTAGTACTATTTTTATCCCTCTGTACCATTGTATCACTTGAAAGTACGAATTTCGAAAAATCCGTTTATTTTTCGTGTCTACGCAGTCAGAGGAATGTATACTTCGAATTGCATGACTCTAGCTGCGGTCATTTGGTTGGTACTATTTGTATCCCCCTTTTCCATGTTAACCCCAAAAAGTACGAATTTCGAAAAGTTCGTCTATTTTCCGTGTCAACGCAGTCAGAGGAATGTATACTTCGAATTTCATGACTCTAGCTGCGGACATTTGATTGGTACTATTTTTATCCCATTTTTTCTTTTTCACCCCAAAAAGTACGAATTTTGAAAAATCTGTTTATTTTAAGTGTCTATGCAATCAGAGGAATGTATACACCGAATTTTATTATTCCAGGTGTAGCCGTTTGGTTGGTACCATTTTTATCCCTCCGTACCCATTTTACCCCTTAAAAGTACGAATTTGGAAAAAATTCTTTTATATTATGTATCTAGTCAATTAGAGGAATGTACACACCGAATTTCGTGTGTCTAGCTGTTGTCGTTTAATATGTACCATTTTTATCCCTTTTTTTGCCCCATTTTACCCCCTACAAATAAGAATCACTTAATGGTGCACGTTTTTGCTGTAGGGGGAATGCGTATACCAAATATCAAGCAAATATAAACAGACATATTCAAAAAACATGCTTAAATACGCTAAAATATTAGGGATTATTATGGGTATTTTTAGTCCTTGTGAGGGAAAAAATTTTCCCTTTGGGCCGATTTCGCCCCATTTCAATCCCAACCGATCTACGACTATAAGACGTATTTATGGAAAATTTGAACGTTCTAGCTCCTTTCGTTTAGATGCTAGCGTGCTTTCAACAGACGGACAGACGGACGGACATGGCTAGATCGTCTTAGAATTTTATGACGATCAAGAATATATATACTTTAAATCTATAAAATCTATAAAAATAGAAAAAAATTCGGAAAAAAGAGTTTTGTTTAATTTTTTGTTAGGTGACATTCTATTTTTTTGTGTTCACTGAGACATGCTGATTCGTAAAATCAACACAAATTTATAGATAGTTTTTTTTATACACTCCACCACCAGGATGGGGGTACACTAACTTTGTCATTCCGTTTGTAACACCATGAAATATCGACCTAAGACCCTATAAAGTTTATATATTCTTGATCGTCATAAAATTCTAAGACGATCTGCCGTGTCCGTCCGTCTGTTGAGAGCACGCTAGCATCTAAACGAAAGGAACTAGGATGACCAAGTTATAGTCGTAGATCGGTTGGAATTGAAACTGGACAAAATCGGCCCAAAGGGAAAAATGTTTCTCTCACAAGGACTAAAAATACCCATAATAACCCCTAATATTTTAGAGTATTTAAGCATATTTTTTAAATATGTCGCATTCGCCCTATAACAAAAACGTGCTCCATAAAGTGATTTGTATTCGTAGGAGGGTAAAATGGGGCAAAAAGGGGTAAAAATGGTACATATTAACCGACAACAGCTAGAAACACGAAATTCGGTGTGTACATTCCTCTAATTGAGTAGTTACATAATGTAAAAGTATTTTTTCCAAATTCGTACTCTTAAGAGGTAAAATGGAAACAGAGGGATAAAAATCGTACCAACGTCGTATTCTTAAGGGGGTAAAATAGAAAAAAGGGGATAAAAATGGTACCAACCAAATGACCGCAGCTAGAATCATGAAGTTCGGCGCATATATTCCTCTGACAACATAGACACACAAAATAAAAAGATTTTTCCAAATTCGTACTTTTTACTTTTACTGCAAAAATTGATAATAATAGATTTTCAAAATTTGTACTTTTGGAATTAAAATAGTATGAGAATACAACCAACTGTAGCACCCACTATCTACCAATATTTATGGTATTTAAGCTAAGAGTATTTAATATAAGAGTATTTATTTGATTTGAACTGGGATATTGTCCTGGCTCAAGACCATTTTGCATCTATATTTAATAGAATGCAAATTTATTTACAAATGGCATGGTGACATTTATAACTTGGCTGCAGACTACCACGATCATGATTTCGACCATGTCAAAAGTCTTTTCAAGTGGTTTCGCAGCGACTTTTTCAACATCAAACCCGTCCTCTATAAGGAGATAATTCACACAAACGCGTACACATGCCATCTTACAAGCATCTCATTGAGTTGCATATGTAAGTATGTGTATATGCAGGTATAGTTACCCAGCAATACTCCTGTCGTGCCAACGCTCATTTGTTTTAAGTTTTTCGTTTGTATTTTTTTGTCTGTAATCAATATTTGATTTGAATTGGGATAATGTCCTGGCTTTTTTGAATTTACTTGAAGAATTATTTCAATATGTTAACGTATTGGTAGCCTTGCCTTATAAGCGTGGTTTGAAATAATAAAAATATATTTATTTATAAAATTAATTTTCAATATTTGTATTTATACCCTCACTCTACAGAGTAGGAGGGTATATATCATTTGGGACAGAAAAAAAGTGTAACGCATTAAAGGAGTGACTTAAGACCCTAAGTATGTTTGGACCAAATCCGTTTCACGACTTTTTAAGGTGTTTGAGCCATGTCCGTCCGTCCGTCTGTTTGGCTGGTGTACAAAATAACTTTCGAAAGGAGTTAAGGAATCGATTCAAACATTGCATATGGTAATATTTTTCCCAAACTTCGTTTAAATTCGAAGATGGGCGAAATTGCCACACCCCTTCTGGTACCTCCCACACAAATGACCCATATTCCAATGTTAAATTGAAACCACTGTATATTTTGATATTTGATAATTTCTTTATAATCACTATAAGTGTATTAAATATGACGGGTTTTACCACGCCCCTTCCAGTACCTCCCACACAAATCACGCAAAACTACGTAAAATTAATGCTGTTATATAAGTTATAAGATGATCGGAATACTTTGAAATTTGATATCTGATAATGCCTTTACAGAAGTTACATTCGTATGGAATATGGCCGATATTGCCACGCCCCTTCTGGCACCTCTCACACAAAGTGGCATAAACTTTGGTTACAATAAAACCAACATAACATCCATACGGGTAGTCAAAATCATTTGCAATTTGATATTTGAAAATGTGTTTACAATCACTTTAAACCTAACAAGTAAAAAAGGCGTTAAGTTCGGCAGGGCCGAACTTTTTATACCCTCCACCATGGATTGCATTCCACAGAGGTTATCGATTTTCGTAAGTGCAGTAACATTATAGGAAAATGTAAAAGTTTTTTAATATAGCCACAACAAAACAAATTAAAATATTGAAAAAATAATTTTATAAATAAATAAAAAAATTATTTATTTTAAACAACGCTTATAAGGCAATATATTTGTACTATATATATATATTTATATTTATACTATATATTGCAATTATACTTCAAGTCAATTCAAGAAGTAAATATAAGGCAGCAATCTTCAAAAAAAAGCTTAAGTACACTAAATATTGAGGGATAGTGGTTAAATTTTCAGTTAGAGTCTTTTGGTTGTTTATTATTTTAATTTCAAAAGTACAAATTTTGAAAATCCACTATCTCGCACTGCAAAATAACCTTACTTCATGATTATACACATTTTTGCCGTAAAAGTACAAACATACGAATGTGGAATCTTTTTATTTTGCGAGTCTATGCAGTCAGGTGAATTTATACACCGAATTCCATGATTCTAGCTGCTGTCATTTGGTTGGTACCATTTGTATCCCCTTTTTCAATTTTAACCCTCTTAAAAGTACGATTTTCGAAAATCTCTTTATTTTACGTGTCTACGCAATTGAAGGAATGTACACACCGAATTTCATCATTCTAGCTATAGCGGTTTAATTGGTACTATTTTTATCCCTCTGTACCCATCATTTACCTTGAAAGTACGAATTTAAAAAAATCTTTTATTTTTCGTGTTTACGCAGTCAGAGGAATGTATACTCCGAATTTCATGACTCTAGCTGCTGTCATTTGGTTAGTACTATTTTTATCCCCTTTTACCATTTTAACCCCAAAAAGTATGAATTTCTAAAAATCCGTTTATTTTTCGCGTCTACACAATCAGATGAATGTATACACCGAATTTCATTATTCTAGATGCAGCCGTTTGGTTGGTACCATGTTTATCCCTCTATTCCCACTTTACCCCTTAAAAGTACGAATTTGGAAGAAAATATTTTTACATTATGTATCTACTCAATTAGAGGAATGGGCACACCAAATTTCGTGTTTCTAGCTGTTGTTGTTTTAGGTACCATTTTATCTCAACAGACGGACAGACGGACGGACGGACATGGCTAGATCGTCTTAGAATTTTATGAAGATCAATAATATATATACTTTATATGGTCTCAGGTCGATATTTCAAGGTGTTACAAACGGAATGACAAAGTTAGTATACCCCTGAAGGTGGAGGGT
Organism: Polietes domitor; assembly: GCA_947397865.1. Taxonomy (NCBI): domain Eukaryota; kingdom Metazoa; phylum Arthropoda; class Insecta; order Diptera; family Muscidae; genus Polietes; species Polietes domitor. Next base: position 164,026,257 of record OX377619.1, on the reverse strand, counting down.
ATAAAAAATATTTACGCTTTAGCCACGCCCCTTCTGCTCCCTCCCACACTATTGTCTCTATCCTATTACCTAGGATAGATCCTTCATAACTTCTATACTGGTACATGCAATCCACTATGACTTGATATTTGATCATGTCTTTACAATTGTTTTATAAATGTTGAAGCTGGGACCATGTGATACGAACCTCCTAGTACCTTCCACACAAATTATCCTGCGCTATGTTAAATTTAATTCCTCATAACTTCCGTATAAATGTTCTCTGAGAGTGAGGGTATATATAAGTCGGTTTAGCCGACTGAAGCTTACTAACTTGTTTTTTATACCCTACACCACTTCGTGGACTAGGGTATTATAAGTTAGTTTCGCGCCAAATGTTTGTAACACCAAGAAATAATCGAGCTAGACCCACCTTTAAGTATACCGATCGGCTTAGAATCACCAGCTGAGTCGATTTAACGATGTCTGTCACTCGCACTCTACAGGTCGCAATTGTTGTCCGATTGTCATTAAACTTGACAGAAGTTATTTTTTCTGGCCACGGACTATCGGTGTTGAATTTGGAGGAAATCGGTTCAGATTTAGATATAGTCCCCATACAAATGTCGCTCCCGATTTGACTTTTTCCGCCCTATAGTACCCGATTTTTTTCAAATTTGGCTTAACACCTTACAATCAAACTAGAAATACCTGTGGCGAAAGTGGATTAGATCGGTTCAGATTTAGATATAGCCCCCATACAAATGTCGCTCCCGATTTCACTTTTTCCGTTTTAGAAACCACATATTGTACCCGATTTTCTTTAAAATTGTCACAACAATTTATAATCGAACTAGAAACTGATGCTGAAAGTGGGTAAGATCGGTTCAGATTTAGATATAGTCCCCACACAAATGTCGCTCCCGATTTCACTTTTTTCGTCTTAGAAACCACATATTGTATCCGAATTGCTTTAAAATTGCCACAACATTTTATAATCGAACTAGAAACTGATGCTGAAAGTGGGTAAGATCGGTTCAGATTTAGATATAGCTCCCATACAAATGTCGCTTCCAATTTGACTTTTTCCGCTCTAAAATCCACATATTGTACCCGTTTTTCTTTAAAATTGGCACAACATCTTATAATCTAACTTAAAACACCTATGGTGAAAGTGGGTTAGATCGGTTCAGATTTAGATATAGCCCTCATACAAATGTTGCTCGCGAATGTTTAACCGATTTTGGCCAAACTTTACATATTATATTTCAGCAATAAACATAGATGGTGAAATCAGGTCACATCGTTCCAGGTTTCAATATACCCCCATACAAATGTCCTTTCCGATTAAACATTTTTTTGTCAAACACATTCATTTACAGGATGCAAAAATCCTTCCCGATTTCACTTTTTTACCGAATTGAATTGTAATGAGATAGAAAGTCCGTCCGTCTTTAGCTTTTCCTTAGTTGTTGAGAGATGCCCATATGTCCATACTTTGGTATAACCCAAATGGGCCATTCAAATGGCTGTCTCGGGCACCCCACAAATAATAGTCCAACGGTTGAATAGTTGAAAAATAAAACGTTAGATGGCGGACCCTATACAAAAAATATTTTTTTCGGCTTGGACACAAAATTTTTCGTTTTTTAATATTAAATAGTATTAGTTAATTTAATACCAAATTAATTCAATATTTGTATTTTCTTCGACATTTCGACAGTTTCCGTATATCCTTGGCACACGAGAAACTCAATATGAATCCTGACGCCCGCATAGGTTTGCGTGTGCTGATAAATGTGGCCGAATCCAGTATCAATGCAGATACCCTACAGGGTTCTATTGGTTGGGCGAGTTTTGATAAACAAAGCGATGACATCAACGTTAATATTCACATTGATGACACCAGTTTCCATGTATCCTGCAATGGTAGTCATGACGTAAAATTACCTTATTTCGAAAGCATAAAATACTTGAAGGCCATACACATCGGTGGAGATGTGAAGCTCATAAAGCGTGTGGATCACCGCAAAGTCTATCCCACAGTATGGCCGCCATCAGCGTGCATCCCTTATTATCCGTCCGCGATGTACTTCAGCAATGACATACCCATACGCTTCAAGCCGGGACATTTGATGGTACTCAAAGCCCGTTGTTATCAGCGGCCAACTGGAAATTTCTACATTAACCTGAAACATGCCCACGATGAAACTCTGCTGATGCATTTGAGCGTTGATTTCAATGCTAAGACAGTGTTTCGCAGCCATTTAGACTCGACTGGCAATGAGTTTTATGCTCACGCGTAAATATCTATTGCAAATGTTCGATTAGATTGTCGTTAATTGTGAATAATTTCAGATACTCGGCAAATCAAACGCATGGCGGTTTTCCATTCGATTTCTACAAACCATTTAAAATGGGCATAGCCTGCGCGGAGACGGAATTCCTTATTGCCATCAATGGCGTTCAATTTTGTACGTTTGCCTATGCGGATCCAGAAAATCGTCATCCCGAGGGCGTTGTGGCCAGACCTTACGCAAATGTGTTGTCCAACATAGTGGGCATGAAGGTATTTTCCCGTCACGGTGCTGGCATTAAGGTAACCGAGCTGGACCATATTCAGTTGGAGAGCCCGGCATGTACTGCGTACGAAAAGTACACCAAAATTGATGGTGCTGCGGATCACAGTGCAACGAAACACTGTCTATAATGATAGTGTTTTGGTTGTTTGTAGTTGTAGTTTATAAATTGGAATTTTGAAAAAAAAAAACAACATCAATATATATTTTGTTCAACTTTGAAACAAAAAAAATCTTAAAAATAGAGATTGATTAAATATCCACTAATATTTAGAAAAACTAAAACAAATGATCGTTGGCACGGTAGAAGTGCGGCTGGGTAACTATACCACGCTTGCATATGCAACTCAATGAGATGCTTGTAATGTGGCATACTTTTTAAACCCATATTCGGCAAGTGAGTTGTGCTTCTCATTCGTTTGGGAGAATCATTTACTTAAAGCGGGCGGGTATGTTGTTGAAAAGTCACTGCGGAAGGCACCTGAGGAAGGCTTTCACAGGCTGGAAATCATGATAGTGGTAGTGTGCAGCCAAGTAATAAATGGCACCATGCCGTTTGTAAATAAATTTGAATTCTATAAAATATAGATGCATGGTCTTGACCCAGGAGAATATTCCAGTTCAAATCTGTATTTCAGATATTCATTTAGAACGCAAAGCAAAAAAATTCAAATTGCCAAAATTCATACTCTAAGGGTGTGAAATGGCAGAAATATGGTACCTATCAAACCACAAAAGCACGTAAAATAAATGGCTGCATCACTGTCGCTGCGTGACATCCCAGCAAAAAAATGGAAGTACTTCCATAGGAAGCAAGCACATTTTATCCCAAAATCAAAAGTTCTTGTAAACAACTTGCAAAAAAGTCGATAATATATTAATAACATTTTATGAATGGCATCTTCACAATTGAATGGATATGAATTTTTAGTATGGGACCCACAGAGGTAAGTTGTCCGCTTTGTACCCAGTTCAAAACGTGGCACGGGAAAAACCTTATACAAAAATACAAATTTATAGCTTTATTAATGTATCTTAAATATTTGATTTTTTATTAATTATTAATACTACATAATAAAGCGTCCGCCAAATAACTTTTTTTTGAAAATGCTATAAAAAACTACTGAATATTTTCTAAAATCTCTTTTTTTTATTTGAAAGTGCAATCCTTCCGGTTAATAATGGAAAATAATTTCATTCAAATGGCTGCTGAGGGCACCCCACAAATAATGGTCCAACGGTTGAATATTTGAAAAAAAAACGTTAGATGGCGGACCCTTACGTTACCAAATAAAGGGTCCGCCAAATAACTTTTTTTGAAAATGCTATAAAAAAAACTACTGAATATTTTCTCAAATTTCTTTTTTTATTTGAAAGTACAATCCTTCCGGTTAATAGTGGAAAATAATTTCATTCAAATGGCTGCTGAGGGCTCCCCACAAATAATAGTCCAACGGTTGAAATGGAAACTAGTGAAAAAGTCGTTCCTTTGTAACATTTTAAAATTGTCTTCCTATGACAACTCCATGTTAAATTCATTGGTGAAGATCCGAACTTTCGCTACTTCACAAGATGAACACTTCACTTTTCACTTCTTTGCATGCTATTTATACACTCCACGAGAGTATAATGTCTTTGTGCATTTGTTTGTAACACCCAAAAGGAACCTCACAGACCCATTGTTAATTATACCGTTCGACTTAGAATCACTTTTTGTCCGTCCGTCTGTCCATCTATTCTTGTAATCACGATACAGGTCGCAATTGTAGACAGAACCAAATGAAACTTTGCACAACGAAGTTTTCCGGTACAACGACGAACGCTATTTAATTTGAAGAAAATCGGTTCAGATTTAGATATAGCCCCCATACGAATTTCACTCCCGATTTGACTCTTTTCACTCTAGATACACACATATTACAACAGATTTTCTTTAAAATTGGCAAAACATCTTATATTTCAAATAGAAACACCTGTGGTAAAAATGTGTTAGATCGGTTCAGATTTAGATATAGCCCCCCTACAAATGTCGCTCCCGATTTGACTTTTTCCGCTCTAGAGACCACATACTGTGTCAGATTGTCTTCAGATTTGGCAAAACATCTTATATTTAAACTAGGAACACCTATGGTGAAAATATGACTGATCGGTTCAGATTTATTATTTATTATTATTTTACTTGACTTGACTTGTTCTGCTCTAGAAGCCACATATTTTAACAGATCCTCATCAAATTAGGCGAAATATCTTATATTTGTTCTATAAACAGCCATGGCGCAAATGGGTCAGATCGATTCAGATTTATATATAGCTCCCACACAAATTTCACTCCCGATTTCACTTTTTCCACTATATAAACCACATATTTTAACAGATCTTCTTCAAATCTTTCAAAATATCTCATATTTTAACTGGAAACACCCATGGTGAAAATGGGTCAGATCGGTTCAGATTTCCCTTACAAAAGTTTCCCATACAAATTTCGGATAGACCTTTTCCGCACAAGAAAGCACGAATTTTCACAAAATGAACTTATTGTGAAAGTTATTCACTATATTCCATGTTTGGATATAACACCGATATAAATATTTCCGATTTGACCAATTGGACTAGGTAATATTAGCCTATGATTAGGAAACATACAAAAATTCTTCCCGTTTTCACTTTTTTACCGAGTTGAATTGTATTTGGCTATCCAAAGTGTATTTGGCTATGGAGTGTATCATATAGTCGGTCCCGCCCGACTTTAGCCTTTCCTTACTTATTATACACTGCACGAGAGTATTATGTCTTTGTGCATTTGTTTGTAACACCCAAAAGGAAACGAGTTAGACCCATCGTTTATTATACAGATCGGCTTAGAATCACTTTCTGAGTCAATTTAGCAATGTCCGTCTGTCTGTCTGTCCGTCCGTCTGTCCGTCTGTCCATCTATTGTTGTAATCAAATTACAGGTCGCAATTATGGTCCGATCTTAACAAAAATTGTCACAAATAAGTTTTGTGAATCAAGGACGAACGCTATTTAATTTGAAGTAAATCGGTTCAGATTTAGATATAAGCCCCCATACAAATGTCGCTCCCGATTTGACTTTTTGCGCTCTAGAAACCACATATTTCACTCGATTTGCTTCAAATTGGGCACAGTACCCTATAATTGAAGTAGAAACAGCTGTGGTGAAAATCGGTCAGATCGGTTCAGATTTAGATATAGCTGCAATGCAAATGTCGCTCCCGATTTGACTTTTTGCGCTCTATAAACCACATATTTCACTCGATTTGCTTCAAATTGGGCACAGTACCCTATAATTGAAGTAGAAACAGCTATGGTGAAAGTGGGTCAGATCGGTTCAGATTTAGATATAGCCCCCATACAAATGTCGCTCCCGATTTGACTTTTTGCGCACTATAAACCACATATTTCACTTTTATTTTCTTTAAATTTGGCACAACATCTTATAATTAAACTAAAAACATCCATGGTGAATTTGGGTAAGATCGGTTCAGATTTAGATATAAATTGTTATACATATATATATATAAAGGGTGTCCCAAGAAGAGCGCAATTTTTTAATTTTAAATAAAAGACAGATATTTAAGAAAAAATCGTGAAACTTTATTATATCGTAAAGTAGACAGCATGAGGTTATGTATGGAACAATATATCGTGCAGATGGCCGCCGCGGCTTTGCTGGCATGCACGCGATCTTTTAATGAAATTTTCAATGACCGTATTGCATGAATGCTGCAGTATTTCATTAATGCAGCGTCCAATTTCGTCTTTTAAGGCTTGAGTCGTCGTCGGCTTATTCGCGTAAACCATCGACTTCAAAAAACCCCAAAGAAAAAAATCTAATGGTGTTAAATCGCACGATCTAGGCGGCCAATTCTGATCTCCAAAACGCGAAATAACACGACCGGGAAATGACTGATGCAGCTATTGAATTGTTTCTCTGGCTGTATGACATGTGGCGCCGTCTTGTTGGAACCACATGCCCTCCACATTCATTTCTTCAATTCTAGGCAAGAAAAAACTGGTTATCATTTCACGATACCGAACACCATTGACTGTTTGCGCTTGACCTGCCTCATTTTCATAAAAAAAAGGTCCAATGATTCCTCCAGCCCAAAAACCACACCACACAGTGACACGTTGAGGATGCATTTGCTTCTCGTGAATCACTCGAGGATTTTCCGCACCCCAAATGCGACAATTCTGCCTATTGACGAAGCCATCAAGATGAAAATGGGCCTCGTCACTGAAGATGATTTTATCGGAAAAATCAGCATTTTCATGTTGTCTCTCCAATACCCAATTAACGAACTCCCTTCGCTGTCCATGGTCAGTTGGCTTCAGTTCCTGAGTCAATTGAACTTTGTATGCATGAAGATGCAAATCTTTCGTCAAAATTCGCTGCAAAGTGGATTTGGAGACACCAATTTGCTGAGCTCGGTGTCGAATTGAGGTGGATGGAGTTTGAGCGACATCATCACGTACAGCTGCGACATTTTCGGTCGATCGACCTGGTCGATGGCGCGTTGTTGTCTTTACATCACTAACAGACCCAGTTTCGGCAAATTTATCCATTAATCTCTTTACAGTTGACTCTTTTGGAGCATTATTGTGACCCCAAATTGATAGCAATTTGCGAACTGTAGCCGCAAAACTTTCACCATTTTGGTAAAACAATTTCACAATGAGAATGCGTTGTTCATTCGTGTAGCGCTCCATTTTTACTAACCTCGTACCTTCTACTAACAAACAATAACAATTGTTCAAATGTCAAACAATGACACTTCGAATGTTGCCAGATTTAAAAATTGCGTTCTTCTTGGGACACCCTTTATATACAAATGTTGCTCCCAAATGTTTAACCGATTTAGGCCAAACTTTTCATATTATATTTCATCTATAAACATACATGGCGAAAGCGGGACACATCGTTCCATGTTTCAATATACCCCCACGCAGATGTCCTTTCCGATTTAACATTTTTTGTCAAACACATACATTTACAGGATACAAAAATCCTTCCCGATTTCACTTTTTTACAGAATTGAATTATAATAGGATAGCAAGTGGAGTGTATCATATAGTCGGCTCCGTCCGACTTTAGCCTTTCCTTACTTGTTTTTTTTTTGGGAATGTAAAATAAAATCGGCTTCCTTGGGTGTACTTCCAGAACTGAATTGTATTTGGATAGAAAGTGGAGTGTATCACATAGTCGGCCCCGCCCGACTTTACCCTTTCCATACTACGTTTTTGCTTTCCTTTTCAGAGAGAGTTTTAGCTGAAGGTTGTATTTATTCAGTACTAGCTGACCCGACAACAATTTTCTTGTCCATATTTCAATTATATTGTTTGTGATTGTCGTGTGAATTTTTGTATCGATTAACGTTTGCTGTCATAGATATTCAATTTAATGATACGGTCAAAGATATCTAATTCAGATTACGCCAATGGAAGTGAATGTAATGCGCGAACTGGAAAAATCGACATATTAAAGAAGTTATGGCCGATTTAAGATTTCCAACTAATTCTGGCTTACCACAAATTAACCGTCTTTAAGCTCCTGGGGCTACATTTAAGGTGGCTGGGGCTGTTTTAAGATTTCCAACTAATTCTGCCTGATCACAACTTATCCTTCTTTAAGCTTCTGGGGCTATATTTAAGAAGTTATTTCAGCTCCAGAAGTTATGGCCGATTAAAGATTTCCAACTTCTGCCTGATCATAAATTATTCTTCTTCTAGGGTCTATATTTAGTAATGCAGAAAGTCGACATTTCAAAGGCGATTTTGCCATTTGACACTTTCAAGCTATTTTTTTTTTTTGAATAAAATTGTACAGATTCGTCCTTCTGGAACTCGAAACTCTTATAGTACTTAATTTAAATGTCGTGATGTTTTCCACAAAAATAACGAATTCTAGCATTAATTTAGTTTATTGGGTGTAGTAGGCCGTGGAATCACTGGTAGTGTTTGGTAAAAATCACCAAAAGAATTATATCACCTCCTGACAATTTTTCATTAATAGATAGAGGACTTTTATGCAAATCCTATTAGTAATCTTTACACTTTTAATCTATGCGAACATAATATTGGTTATATATATTAATCATGAGAAACATTTCAAGCTTCTATGTGCATTAGTTTAGTATTAACAACCATTTAAAGTTTTGTCTCTTAAAAATCAAGATATGAATAAACTAGAAAATCTAAGGGGTAAACTTGAAATAGGTGTCAATACTGAACTAATACAGACGGAATCATGATATGTGAAGTATTTTTAACAGATATTCTCCTCTTTAATTTTACACTAATACCGTTATCATAGGGTGCGAACAAGTATGTTAAATAATTTTCTGAAAAAATGCTATCCTTTGGCATTTTGTAGTCCTGTTGAAGGGGCAACAGGATGAAGAAATGAAAAACTAAAAATGCCAAGTAACTCCATTTTGCCTATAGTTTCACGCGAATATTATCAAGTGTAACTACTTTTTTAAAAATTTTCGTATGGCGTTACCATAGACTTACAATCTCCGAATCTAGTTTTTTTTTGTAATTAAATTTTAGAATCGAATTTTTGCCCGAAACCAATGAAATTGGATCCGATTTAGAAATACGTAGTATACGTAGTATGTTATCTGCTGGAGTAAATGAACCACAGTTGAAACCACAGTCCGCTGGAGTAAATGAACCACAGTGTTGCTGATATAATAAGTACGGCCACAATTGCAAATTATTTTTTGTGGTCACCATATCGCCAGTAAGCATTCGTCAAATTAGTTATGCTAAAAATTATTACTAAGCAGCAGTTTAAATGGAAATAACAGGTGTGTTCGATTGAACATACTAGGGTTAATATTTCTATGGAATTCACAAGACTTTTTGTCAGATATATCTTCCAGATCTTGATCTCTTGACGTGTTTAGCCATTTCTAAGTAAGGGGTGGTCTTTTTGGCGAATTGCATGAAGCACTTCAATCGCTACATTTTTGATTGGTCTCTGCAAAGAACATTCCAATCAAGCGCGTTATAAAATTTCTCTTTTGACGATATCGGGCCATGTTGAACGAATTTTTGTTCACAAAAATTTAAGTAGAGGATATTGGCAACATTTGGTTTCAACAGGACGGCGCTACGTGCCACACAGCCGAAGCTGCACTCGATGTTTTGCGCCCTGTTTTTGAAGATCGCATTATCAACCGCAGAACTGATGTCGTTTGGCCACCTCGGAGATGCGATTTGATACCATTGGACTATTATTTGTGGGTTGCCCTCAAAGATCAGTGTTACGCCGACAAGCCAGAGACAATTGACGCTTTAAAGGACAATATTCGTGAAGCCATTGGTGAAATACAGCTGCACACAATCGATAATGTGCTTAAAAATTGGACCGATCGTGTAGGCTACTGCATGGCCAGCCGAGGCAGCCATTTGAATGAAATTATTGTCCATTATTAACCGGAAGGATTGTACTTTCAAATAAAAAAAGAAATTTGAGAAAATATAGTTTTTTTTATAGCATTTTCAAAAAAAAGTTACTTGGCGGACCCTTTATAAGTTTTTGTGCCAAAAATTTGAAGAAAATTGCTTAAAATATGCGCAAAAAGTTAAATGGAGAACGAAATTTGTATAGGAGCTAGGGCCAAATCACGGCATTCGAAAACGAGAATGTTACGATGTAAAGTGATTTTATTTATTGTAAAAAGGGTATAAATTTGAACAAAAAGTATACAAAATCTAATTAGATTATCCCCAATAGTCTTAATCTCTTTGGTTTTGTTGGAAATTTCCACTTCTTTCATAGAAATTAAAAATTGATCGATCGTAACTTCTCCATATCGAATCCCGTGATTTTCCCCCTGTATCTAAAGCTGAATCGAAGTTGTTTCTATTTGAATTATAATGTACTGTGCAAATCGACTAACAATTTAATGCAAATCGACTAAAATATGTGGTTTCTAGAAGAAAAGTCAAATCGAGGGTGACATTTGTATGGGGGCTATATCTATATTTAAAAAAATCTTTGGCATCTATGATACGCTTAACTTCTAAAGAGTGATTTTTTTGAGGTTAGGATTTTCATGCATTAGTATTTGACAGATCACGTGGGATTTCAGACATGGTGTCAAAGAGAAAGATGCTCAGTATGCTTTGACATTTCATCATGAATCGTCTTACAAACGAACAACGCTTGCAAATTATTGAATTTTATTATCAAAATGCGTGCTCTGTTAAGAAAGTTCATTGCGCGCTTCCATTTTATGGTCAGTTTAATCGACCCACTGAAGCGGCTATTCGGGCTATTGTGACTAAATTTCGCACCAAATTTACATTGTTGGACATTAAACCACCAACACGCTTACGTAGAGTGCGAACTGAAGAAAATATCGCAGCTGTATCGGCCAGTGTTAATGATGACCACCAATTTTCGATTCGTCGCCGTTCGCACCAATTGGGTCTCTGTTACTCAAAAACGTGGAAATGCCAAAATTGGACTAAGCGGATGGACCACCTAAGACGCAGCCGCGGTCAACATTTAAATGAAATTATCTTCAAAAAGTAAATGTCATGGACCAATCTAACGTTTCAAATAAAGAACCGATGAGATTTTGCAATTTTTTTTAAAAAAAAAGTTATCAAGCTCTTAAAAAATCACCCTTTACATATATGCATAGATTTTTTACATATAAATATTGTTTTTTGCCTTAGAATATTGGATATTAAAAAATAAAACAAAATATATTTTACCAACTTTTTTTATTTCTTTATGATTTTTTTTTTCGTGCCAGCAAAAATAGATTTTATTTTTTGATTTTTTTTTTTAATTTTTTTGAACACTGTTCCTAAACCACTGTTTATAAGTGAAAGTGTAATTCGTAATATTTGTAGCCGTCATAAGTACCTTTATTTTAACATACAATCGGGTGTTATTGGATTTATATTTCCAAAATGAGAGTACAGACTATTTAAGGGTCCTTCGCCGAATATTAGAATTTTAGTAAAAATTAAAAAAAAATATTTTTTTTAATATCGTTTTCGAGTTTAGGAAGTCATACAAACATCAGAAAATGTTATACATTACCCTTAGACAAAATTTGTGTTGCCTAGTGTAATTAATAAAAATAAAATATTTGAAGTACATTAATAGAAAAATAATTTTATAAAATTATGTAAATGATGTATTTTGGATAGTTGACCTTTTAATAAATTGTGTGTAGATGTTTTTGTCCGGCTTGAGGTCATGAAATTTAAAAAACAACGATGTTGTGTTTTTATTAATTTTTTTATTTAAAAATTCCCAATATTTCGATTGACTTCGTCAATCATCTTCAGGGGTGTCACTATAAAAACAAATATTTTTAACATTAAATATACAAAAACACTTAACAATAATGACAATAATTACATTTGTGAATATAAAGTATAAACAACAGTAACTTGTCCGCACAACCAGTCTATGTCAACTAAATTATTTTTGCTTACATTTATGCTTTTTAATAATGTGTCTGTATATGTGAGCGCAGCCGTCCGTGTCAGTTTTGTAATTTATTCTCTTGTCAGAGGGAACATCAATTATATGTAATGTTTCAAGAGTGTATCTGCGTTTGTAGTTGTTCTCTTGTGCTAATATTTTTACATCGTCGAAATTCGGCGTGTGACCCGTCAAAGTACAGTGGGCAGCCAGAGCGGTTTTTTGTTCTAGTGGTCTATTTGTTGCTTTTTGGTCAGATTTATGCGACGAAAGTCTTGTCTTTAATTTTGTCTTAGTGGTGCCAACATATACCTTTTGGCATAAGTTGGTCTTGTCCCCGTTGCATGTAATTTGGTAAACTACGTCCGATTTTTCTTCATTTTTTAATCTAGATTTTATCCTGCTAAAAAGGTTATTGACTGTAACATGCGTCTTAAGTGCTAATTGGTATTTCTCTTTGTCGTATAAATTCGAATGGCGAAATCTTTCAGAAAAACCCGATACATATGTCAAAGATTTGAATATTTTGTCGTTTTCTTTGGTATCTGTTGTGGTGTGCACTTTTTTCGAATTTATATTTTTTACTAAGTCTGCTATTGTCTGTGTGGGAAAGTCATTCTTTTTTAGTATGTCCTTAATTTTTAGTATATTGTCTTGGTGAAATTCTGCGTCACTTATAGATAAGATCCTGTTAATGAAATTAGTCGCTGTGTTGATTATTACTCTCCTAGGATGTTTTGAGTTAAAATTGATAAGTCTACCAGAAGCAGTAGGTTTTTGATACCAGTCAAGTTTAAGCCGAGAACCTTGTCGATGAATAATACAGTCCAGATATGGTAGTTTGTTGTTATCTTCCCTTTCCATTGTGAACTGTATTTGTTTGTTGAACGAGTTGAGTGTTTGTAACATGGTCTGAATTTCATCTACTTTAATGATTGCCAAAAGATCGTCAACATATTTCGTTATTAGTCGTGGTTTGTACGTCATCTTATCCAGCGAAGTGTCCAAAAGTTCCTCCATAACGATGTCAGCAATTATTGGAGATGCTGGAGATCCCATCGGCATACCTTTTCGTTGTTCATAAATTTTGTCGTCATATTTGAAGTATCTAGTGTCCTTGATACAAAATGTCACCAATTCTAAGAATAATTCCTTCGGAATACTTGTAAAGTCTTTTATTCTCGTCCATTTTCTTTCAATCGTCTTAATTGCGAAGTGTACAGGAATGCTGGGGAACAGAGAAATAACATCAAATGATACTAGTACTTCGTCATCGTCAATGTGTAAACCTCGGATTCTGCTTTTGAAGTCTATGGCGTCTTTTACATTATATTTCGAGTCCTTTGTTAAATTCTTTAAAATGTTGGTTATATATTTGCACAGTCCATAGGCCGGGGAGTTAAGAGAAGAACATATCGGTCGTAGAGGTATTCCATCTTTGTGAATTTTTGGGAGTCCGTAAATTCTTGGCGCATTTGCTGCTCTGCATGTCAACTTATTTTTGTCTGTCAAGTCTATTATTTTCATGTTGAATAATTTTTCCACTAGTCTGTTATTTTTGGTTTGTAGGCTGGAAGTTGGGTCTCGTTTTAGCCTTTTGTAGGTACATATATCTCTAAGTATTGATGTCATCTTTTGTTGGTAGTCTTTTTTGTCCATTGCAACGGTTTTGCCTCCTTTATCGGCACTAAGTATAAGTATGTCATTGTTTTCTTTCAGAAAATGTCTCGTTTGTCCCACTGTGTCAAGTATAAGTTTGTCTCGTTTAGTCAGTTCAACTTTTTGTAAGTGGTCGTCTATTAGCGACGTCAATTTTGTTCTTGCAATATCTTGTTGTTCCCTGTTTTCTAATGTCTGTATGCATTCTTCTCCCTCTGCAATTACTTTAAATAATGGAAATGTAGTCTTTGTGTTAGGTAGTGCATATTTCGGTCCCAGTGAAAGCAACCATTGTATATTTGTTGGGATTTGCTTTGTTGTTGTGTTAACAAACCAATCGTTTGTGTGTGTTATGTTGAGTTCTCCGTGTTGTTCTCTCTTCAATGCATCAAATTTCTTAATGTGTGTTGTTTTGTTATTGTTGAATTGACTGTCGTATATAATTTTCTCACTCTCTAAAAGTTGTGTGGAATCTTCCTCTTCCAAAAGCTCTTTTATGCGATCTTCCTCTCTCTTTATTGATTCTACTCTCTTGTTTATTTCTTTGTGTTTGTATTGTATTAGAACCCTGTAGGAAGTCTGGGGACATGTGTCTCTATGTCACCACTTTTGTCAACTATTATGGTGACATTGTCGATAATTTGTCTACAGCTTGTCTACAAATATTTCTCTGGCTTTAATGTGTAGAGAAATGTATGCCAAATGAGCGTTAATGCTTCTTCATCATTTTCATTGTTTCGCTTTGTTATGGTGACATTGTCAACAATTTGTCTACAGGCTTTGATGTGTAGAGAAATTTATGACAAATGAGAGTCAATGCTTCTTCTTCCTTTTCATTGTTTCGCTTTTTTTGGTTGTGAAAACACGTGGTATCGCAATAATTGGACAATAGTTTAAAAAGAAAAGTGATTTTTATAAGTGAATTAAAAAATGAATAAAAGAAATTACAAAAGACTTGTGAAAAAGCAATTAAAATTGTACAAGGATAGAGCAAATGCTGAAGAGGAGTTAATTTCTAGAGAGAGCACTTTCAGTGATTTTGTGCTGCAAGAAGAAAATTGTGAAACTTTTGAAGATTTAGATTTTAGATGAGTTAGCTGATTTGCCCACTCCAACTCTGAATTTGAGGGAAAAACTGAAGCAGTGGTACATCGAAACATCGCCTTCCAGAAAGTGTTTGGAGAAGCTGCTCAGTATATTGCAGGAGGAAGGCCTAGACGGAAGGTATGGCCAGCCTTGAAGAAATAGTGCCCATGAAAAAGACTGAATTTTTCTTTAATTTAATTAAATATACATAATAAATATGATTTTAATTTCTAATTTTACGCCTTTTTATTTGGTAAAAAAAAGTGTTGACAAAATGGTGACAATGGACTACTGATTCAGTGGTTCCAATGTCTCCATATGGTTCCAAAAGTACCACCTAGTCAGTAGTTCTTGTGTCAGTAGTTCATTCTCAATGACAAGTACATGTTAAATGTCAATAGAATTTTACATTGTCTGGGGTATATTTGGTCAGTAGTACTGGCGACACAGTCAATAGTAAGTCAGTACTCTTTCACTATTGACATTTCCTACAGGGAAGTTTTATGAGTTTCATGTGAAAATTGAAGTTGTGTTTTTGTAATGTTTTGTTTAGCGTTGGCGGGATGTTGTTGAAAGCTTTAAATATGTTGTATGTGTTCTTGGTTGTGTTGTGTATGAACTTTGGAATGATGCCCATTTCTTTACATTTTATTAAAAATGTAGCCGATGATTTTAACTTTGCCAATTGTTTGTTGTGTATTGAAAAGAGTTTTATATTAATTATGTAAATTAATAAAAGTATATAAAATTAAATACTATTTATAAAAAAGATTTTTTCCCTTTCCACGATTCGAACAAGAGACACTCTGGGTACAAAGCGGACACATTAACTCTGTGGTACCATACGACAAATTCATTCCCACTCAATTGTTGCTCCGGGATATTGATATATTTTCAATTTTCCAACTTTTCAAAAGAACTTCCTCGGATGCTTGATAGTGGGATTAGGGTTTGGGGTCCGGGAATTCCCGAATCGTTTCCAAATTTTTCCGGGAATTCCCGGGAAAAAATTTTCAATTTCCCGGGAATACGGGAAATATTAAAAAAATAATTTATTTATTATGTTGATCAATAATTTAATGTTACTATATAAATTGGAATTTGTAGATGTATTTCAAATTCATATATGTATGTATTTACATTACTGTATATTATATTACTACAAACAAAACCTTTTAAATTCGCTAAATAGAAATTTTATGCGAAACCCAGCTAGGGGAATAAAAACTTTTTGTGAGGCTATTTGCAGGATCTTTATTGTGAAATAAAAATATCATGCCGACAATACTATGGCTTACATAATGTAAATTTTCTTGTTTTTCTAGAAGAATCGAGGTGAACTTATTCTTCGAGAACAATTTACTTTACATATGTAGCCAGAAAGAAATGGTATAAAAATAGGAATACAATAAAAATTGTTCGCCTGGAAATTTTCAAGAGAAATCTTATAGGAATATAATATATATTACGGTGTATTTCAATGGCCATTTGTAAGAATTAATGACTGGACTATTTCAATATTATTATTTTTTATGAATTTATTAAATTAATATTAATTTTTTATGTTTCTATTATTTTTACAGTTTAGAATATCCCCCCCTGTTTCTATAAAATATTTTTGTCTCCAGACAGAATGAATATTCTAAATTAAATGTATCATAACATTCTCCGTCATATGAGTTATTTGTTTCCTTAATCGTTTTCAATTTTGAATCTAGAGTAGGTGTCAGTCACTTCAACCTGCGATATAAATGTCCAATTCTGACGATTAGTCTACATCTTTTCAAGTTTATAATGAGAAAATGTAATTTATAATCAGAATATATAAGTTCATGACGAGAAATGTAAATTTATAATAAGAGCATGATAATTCACAATCAGCACTGTAAATTCGTAATGTGAAATGTAAATTCATATTGAGAAATATAAAATCATAATAAGAACATACAAATTGATAATGAGATATATAAATACAAAATGAGAAAATCCAAATTGATAATAATATTCATAAAATTTAAATTCATAATCAGGAACTGTAAAATTTATAATCGAAGCTATGTATGTACGTTTTTCTATGGATATTTTCGTAGAAACACATATTTTATCAATGATCTCATTATAAATTTACATTTTCTCAATATGATTTTATATTTTCTCATTATGAATTCATATTTTCTGAATATGAATTGAATTTGGATTTTCTGATTACAAACTTGTATATTTCATTATGAAATGGTATGTTCTTATTACGAATTAATTGTTCTCAATATAAATTAACAATTCTCATTATGAATGTATATTTCTCATTATGAATTATCATGTTCCTATTATAAATTTACATTACCCATTATGCATTTATATGTTCCTAATATGAATTTACATTTCTCAATATAAATTTGTATGTTCCGAATATAACCTTGAAAAGCTGTAGAGTAAAATATTTGTAAAATGAAAAATAAATTGCAAAATATTTTGACAATAATATTCGTTTTTAATTTGTAATATGATAGTAGTGAAAAAAACACACCAGTTGTTAAATGTTGATATTTTAAACCATATTGGACATACCTATAAATAAATTACTTTTTCCCGGGAATTCCCGGGATTCCCGGGAATGAAATTTTTCATTCCCGTTTTCCCGGGAATGAAAAAAGTCCGGGAAACCCCAAACCCTAAGTGGGATGCAACTTCCAGCAGAAGTACTTCCATTTTTATGGAATTGTAAAATTTTAACATTTTCTGTGTCTACTCAGGCGATCAGGCTTTTTCCCCAACATGTATATATAGGGTCCATCTACACGTTTTTTTTTTCAACTATTCAACCGTTGGACTATTATTTGTGGGGTGCCCTCAGCAGCCATTTGAATGCAATTATTTTCCATTATTAACCGGAAGGATTGTACTTTCAAATAAAAAAAAAGAAATTTGAGAAAATATTCATTAGTTTTTTTATAGCATTTGCAAAAAAAAAGTTATTTGGCGGACCCATATAAAGGATTTCCATTTCTAATATCTTAGGGAATTTTTGAGGATTTGGTGGAAATGCTTAGAAAACCTCTGATTGAATTTAAACAAGTAAAAACGGCGTTAAGTTTGGCCAGGCCGAACTTTATATACCATCCACCGTGGATTGCATTCCACAGAGGCAGTCGCTTATCGTAGAAGTGCAATAATATTACAGGAAAATATAATTTTTTAATATGGGCAAACCAAAATAAATACAAATATTGACAAAATACTTTTATAAATAAATATAATATTTCTATTACTTCAAACCACACTATAAATCAAGGCTACCAATACGTTAATTATATATCGAAATGATACTTCAAGTCAATTAAAAAAATAAATAATCTTACATATGTTTATATTTTCAAAAAAGCTTTAATGCCACAAATATTGGTAGATAGTTGCTTGTATTTCCATTCTATTTTAATTACAAAATACGAATTTGGAAAAATCTTTTTATTTATTTTTATTTATTTATTTATTTATTTATTTTGCATAATCCAAAAGCCACATATGGCCAAGTTGATTATGTAGAACAACAATAGAGACATTATGTTATACAATAAGTGTGATTTAATTTACATCTAAATTCTAACACTATTTTTAAATATAATTAAAAATCTTCTAACACGAATATGGACAAAGATATAATATGAATATTCTAGGACCATAACAACTGCGAAACAGGTAAACAACTCATAAGCATGGTAACACCAATTCCCTAAACTTACTACAAGGCCATGAAAAGCGCCTAATATCATATGGAATACGATTATTCCATATCCTTACCGCGCGAACTACAAACGAATTCTGCATCATTAATGTCTGAAATCGTGGAATTAATAGCGATTGTGTTCTACCTGAAATACCAAACATAAATTTGGAAACCAAATAAATGGGATTTCTGAACTTCATGATTCGGTAAAAGAGAAGAATGATCCTCATATCAACAAAATTTTCAAAAGTACACCCCAAAAATTCCACTGCATACGGTGTTACGTGGTCATAATATTTTAAATTATGTACATACCTAACAATACGGTTGAAACAAATTTTTAACCTATTAAGGCTACCTCTTCGTGTGCCAGAAAACACTTCCAACCCATAAGTTATATGGGGCATCAGCAAAGATTTTGCTATGAGCATGCGTACACTAAGAGGAAGATAAGATCCCGTATTGTATACCC
Organism: Polietes domitor; assembly: GCA_947397865.1. Taxonomy (NCBI): domain Eukaryota; kingdom Metazoa; phylum Arthropoda; class Insecta; order Diptera; family Muscidae; genus Polietes; species Polietes domitor. Next base: position 164,007,280 of record OX377619.1, on the reverse strand, counting down.
TTCGTAGCATAAACGTCGTTCTTGAAATTATCCTATTGATATGAGTATCAAAACGAAGGCGATCATCTACATAAAATCCTAAAATCTTTAATGAGCTTACATTCTCAATAAAGGAATCATTTAGGTTGAAATTAAGAATTCTACCAGGCGCAGTGTTGAACACAATCGACTTCGACTTTGCTATATTTATTTCTATAAAATTATCCTGGCACCAATTATGTATCCGCAGTAGCTCCGCGTTTACGCTATCCTGAAAATGTGATAATGAACCTTCAGACCCATGACCAACCAACTGTAGATCATCCGCGTAGAGATGACCCTTCGTAATTGAAATACGCTCAAATATATCATTTATATAAAATGAAAATAACAAAGGCCCCAAAATTGACCCTTGTGGAATACCACGAAATATAGTACGCAATGGGGATCTGTCGCCATTACACTGAACATACTGAGTTCTACCAAAGAGAAACGATTTAATTAAACGACATGTACTCAAAGAAAACCTGTAGGATTGGTACAACTTGTTCAATATATATTGCGTGTCTATGCAGTCAGAGGTATGTATATACCAAATTCCATGATTCTAGCTGTGGCCATTTGGTTGGTACCATTTTTATCCCCTTTTTCCAATTTAACACCCTTATGAGTACGACTTTCGAAAATCTCTTTTTTTATATATCTACGCAATTGAAGGAATGTACACACTGAATTTCATCATTCTAGCTGTAGCCGTTTAGTTGGTACGATTTTTAACGCTCTGTACCCATTATATCTCTTGAAAGCACGAATTAAAAAGAACTTTTATTTTTCGTGCCTACGCACACAGAGGCATGTATACTCCGAATTTCACGACTCTTGAAATTCGTAATTTGGTTGGCACTATTTTTATCCCCTTTTTCCAGTTTAACTCCAAAAAGTACGAATTTCCAAAAATCCGTTTATTTTACGTGTCTAAGCAATCATATGAATGTATACGCCGAATTTCATTATTCTTGATGTAGCCATTTTGTTGGTACCATTTGTATCCCTCTATTCCCATTTCACCCTTAAAAGTACGAATTTGGAAAAAATTACAATTATGAATCTACTCAATTAGAGGAATGTACACACCAAATTTCGTGTTTCCAGCTGTTGTCGTTTGGTAGGCACCATTTTTATCCCGTTTTTTGCCCCATTTCGTCCATAAGAATAAGAATCACTTTATGGTGCAAGTTTTTGTTATAGGGGAATAATAAAATATTGAAAATAAATGCTTAAATACTCTAAAATATTGGGTGTTATTATGGGTATTTTTAGTCCTTGTGAGGGAAATTTTTTTCCCTTTAGGCCGAATTCGCCCAGTTTCAATCCCAACCGATCTACGACTATAAGACACATTTATGGAAAATTTGGACATCCTAGCTCTTTTTGTTTAGATGTTAGTGTGCTTCCAACAGACGGACGGACGGACATGGCTGGATCGTCTTAGAATTTTATGACGATCATGAATATATATACTTTATATGGTCTCAGGTCGATATTTCAAGGTGTTACAAACGGAATGACAAAGTTAGTATACCCCCATCCTGGAGGTGAAGGGTATACAAAGTTAGTAGTTATTAGATTAGATTAGATTCGGTCTGACATTTATGGTATAAGAATATAACCGAATACGAACTGAGTTTACGATTATTGACGTTAAGAAACTGGGCTATTATTTTGATCACTAGTGTAAGAACATATCGCGCACATTTCGTATAAATACCAAACACTTAGACCGCCTGAAATTAGTTTACGCCGCACACCTTTGCCAGTATTTAGTAAAAATTAAAATTGAATAAACCTAATTCTTGGGAGGAAAAACTTAAATAACACAATGAAAGAAGAATCTCTCACCGAATTCAATGGAACACTGGCTCAGTGTTTGGAGCAGGGACAGTATTTAGATATTGATGTTACTACTGTTGAAAGACCAAAGAGGTATGTTATGTAGATATGTATACGATTAATGTCGATTGAGTGTAGAGTTTAAAGTGAGAAAATGAAAAATTATATAAATTAAATACACATTTTAAATATTAGTCCATAAACTAAATTTGTCATTCCGTTTGTAACACCTTGAAATATCGACCTGAGACCCTATAAAGTATATATATTCTTGATCGTCATAAAATTCTAAGACGATCTTGCCATGTCCGTCCGGTCGTCTGTTGAAGCACGGCAGCATCTAAACGAAAGCAGTTAGAAGGTTCAAATTCATCGGTTGGGATTGCAATTGCTGCGAAATTGGTCCAAAGGGAAAAGGGATCTCAGAAGGACTAAAAATACCTCTAAAAACCCCTAATAGTTAGAGTATTTCAGCATGTTTTTATACACTCCACGAGAGTATGTCTTTGTTCATTTGTTTGTAACACCCAAAAGGAAGCGCGATAGACCCATTGTTAATTATACCGATCGACTTAGAATCACTTTTTGAATCGATTTATTAATGTCCGTCTGTCCATCTATTCTTATATTTAAACTATGATAAAAATGTGTTAGATCGGTTCAGATTTATATATAGCTCCCATAAAAATTTCGTTACCGATTTGACTTTTTCCGCTCTAGAAACCACATATTGTATCAGATTGTCTTCAGTTTTGGCAAAACATCTTATATTTCCACTAGAAACAACCATGGTGAATATGGGTCAGATCGGTTCAGATTTATATATAGCTCCCATACAAATTTCGCTCCCGATTTGACTTTTTTCGCTATAAAAACCACAAATTGTATCAGATTGTCTTCAGATTTGGCAAAACATCTTATATTTCGACTAGAAACACCTGTGGTAAAAATGTGTTAGATCGGTTCAGATTTATATATAGCACCCATACAAATTTCGCTCCCGATTTGACTTTTAGCGCTCTAGAAATTACTCATTATATTCGATTTTTGTGAAACTTGGCACAGTACCTTATAATTAAACTAGAAATAGATACGGTGAAAATGGGTCAGATCGGTTCAGATTTAGATATAGATATAGCTTCCATACAAATGTCGCTCTCGATTTGAGTTTTACCGCTCTTAGAAACCACATAGTTAATACGATATGGTTGAAATTTGCCACTGTAGCTTATAGTTCAACTAGAAACAGCTGTGGTAAAAATGAGCCAGATCGGTTCAGATTTCAATACAGCTATCATACGAATTTCGCTCCCGACTTGGCCTTTACGGCTCTATTTGCCACATATTTTAATGGATTTCCTTCAACTTTGGTACAACACCTTATATTTCAACTAGAGGTGTTTATGGTGAAAATGGTTCAGATCGGTTCAGATTTAGATATAGCTTCCATACAAATTTCGCTCTCCATTTGACGTTTTTCACTCCAGAGTACTTATACTTTAACCGATTTGCTTCAAATTGGGCACAAAATCTGATATTGCAACTAGAGACGTCTCTGGGAGCTATCAAATTTACAGATAGCTCCCATGAAAGTTTCGCTACCGATTTGACTGTTTGAGCTCTAGAAGACACATAGTTTACTCGATTTGTGTAAAATTTGGTACAGTACCTTATACTTCAACTAGAAACAGCTGTGGTGAAAATGGGCCAGATCGGTTCAGATTTAAATATAGCCGCCATACAAATTTCGCTCCCGATTTGACTTGTTCTGCTCTAGAAACTACATATGTTAACAGTTTCTCTTCAAAATATCTTATATTTATATTTGTTATCTTATCTTATATTTGTTCTATAAACAGCCATGACGCAAATAGGTCAGATCGGTTCAGATTTATATATAGCTCCCACACAAATTTCACTCCCGATTTCACTTTTTCCACTCTATAAACCACACATTTTAACAAATCTTCTTCAAATCTTTCAAAATATCTTATATTTCAACTAGAAACACCCAGGGTGAAAATAGGTCAGATCGGTACAGATTTACATATAGATCCCATATACATTTCGCTTCCGACTTGACTTTTTCCGCCCCAGAAACTACGAATTTTCACCGAATTTCTTCAAAGTGAGCATAACACGTTATACATCAACAGGAAGAACTTATTGCGAAAGTTAGTGACTTTATTCCATGTTTGGATATAGCCCCGATACAAATATTCTGTTCGATTTGACAAATTGGACCAGGTCATATTAGCCTATGATTAGGAAACATACACAAATTCTTCCCGTTTTCACTTTTTTTATCGAGTTGAATTGTATTCGGATGGAAAGTGGAGTGTATCATATAGTCGGCCACGCCCGACTTTAGCCTTTCCTTACTTGTTTTCAATATGTCTGCTTATATTTACTTGATATTTGGTTTGCGCATTCCCCTTGTAGCTGTAACGTGCACCATAAAGTGATTTTTATTTCTTGGGGAGTGAAATGGGGCAAAAAGGAATAAAAATGGTACCTATCAACGACGGCCACGCCCGACTTTAGCCTTTCCTTCCTTGTTTTCAATATGTCTGCTTATAAATATTTACTTGATATTTGGTTTGCGCATTCCCCTTGTAGCTATAACGTGCACCATAAAGTGATTTTTATTTCTTTGGGAGTGAAATGGGGCAAAAAGGGATACAAATGGTACCTATCAAACGACAATAGTTATAGATATTCTGTGTATACATTCCTCCAATTAGGTAGATACACAATATAAAAGTATTTTTTCCAAATTCGTACTTTTAAGGGGTAAAATGGGAATAGAGGGATAAAAATGGTACAAACCTAATGACAGCAGCTAGAGTCATGAAATTCGGTGTATACATTCCTCTGATTGCGTAGACACGTAAAATAAACTGAGTTTTCGAAATTCGTACTTCTTGGTGTTAAATTGAAAAAGGGGATACAAATAGTACCTACCAAATGACAGCAGCTAGAGTCATGAAATTCGGAGTATACATTCCTTAGACTGCGTAGACACGAATATTAAAGGTTTTTTTTCAAATATGTACTTTCAAGGAATACAATGGGTACAGAGGGATAAAAATAGTACCAACTAAACGGCTACAGCTAGTATGATGAAATTCGGTGTGTACATCCCTCCACGTAAAATAAAGAGATTTTAGAAAGTCGTACTCTTAGGTGGTAAAATAGGAAAAAGGGGATAAAAATTGTACAAACCAAATGACAGCAGCTAGAATCATGGAATTCGGTGTATACATTCCTCTGACAGCATTGGTCCGCAAAATAAAGATATTTTCCAAATACGTACTTTTTACTTTTACGGCGACTTAATTGTTTGAATCATGAAGTTAAGTTATTTTGAGATAATGGATTTTCAAAATGTGTACTTTTAGAAATAAAATAGAATGTAAATAAAACCCTCTATCTACCAATATTTATGGTTTTAAGCTTTTTGCAACTATAAATATAAGAATACTTATTTTTTGAATTGGCTTGAAGTACTATTTCGATATGTAAATGTATTGGTAGCCTTGCCCTATAAACGTGGTTTGATATAATAAAAATATTATATTTATTTATAAAATTATTTTTTTTTTCAATATTTGCATTTATTTGGCTATATTACAAAAATTATATTTTCCTGTAATATTACTGCACTTCTACGAAAATCGATAGCCTCTGTGGAATGCAATCCATGGTGGATGGATTCGGCCAGGCCGAACTTAACGTCGTTTTTACTTGTTGTTAAATACAAATGGAAAGTATATTTTAAGTACTTTCAAAATAAAAATATTGTTCAAATGTTAAATTCATTTTCATAACTTCCGGATCACAAGACTAGCATCTTTTAACTTTTTCGGAGGCTCTCTTTTCACTGGGGTATGGTATTTACTTTTAAATAACCAATACTTTCGCTGATTTAAATCTAACCGTCTGTCGAGCTTTTTAAATTAGTTCCATATATGCAATAATTTTCTTTATCATTTACAGTTTTCATATATCCTTGACACAGGAGAAACTCAATGTAAATCCTTACGCTAAGAGAGGTTTACATGTTGTGGTAAAAGTTGGTGAATTTAAAGTTTCTGCCGAAAACCAAGATGGCGATACCGTGACGCAGGAGTTTTATACACTAAACCCTGACATCAATGTCAATATTCAGATATATGAGAACAGTTTCCATGTCTGCATAGATGGCAATGTAAAATTGCGCTTAAATCATTTCCACGGCTTAAAGCTGTTAAAAGCCATACAAATCGCTGGAGATGTTAAGCTCATAAAGCGTGTGGATCACCGTAAAGTCTATCCCACAGTATGGCCGCCATCAGCGTGCATCCCTTATTATCCGTCCGCGATGTACTTCAGCAATGATATACCCATACGCTTCAAGCCGGGACATTTGATGGTACTCACGGCCCGTTGTTATCAGCGGCCAACTGGAAATTTCTACATTAACCTGAAACATGCCCACGATGAAACTCTGCTGATGCATTTGAGCGTTGATTTCAATGCTAAGACAGTGTTTCGCAGCCATTTAGACTCGACTGGCAATGAGTTTTATGCTCACGTGTAAGTACCTATAGCAAATGTTCGATTAGATTGTCGTTAATTGTGAATAATTTCAGATACTCGGCAAATCAAACGCATGGCGGTTTCCCATTTGATTTTCAGAAAACATTTAGAATTGGTATCGCCTGCAAAGAGCAGGAATTTCTTATCGCCATCAATGGTCTCTATTTTTGTTCTTTTGCTTATACGGATCCCGAAAATCGTCATCCCCAGGGTGTTGTGACCAGACCGTACACAAATGTGTTGTTCAACATTGTGGGCATGAAGGTATTTTCCCGTCGCGGAGCTGGTATTAAGGTTACCGAACTAGATCACATTATGTTGGACAACCCGGAATGTACTACGTTCGAGAAGTATACCAAAATCGACAATGATCTATGCTGAATGTCAACTATTGTTTGGGATAAACGTTTGTTGTTGCAGTTTTAAATGGATATGGATATGGATATGTGAAAAATAAATGTGCATTACAATTTTTGGATCGCAACCATAAAATTGATTTGTTGTTTCCCTACAATAGGAACTTTCACAACTTCCGATGTATTTTATCAACCTCAGATGTAGAATGTGGGTATTTGAGCGGTATTACTAAAAATTGGGGGCCCATACATAAATTTCACAGTAGGTATTCTGAGTTGAAATGTAACATGGTCTGCAAAATGTTGTCAAGGTACGATGTAAGATGTGGGTTTCAGAGCGATAATATAAACTGGGGAGGGGGGTCTAATTGTATGGGAGCTATATGAAAACATGGACCCATATAGTTGACTTTCATAGTAGATGTTTCTAGTTGAAATATAACATGATGTGGGAAATTTCATCAAGATCCGATGTAAAATGTGCATTTTAGAGCAGTAATACACGAAAGAATTATCTTCATAATATTTATGATTTCGTCTTAACCTCAGTGAAAATTGTCATTAAAAAGTCGCCAAAGAAACATTTCATAAAATGTATGAAAAAATTTTCATAAATCACAAACAAATGAAGAGTAGCTTAGAATTTATGAAACATTTCTTAGAAACTATGAAATGCAGTTCTTCATTCGATGAATTTTTGTCATACAAGTTCATCATTATACCCTCCACCTACAGGATGGGGGTATACTAACTTTGTCATTCCTTGAAATATCGACCTGAGACCCTATAAAGTATATATATTCTTGATCGTTATAAAATTCTGTTTCCGTCCGTTGAAATCACGCTAGCATCTTAACGAAAGCGGCTAGGTCGTCCAAATTTTCACTAAATGCGTCTTATAGTCGTAGATCGGTTGGGATTGAAACTGGGCGAAATCAGCCCAAAGGGAAAAATATTTCCCTCACATGAACTAAAAATACCCATAATAATCCGTAATATTTTTGAGTATTTAAGCGTATTTATACACTCCACGAGAGTATTATGTCTTTGTGCATTTGTTTGTAACACCCAAAAGGAAGGGAGATAGACCCGTTGTTAATTATACAAGTGATAACACATGTATGTATAGTGATTTTTCAAAATGTCTACTTTTTGGGAAAGAGTCATAAAATGGCCGGCTGCATCCAGAAACATGAGATCGAGGTAAGTATAAAAGGCTATGCGGTTGTGTTTATACACTTCACGAGAGTATTATGTCTTGTGCACCCAAAAGGAAACGAGTTAGACCCATCATTTCTTATACAGATCGGCTTAGAATCGCTTTCTGAGACGATTTAGCATTGTCCGTCTGTCTGTACATATATTGTTGTAATCAAATTACAGGTCGCAATTATAGTCCGATCTGAACAAAAATTGGCACAAGTAAGATTTGTGTATCAAGAACAAACGCTATTTAATTTGAAGCAAATTGGTTCAGATTTAGATATAGCCCCCCAAACAAATGACGCTCAAGAAATGTCCGCTCTATAAAGCACATATAGTACCCGATTCTCTTCAAATTTGGCTCAACAGCTTATAATTACGGACTAATTTTGCGCCAAATGCTTGTAACACCAAGAAATAATCGAGCTAGACCCACCTTTAAGTATACCGATCGGCTTAGAATCATCAGCTGAGTCGATTTAACTATGTCTGTCTGTCCGTCCGTCCGTCTGCTGTCCATCTAAGGTTGTTCGTACTCTACAGGAAATCGGTTCAGAATTTTAGGAAATCGGTTCAGATTTAGATATAGCCCCCATACAAATGTCGCTCCCGATTTGACATTTTCCGCTCTAGAAACCACATATTGTACCCGATTTTCTTTGAATTTGGTACAACATCTTATAATCCAACTAGAAACACCTATGCTGAAATTGGGAAAGATCGGTTCAGATTTAGATATATCCCCCATACAAATGTCGCTCCCGATTTCACTTTTTCCGCTTTTGAAACCGCATATTTTTCCCGATTTTCTTTAAAAATGGCAGAACATTTTATAATCGAACTAGAAGCACCTATGGTGAAAGTGGGTAAGATCGGATTAGATTTAGATATAGTCCCCATACAAATGTCGCTCCCGATATCACTTTTTCCGCTCTAGAAACCGCATATTGTTCCCGAATTTCTTTAAAATTGGCAGAAATTCGAATTTGACCCTTTTCACTCTAGATACCACATATTTAGACAGATTTTTTCAAAATTGGCAAAACATCCTATAGTTCCACTAGAAACATCTGTGGTAAAAATGTGTTAGATCGGTTCAGATTTATATATAGCTCCCATACAAATTTCGTTCCCAATTTGAATTTTTTCGCTCTAGAATCCACATATTTTAACAGATTTTCTGCAAAATTCGCAAAACATCTTATATTTCCACTGGAAACACCTGTGGAAAAATGTGTTAGATCGGTTCAGATATAGCTCCCATACAAATTTCGCTCCCAATTTGAATTTTTCGGCTCTATAATCCACATATTTTAACAGATTTAGTTCAAAATTGGCAAAACACCTTATATTTCAACTGGAAACACCTGTGGTAAAAATGTGTTAGATCGGTTCAGATTTCTATATAGCTCTCATACAAATTTTGTTCCCCCCAGAAACCTCGTATTTTCAGAGCATTTCTTAAAATTGAGCTTAACACGTTATACTTCAACTAGAAGAACTTATTGTGAAAGTTAGTCACTTCATTCCATTTTTGGATATAGCCTATTATTCTCGATTTGGCAAATTGGACCAGGTCATATAAGCCTCTGATTAGGAAATATACAAAAAATTTTCCCATTTTCACTTTTTTACTGAATTGAATTGTATTCCGATAGAAAGTGGAGTGTATCATATAAAGAGTGATTTTTTTGAGGTTAGGATTTTCATGCATTAGTATTTGACAGATCACGTGGGATTTCAGACATGGTGTCAAAGAGAAAGATGCTCAGTATGCTTTGACATTTCATCATGAATCGTCTTACAAACGAACAACGCTTGCAAATTATTGAATTTTATTATCAAAATGCGTGCTCTGTTAAGAAAGTTCATTGCGCGCTTCCATTTTATGGTCAGTTTAATCGACCCACTGAAGCGGCTATTCGGGCTATTGTGACTAAATTTCGCACCAAATTTACATTGTTGGACATTAAACCACCAACACGCTTACGTAGAGTGCGAACTGAAGAAAATATCGCAGCTGTATCGGCCAGTGTTAATGATGACCACCAATTTTCGATTCGTCGCCGTTCGCACCAATTGGGTATCTGTTACTCAAAAACGTGGAAATGCCAAAATTGGACTAAGCGGATGGACCACCTAAGACGCAGCCGCGGTCAACATTTAAATGAAATTATCTTCAAAAAGTAAATGTCATGGACCAATCTAACGTTTCAAATAAAGAACCGATTTTATGCGTTTTTTTTTTTTAAAAAGTTATCAAGCTCTTAAAAAATCACCCTTTAGTCGGCCCCGCCCGACTTTAGCCTAGGTTAGGTATTTCTAGTTGAAATAGAAGATGTTTTGCCAATTTTGAGGAATATCTGTTAAAATATGCGGTATCTAGAGAAAAAAAAATCGGGAGTGAAATTCGTATGGGGGCTATATCTAAATCTGAACCTATTTTCTTCAAATTAAATAGCGTTCGTCCTTATCCCGCAAGACTTCGTTGTGCAAAGTTTCATTTGGTTTTGGCTACAATTGCGACTAGTATCGTGATTACAAGAATAGATGGACAGACGGACATTGCTAAATCGACTCAAAAAGTGATTCTAAGTCGTTCAGTATAATTAACACCCTTTTGGGTGTTACAAACAAATGCACAAAGACATTATACTCTCGTGGAGTGTATAAAAACGTACACCATAAAGTGATTTTATTCGTAGGGGGTGAAATGGGACAAAAAGGGATACAAATGGTACCTATCAAACGAAAACAGTTAGGAACACGAAATTCAGTGTGTACGTTCCTCTAATTGAGTAGATACATAATATAAAAATATTTTTTTTTCAAATTTGTACTTTTAAGGGGTAAAAGTGGGAATATAGGGATGAAAATGGTACCAACCAAACGGCTGCACCTAGAATAATGAAATTGAAATTCTGATTGCGGACATACGTAAAATAAACGGATTTTTTGAAATTCGTACTTTTTGGGGTTATAATGGAAAAAGGGGATACAAATAGTACCAACCAAATGACCGCAGCTAGAGTTATGAAAATCGGAGTATACATTCCTCTGACAGCGTATACACGAAAAATAAAAGGTTTTTTTCCAAATTCGTACTTTCAAGGGATACAATGGGTACAGAGGGATAAAAATAGTACCAACTAAACGGCTACAGCTAGTATGATGAAATTCGGTGTATACATCCCTCTGTTTGCGTAGACACGTAAAATAAAGAGATTTTAGAAAGTCGTACTCTTAGGGGTAAAATAGGAAAAAGGGGATAAAAATGGTATCAACCAGATGACCGCAGATACAATCTTGGAATTCGGTATATGCATTCTTCTGACTGCATAGAGACGCAAAATAAAAAGATTTTTCCAAATTCGTACTTTTTACTTTTACGGCATAAATTGGTTGTGTTATGAAGTTAGATTATTTTGCACTGTGTACATGAGATAATGGATTTTCACAATTTGTACTTTTGGAATTAAAATAAAATGAAAATACAACCAACTGTAGCATACACTATATACCAATATTTAAGGTATTTAAGCTTTTTGAAAATATAAATATAAGAATATTTATTTTTTGAATTGACTTGAAGTATTATTTCGATATGTATTGGCAGCCTTGCGTTAAAGCTTGATTTGAAATAATAAAATTATTTATAAATATTTGTTTTGGTTGATTGAGACCTTATAAAGTATATATATTCTTGATCGTCATAAAATTCTAAGACGATCTAGTCATGTCCGTCCGTCTGTTGAAAGCACGCTAGCATTTGGTAATAATAAAGGATGATTTTTTAGCTATTATCACTTTCTCTGTCAAACATCTAAGTACTCTAAAATCATCATGCTTAAGTACTCTAAAATATTAGGCGTTATTATGGGTATTTTTAGTCCTTGTGAGGAAAAATGTTCCCTTTGTGTCGATTTCGCCCAGTTTCAATCCCAACCGATCTGCAACCATAAGACACATTTACGGAAAATTTGAACCTCCTACATCATTTCAAATCAATATAATATACTTTTTTGTGTATTAACATAATTTTTCCTGAAATAAATAAATCTGCTCCCAGCATTGTATACTTGGGAATGATGATGCAATTTTAAATGGCTCTAAATTTATCAAATGTGTCTCTACACCATTTCCGGCGATGCTCCCTTCGGTCGTTGTACACTTCTATTCTATTTATTACATGTGCTACAATCGTGATCATCACTGTAGACATTTTCGACGGCAGTTTGCATAAATACCCGACATGACATTGCTAATTTGGCAGTCTCTCTATTCAATCTCAATCGCGATAACATTTCGAAGCATTTGACTTGACAACGCAATTGGTGGGTGGGAATAAATTGTAATTTTTTAAACAAAAACGCCACCATTTGTAAAAAACATCTTGTAGTTCGAATATATAAAAAATCATTGCACATTATCCGAGTGAGTGTTCCAGATCAAAAAGTGAAGATATTGGCCAAGCGAGTGAATTAAGATCGACTACGATTATCCATGAGAGGAGATCCACATTTATGACAACGTACCTAAGATATTAAAATATACATAAAAAAATAGAAATAAAATAAGAAAAAAATTCAGAACTTGCTTGCTGTGACGCAAGTATGCCCCAGTCACAATCGTACTGGGTCGAAGTGTCAGACTATTTTTCCCTGATAAACCAAAACATATGAATTTTGGAGGACAAAAAAGCAACGTCCCACAAATATGTCCACTGGCAAAAGAAAGCTTATTATCAATTGTTGTGAATGGAAAAAATATTCTACGTCAAATTTCACTAGAAGTCAGCGAACAACGGAAAGCTGTATATAGAATATATCGAGGCCTTATATTCATAAGTGGCTATGAACAAAAACACAACATTTCAGGAGAGCGAAAAAACTGATTTACTCCTTAATTTTAAGAGTAATTATGAATCATTCTTCTACAGTTTAATCTAAAGAGGATTACTTCGTGCTACCATTAAATAGTTTTCGAAATTTCCTATTATTCGCGGTCTTATGGTTCATAGCCACTTTGCACGTTTAAAATTGAGGACTATGAATGTTGAAATAAGCACATAGCCATTAATTCCCTAATATATAAATAAGACTTATTCTAAACTCGATAACGTGTTTTTATGAAATGTTGGCAATGTTGTTTAGAAAATGCATTTTATGTGATGTACACAGCGAATATAAAGATTAAAGCTTCATCCGTCAGATTGGTACCATTTTTGACATCCAAATCTGAGAATAGTTTGGCATCAAAAACTCATTTTCTAGAAAATAGCCATAGCCACTTATGAATATAAACTTTATGAATATAATGCTTTGAAACGCAAGCCGAGTCTTTCAAAAAAAAAAAAAAACAGAAATATTAGCTGCGCTTTTATATGTATATTCGGTAGGGTCGGGGTTTTCAGACAATACCATAAAATGTAAAAAGGCATAGGAGTCATTCAATGTCAAGCGGTACGATTTTGGACCGGACAAGGATTTCAGAAGTTACAGACAAAGTTTAACCTGAAGATTTAATTTATTTAGTATGGTTACCTTTGTACAGTATAAAACAATATTCGCGAGGCTGACCGATACCTCTGCATTCACAAATATTGTTAAAACATTTTCTTTTTCATTCATTTTAAAAATAATAATATCTTTATGCCTGAAATGGCAAAACCTTGTAAGTCAAAAATGAAGCAATAATTCCATCGTTCTCTGTTAATGTATGTTGGAAAATTTTATGACAGCGAGCGCATGTAAATATTGAGCCGATATAATAATTTTAAGTTATTTATTAAAGTTTGCCACCGATAAAATAATTTTTAACAAAAATTTCGAAAATCGTTAAAAACAAACATTTTTGGTGGGCGGATTTAAACAATAACTTGTTTTTGACAATATTATGAACGATATTCTTTCAAATTTTTGCCGCAGCTTGTATGAAAATATTCCAATTCATTTTCGAACTTATACTAATTTTGGAAAAAATATTAACATGTCAAAAGATATACACCAGCCAGACAGACGAACGGATGGAAAAAATAAAAATAAAAATAAAAATAAAAATAAAAATAAAAATAAAAATAAAAATAAAAATAAAAATAAAAATAAAAATAAAAATAAAAATAAAAATAAAAATAAAAATAAAAATAAAAATAAAAATAAAAATAAAAATAAAAATAAAAATAAAAATAAAAATAAAAATAAAAATAAAAATAAAAATAAAAATAAAAATAAAAATAAAAATAAAAATAAAAATAAAAATAAAAATAAAAATAAAAATAAAAATAAAAATAAAAATAAAAATAAAAATAAAAATAAAAATAAAAATAAAAATAAAAATAAAAATAAAAATAAAAATAAAAATAAAAATAAAAATAAAAATAAAAATAAAAATAAAAATAAAAATAAAAATAAAAATAAAAATAAAAATAAAAATAAAAATAAAAATAAAAATAAAAATAAAAATAAAAATAAAAATAAAAATAAAAATAAAAATAAAAATAAAAATAAAAATAAAAATAAAAATAAAAATAAAAATAAAAATAAAAATAAAAATAAAAATAAAAATAAAAATAAAAATAAAAATAAAAATAAAAATAAAAATAAAAATAAAAATAAAAATAAAAATAAAAATAAAAATAAAAATAAAAATAAAAATAAAAATAAAAATAAAAATAAAAATAAAAATAAAAATAAAAATAAAAATAAAAATAAAAATAAAAATAAAAATAAAAATAAAAATAAAAATAAAAATAAAAATAAAAATAAAAATAAAAATAAAAATAAAAATAAAAATAAAAATAAAAATAAAAATAAAAATAAAAATAAAAATAAAAATAAAAATAAAAATAAAAATAAAAATAAAAATAAAAATAAAAATAAAAATAAAAATAAAAATAAAAATAAAAATAAAAATAAAAATAAAAATAAAAATAAAAATAAAAATAAAAATAAAAATAAAAATAAAAATAAAAATAAAAATAAAAATAAAAATAAAAATAAAAATAAAAATAAAAATAAAAATAAAAATAAAAATAAAAATAAAAATAAAAATAAAAATAAAAATAAAAATAAAAATAAAAATAAAAATAAAAATAAAAATAAAAATAAAAATAAAAATAAAAATAAAAATAAAAATAAAAATAAAAATAAAAATAAAAATAAAAATAAAAATAAAAATAAAAATAAAAATAAAAATAAAAATAAAAATAAAAATAAAAATAAAAATAAAAATAAAAATAAAAATAAAAATAAAAATAAAAATAAAAATAAAAATAAAAATAAAAATAAAAATAAAAATAAAAATAAAAATAAAAATAAAAATAAAAATAAAAATAAAAATAAAAATAAAAATAAAAATAAAAATAAAAATAAAAATAAAAATAAAAATAAAAATAAAAATAAAAATAAAAATAAAAATAAAAATAAAAATAAAAATAAAAATAAAAATAAAAATAAAAATAAAAATAAAAATAAAAATAAAAATAAAAATAAAAATAAAAATAAAAATAAAAATAAAAATAAAAATAAAAATAAAAATTAGTTAGCACTAACTAACTCCATGTCTAATACACTGATGACATTGTACCATCTGCGAAAACAATTGTGATGCGTTTGCGTCTTCTGCTCACTCGCTAAGTAATCTGGCAAGATGACAAAGAAAACACACACACACACAATTAATTGTCAATATCGACTTGATTGAATACCAATAAAAAAGCAAACGCATCTATCGCAAAGTCTTCCGCTTTTATTCATAGAACATTTGTGCGTTCATTGAAATAGATTCGAATTTATTTATGCCAATGTGTGCCATAGTCTGAGACTCAAAGTCTATGTCCAAGAGATGATTTTTGAAAATAAACAAGTAAAAAGCCGTTAAGTTCGGACGGGCCGAAACTTATATACCCTCCACCCCCGAAGTGGAACACTGTGATTGTCACTTGTGCAGACGAACAGGACGACGCTAATTATTTTTAATGTAATTATTTGTAAAATTGTTTCGTGATTTTTATAGTTTACATTTGTTATAATTTAAATATGTTTTTGTTTAGTGTTTTTACCCCTGATGATGGTTGACGAAGGCAACCGAAATATTGGGAAAAATAAAATAAAATAAAACAAACAACACCAGTTTTTCTATGGCCTCAAGCTGAACAAATACAAAAGAGAATTAATTCTTCATTATTATAATATTAACTAGCTGAAACGGTAAAATTAAGCTTTCATACCGTCATAGCTCCTTAAATATAGCCCCTAGGACGAAATGGACAGTAATCTGTGATCACTATATTCGGACCAAAAATTAATTTCCAAAGCTTAAAACCATCATAGCTTCTTAAATATAGCCCCTAGGACAAAATGGACAATAATCTGTGATCACCATATTCGGGCCAAAAATTCAAAATTCATTTTCAAAACTTAAAACCGTCATAGCTCCTTAAATATAGCCCCTAGGACAAAATGGACAGGAATCTGTGATCACTATATTCGGGCCAAAAATTTAAAATTCATTTTCCAAATTTAAAATCGTAATTTTTCTCCTGATCGGTAATATATTTCAATCAATCAATATTATAATCAAGGTACTTCCCTGAGATACTAAAGAAATGGATATGTTCCATGGAGAACGTTAGTTTACGGCGAATAATGGAAGCAATTTCAAAAATCAAATTGATTTTTTGTTAAGTATGATTCTCCTCCTTTCCATAGCCTAAACAAAAAACTGCATTCGTAAGAAGAAATTACATTACATTCAAAACTCATAGAAAATCAATCAAATTGTTCACTAATCAAATAACACAAAAACTAAAAAATTAATATAATTTCCCCTTTCTCGACTTAAGTCGACTGTTGACGAATGAATATTTCTCTTTTTGTAACCTTTCTTTACTATTGTGCTAAGAAAATCCAAAGAAAACGAGTAATTTTACAAAATTCAAATCAAAAATGCCCCATTTTTCAAATCCCGCCCATTTGTATATTGTCTAAGCAGGTTACAACTAACTGAACTCACACAACAATATAGGAATCTCGGTGTCGAATATACTCAAGAACAGGTTTTAATTTCGTATGGGTAGGGTCACGGCCACTTTCCGCCCATCTCGGTGTCGAATGTAGTCTAAAACCGGTTTTAATTTCGTATGGGAGGGGTCACGGCGACTTTTCGCCCATCTTTGCACAAATATTTACACTGAATCAACTCACACAAAATTTCAGGTTTTAACTTCCTGTGTGAGCTGCCACGCCCACTTTCCGCCCATTTTTGGCACAACTACGCACATTTATGCTAGATGCACTGACACGAAATTTCAGTATTGTAGCTGTCATAGAACTGAATATATTCAATAACAGGTTTTAACTTCTTGTGGGAGGTACCACACCCACTTTTCCAATACAGCCCATTTTTTGGCACAGTTACGCATATATGGTAGATGCACTCACACAAAATTTCAGTATTGTATCTGTCTTAGAACTGACAATATTCAATAATAGGTTTTAACTTCCTATGTGAGCTGCCACGCCCACTTTCCCAATACCGCCCATTTTTGGCACAACTACGCAGGATTAAGCTAGATGCACTCACACAAAATTTCAGTATTGCATTTGTCACAGAACTGAATATATTCGATAACAGGTTTTAACTTCTTGTGGGAGGTGCCACGCCCACTTTTCCAATACCGCCCACTTTTTGGCACACCTACGCACATTGATGCTAGGTGCGTGCAGACTAATAATTAGTGAACTGTCTCAAAACAGTACTCCGAATATGCAACAGTACTCCGAATATGCTAATTTATAAAAAAACGAATAAATCCCCAATTTTTTGTGGGAGGTGCTACGCCCACTGAAAATATCAAAAAATTATATAGTCTATTTGCACCACCGGTTCAGCATGAACATACTGTGAAAATTTCAAGAAGATCGGTCCAGTAGTTTACGCTGCTATAAAGAACAAACAAACAAACTTACAAACACAGATTAATTTATATATATGGGACAAATCGGACAGTTCAAAAAAATATTTTTCATTTCCTGCATTTTTTGAAAATTTGGAAACACGAAACAAATTAAAAAACATAGTAAAACTTTCAACCAAATATCAAATGTATTATTTTTTTGTTTATTTTTTTTTCGTTCCTTCCAGCTCTTGTGAAGACTTCGATAGAAACCAGGAATAAATAAATCTTAAGAGTCTACAAAATGGACAATTTCACTACGGAATTCAATGGCATACTAGCCCAACATTTAGATCGTGGTCAATATTTCGAAATTGAACTACTGACCATTGATAATCCAAAGCGGTATGTATACAATGGGGTGTATTGAAAAACGGATTGTGTTTTGTGAATCAACAACTCTGGGGTGGTCAATGCAGAATTCAAACGCTCCGCTGCTAAAGATTATTTTTCTTCCCAAATTGGCGCCCAACGAACACTCATGTTGAGACACATTCACGAATTTGGACGTCAGACTATCAAAAAATAATAATAAAGTTCTTTTTTTAACATTATATTATAAATTCCTTATAAATCGAAGCAATTAGCTGCCATTCAGAGGACAAACACATCCTCATAAGCAAGAATATCCCCCCAGAGACTAAAATATCCGTTTTTCATTAGATACACCCATATCATTGACCTGGGGCCAAAGCACGGCATACGAAAACGAGAATGTTACGATCGAAAAGTGCTTTTATTTATTGTAAAAAGGATATAAATTTGAACTAAATTTATACAAAATCTAATTAGATTATCTCCAATAGTCTTAATCTCGACATCTTCGTTGGTTTTGTTGGAAATTTCCACGTCTTTCATAGAAATTAAAAATTGATTTCGATCGTTACTTCTCGATATCGAATCCCTTGATTTGCCCCCTGTATGACTTATAGATGTGTATTTTTCCTCAGCTTCCACATATCTCTGGCCAAGGAGAAACTAACCAAAAATCCCGAAGCCGACATTGGCCTGCATCTCATTGTGAATTTCGCTGAAAATCAAATCTCGGTTAATTCTCGCTATGGCGGCGAATGGGTAAACGGTACAGCTGTCGACTGCAATATCTCCGCTTCGCTCAAGGATCCCATCAAAATTACCATCCAGCTGTGGGAGGAGAGTTTCAATATCGCCATCAATGGCGAACACAAGGTGGCTTTGTATTACTGCGGCAACATACATCTGTTGCAGGCCATACAGATCGAAGATGACATAAAGCGAATAACACAAATCGATCATCGCAACACATATCCCAAGCCCTGGCCGCCATGGTATGCGTTGCGCTCATCCGTTCCGTCCGATCTGAACTTTTTCAGCAACGACATGCCCGTTCCGCCCAACCAAGGGCTGATGACGGTCATAAAGGTTCGTTGTTATGGCCAAATGGGGCGTTTGATTGTCAATACGAAGCATGTGCAGGAGGGCAAGCTCTTCGCCCACTTCAGTATACGATTTGATGAAAATGTTGTGGTGCGCAACAACCGGCAGGAGGGCAAGTAAGTAGACGTTTGAGGACATGCTCTATGCATTGTAATGTAATTTAAGGAATACAGGGTGGCAGCTAATCGTGATCTCGAATGAAATGTCATGATTTCTTAATTTTTTCCTAGCTCAAAGCTAGCCGGAACTGTGGAAAGACGTCCGGAGCGGCCAATTAGTGCGATCTTTCTATAGATGCGCCAAAGCACCAAAACGAGATAGAACAGCGCACAATGGTTGCAAATCGATTTGTATACCATCCACCTCCACTAACTTTGTCATTCCGTTTGTAACACCTTGAAATATCGACCTGAGACCCTATAAAGTAAAGTATATAAAGTTGTCATAAAATTCTAAGACGATCTAACCATGTCCGTGCATTCGTCCGTCTGCTAAAAGCACGCTAGCATCTAAACGAAAGGAGCCAGAACGTCCAAATTTTCCCAGAATACGTCTAATACAGGGTTTTCCAACAAGAGGTGTTATTTTGGTATTCAAAGAAAAATTTCATTTTTTTGACATAAATTATCGGATGTTTATTTCAAAATTAAGAGGAAGGTATGCCGTTAACAGGGCCGTGCGCAGGGGGGGGGGGGGGTTTTGGGGGTTCAAACCTCCCCCCAGAGAGGTTTCGAACATATACTTTTTAAAACCTTCTAGACTTTCTGAAGCAATAAAATATAGAATTTTGTAGTAAAATCATGAAAACACGAAAATTACATAAAAAAATCGTGGACGCTTTCTTGAATTTCGGACAAAAGTTATGAATACAATATACAAAACTATACAAACAAACTAAACGAATTGTGCCAATTTCAAGATTGTGTAGTGCTAATTTCGCTAATGGACACCAAATTGTTCGGAAAATTTTCATTTTTATTCACCGATACCACTTCTTGACATTCGACTAGAGCTATATCTTATGAACTGTTAATTGTGTACTGCAATAAAAGTTTGGAAATTTAATAACAAAATAGTTTAGTAATTTTAAAAAAGTGTAGATAAGAATCACTATGATTCATAATGAAATCTAAAATATTCTTAATAAAAGCAAATAATTTGCTTGATGCTTGTAGAGCGCTAAGATGTAACATTTGCGATTGGACATTTTTATGGAGCTGTATCTAAATCTGAACCGAATGAATGTGTAATATTTTCATCACAAATGCAACAACAACGGTTTCTGTTACTTCCAATGTTTTGGGAGTTTGAAATTATATTACAAATCCATTTCGACAAACGAAGAATACTGTTTGATATACATAAACGTATTTCTCTTTGTTCATTTACAAGAACTGATGACATGTTTACCGCAAACAAACTAATTTTTCCCACAAAAGAAACTCAAAAACGATGTTCACGTGTCTAAAATTTCGATTGTACGAAATGCATTTTTTCTCTGCGTGTAGGTCTCTATTTTAAAATCTACTTTAAAGTTGCGAAAGAATAAGAAATCACTTATGTCAAATATTTTTCAGAGTTAGTATTTTTTTGTACATATGTAACAAGTATTATTCAAAAGAGAAACAACAAATTCAGTAACATGGATCTACGTAGGAAAACGAAACTCTAAAATACCAATTATTTGGTTTTTTACATATTTAAGATTATAAAAATGAAGAAACATTTCCAAATATTTTTTATTTAATCGGAATATGCGTATAAAGATTTTGAGTAAACATCCTGTTACTCATGTCCTATATAAATTAAAAACTCCAAAACACTTTAGGCATCCTATTTAGACCCATACTTCGTCAAGAAGCATATCCAATTTATCCAAAAAAATGCGGGAATCGCCGAGGAATTTGATCGTTTTTTGTGTAATATTTCTTCAAAATATATATCGAGGGCTTATATCTAAAAGTGGCTATGAACCATTTTCTCGAAAATGAGTTTTTGATGCCAAACTATTCTCAGATTTGGATGTCATCTGTCATATAAATTTGGAAAAGATTTTTTTCTAAAGCCATTTTTTTTAATTTTCTGATTTGGATATCCCCTCGCACGTTAGTTTGTGACTGCATAAGTGGCTATGAACATAAAAATAATAGAATAAATAAAATAAAGGTTATAATTCGCTACAACGATTTTGTTTAAAACATTTTTCTACATTTAGGGCATATCGTACTACCAAATTCCATCATTTCTTTAATAGCATTTTGATTCCCCAGTTATCAGGCTAAACTAGGAAAAATGGTGGCTGTAAAGTCACAAATTGTGAAAAGTATATTTAGAAAAACCGACATGTGATTGCTGACTTCATGGGGAATATTTGCGTATGAAAAGTTTCAGAATTATGAATGAAGAAAGTTAAAATATAAGGAATTGCAACGGCGAATTTTGGATTTCTCATCAATTGCAGCGATTTTCGTGACTGGCTACATATATGTTACAAGCGACCAATCTGATGGATGAAGCTGGAATCTTTAAATTCGCTGTGTACATCACAGAAAATGTGTTTTCTTTACAACATTGCCAAGATTTATGAAAAAAGTTATAGTGTTTACAATAAATCTTTATCTTATTTCAACATTCATCGTGCTCAATTTTAAACATACAAAAGTGGCTATGAATCATGTAACCGCGAATAATAGGAAATTTAGAAAACGTTTTAATCGTAGCAATTAGTAATCCTTTTAGATTAAACTGTAGAAGAACGAATAATAATTTCTCTTCAAATTAAGGAGAAAATCAGTTTTTTCGCTCTCCTGAAAAGTTGTGTTTTTGTTCATAGTCCCTTATGAATATAAGCCCTCGATATGTATGTATGTAATTTCAAGCAACTATTTAAAAAAAAGTTCTACACGTAGAGAACGAGTCTGTTAATAAAAGCAGCGATTGTCTGCTGCCTATCAGCCGACACTTTTCTGTTATTACAGCTGTTTTTTGGCATAACAGCAGTTTTCTGCAATCTTACATCACCATTCACACTGCTAACGAGTTTGCAGTCTGCTAAAATTGACTGTTGTTAATTAAAATATAAAAATAGATAGGCGTTCATAAGCGAGTTTAGATCGAATTTTCTTTTATATTAGCTTGGGACAATATGCGTATCATATATATAGCATATACAGCAAACAGCTGTTTACCATCTCAGCAGATACAAATCTGCTGTCTCTTTTTTAACAGCAGAAAATCTGCTCTTTCAGTAGACTTTCTGCTTTCTTTTACTGACATATTCCTTTGAGTGTACTGACGAACTGACTGTCGGACGAATGTGTCAAAATATTTCTCGAAGATCCTGGCAATAAAATATGAGTGGTTTCCAAACGCTGCAGTAAAAAGTTCCTAAAAAGTTGGAAAATTAACTAAGTATGAGTAAAGTTTCCTTATTTCAAATCCATAGTTTAAGATAGTCAAGATTTACTTAAATACATTTCTTTGGATCTAATAAAAAATTCTTACAATTGAGTAAATCCAAACTTATGTGGAAGAATATTTTCAAGGTTTTAAGTGGGAAAAAAATCTGAAATTTTGTGTATGGAAAAATTCCATTTAGGAAATTTTACCTTAAAAATGTGTTTTCTCCTAAAATAAAGTTAAAATGTTTACTGAAATTTATGCCGAGTTCTTCATACATTTAAGTAATGAACTTATAAAAAACATTTGAAATTGTTAAAAAAAATCTTCAATATTAATCTAAGCAGCAATTCTCGTTCGAGACTTATTTCTTAAATACTTTATGAATTATTTTAAACAACCACTGCGAAGGCGCCTATCTTGCCTTCGCAACAATTATGGAGTAATAGCTCAACTCCTTATGGCAGAGGTATCATGAAACTTTTGAGAAATATTTCATGTTGTCATTTTTTTGTATCAGTTTTGCATACTCTGAAGCAAAACAATTTGTTTGATTTTTTAGTTAAATTGAACTTATTTTAATTGCACCTTTTTTCTTGTATAAAATAAAATTTTCCTCAGTTTAAGTAAAAATTTACTCGTTTTGAGGAAAAAATCTGCAAAATTATCCTCAGTTTGACTAAATATTTACTTGATTTGAGTAAACATTTACTTAGTTTTAGGAAATTTTCAGCAAAATTTTACTAAGATTTAGTAAAAAATTTACTTAGTTTTAGGAAAATTTTGCTTAAATTTAGTAAAAAATTACTTGGTTTTAGGAAAAATTTACTTAGATTTAGGAAAATGTCATCAAAATTCTACTTATATTTAGTAAAAATGTACTTGGTTTCCTAAATTTTAGTTAATTTTAACTCATTATAGAGTTAACTTTCTTATGAGTGTAGATGAAACTCATTATAGGGTTAACTTTTTTATGAGTGTAGATGAAAACCCTGTATCTATCAATTTGGGTCACCCTGAAATTTGTCTGTAGCGGAGCAAGATCACCCTACATTTGTCCATACTTATGGTTCTTTTTTGTCTTATAAATATATTTTAGTAATATTTATTTTTTTATTTTATTTTTAATATTTATTTTTATTAATATTTATTATTACTATTTATTTCAATTTTTATTTTCAATTTTTTTTAGGTATGGTCCCGAGGAACGTGATGGTGCTTTCCCCTTCGATTTCTCACGCGAATTTCGTTTTGGCATTGCCTGCGGGGAAAAGGCATTTCTGGTCGCTGTCAATGGCAGCAATTTGTGTACATTTGCCTACAGAGAATCCGAAGGATATAGTCTGTCCAGCATTGGCGGTTTCAATTTGCACAGCACGCATGGCTTACTCTTTAAGGTCACCGGCATCGATCACATACAACTGAATGGTCCGGAGTGTAAGAACTTTGAAATGCATACAATGAATTAATGTCAAATGGAGATGTGAATTAGAGGCCCAAATAACGCCAGCTTCAAGAATCAAAGTGTAATCTAAATGAAGGATTGAGTTAAGACGGACGTATGGAAGCACTACGCACAGTGGTTTGATGTGCTGAGGAAGGCAACTCTATTGTGATTATATTGGTTTATTGATTATAGTGGAAGAGACCAGTGCCAGTGTTAGATCTATGTATTTTAATATAATCTTTAAAGCACACTAAGTTTGTAGTATATTTTTAGGAGCGTTATTTTAATTTGTGCAATTCACGAAATCCTAGTGATCGTAGAAGCTACAAAACACTCCTACTTGTGATCTGGATGTTGTGAAAAATCGAATTGTCGCATAGAGAATATTTTTTAATTTATAAGTTCAAAAGTTAATTTTAAGTAATACACAAGATCTAACAGTCTCCGCTACACTTTTTGATAAGAGATTGCAACACACTTTATTGGAAAGAATCGACTATAAGAATACAAATTATTTTTTATAGTAGTAAATTATATTTGTCTTAAATTAATTGAAACAACACAATCCATTGATATTGTGCACTATGAATTATGTATCAGTAAAAAATGAAATAAGGAATATAGAAGAATAAATTAATTTAGAAAAATATTTTAAATATCAATAAAAGCCAAAAAAAAACACATTGCTTATTGCACTGTCCAACAAATTAAGACTTTTTGGACTTGGCACAAAACAGCGATTTATATAATTCTATAATTCTGAAAGGTCATGTTGAGCACAAGATTTTTGCCGAATAAACTTGGTGAAAGTTTTCACTGTTTGATCGAAGGGTGCATTATAGAGAGACTTCTTTTTGTCCGAACTATATTATTTTGTATGAACTATATTTATGAGGAGGGTCAATTTAAGCTTTTTCGAGAAAGTCATAAATGTCCTTTTAAAAAGGAATTAGAATAAGAATTGAAATTCAGACTTCTTTAAAGACCTCAGTTATTGAGGTCTTCTTTAGAAGGTCTCAGCTAATGTGGACTTCTTTGGAAGACCTCAGCTGACGAGGATTTATTCTGAGGTCTTCGAAAGAAGCCCTCATTAGCTGAGGTCTTCGAAAGAAGTCCTCATTAGCTGAGATCTTCTAAAGAAGTCCTCATTAGCTGAGGTCTTCTAAAGAAATCCTCATTAGCTGAGGTCTTTTAAAGAAGTCCTCATTAGCTGAAGTTTTCTAAGGAAGTCCTCATTAGCTGAGGTCTTCTAAGGAAGTCCTCATTAGCTGAGGTCTTCTAAGGAAGTCCTCATTAGCTGAGGTCTTCTAAGGAAGTCCTCATTAGCTGAGGTCTTCTAAGGAAGTCCTCATTAGCTGAGGTCTTCTAAGGAAGTCCTCATTAGCTGAGGTCTTCTAAGGAAGTCCTCATTAGCTGAGGTCTTCTAAGGAAGTCCTCATTAGCTGAGGTCTTCTAAGGAAGTCCTCATTAGCTGAGATCTTCTAAGGAAGTCCTCATTAGCTAAGGTCTTCTAAGGAAGTCCTCAATAACTGAGGTCTTCTAAGGATGTCCTCAATAACTGAGGTCTTCTAAGGAAGTCCTCAATAACTGAGGTCTTCTAAGGAAGTCCTCAATAACTGAGGTCTTCTAAAAAAGTCCTCAATAACTGAGGTCTTCTAAGGAAGTCCTCAATAACTGAGGTCTTCTAAAAAAGTCCACAATAACTGATGTCTTCTAAAGAAGTCCTCCATAACTGAGGTCTTCTAAAGAAGTACTCAATAACTGAGGTCTTCTAAGGAAGTCCTCAATAACTGAGGTCTTCTAAGGAAGTCCTCAATAACTGAGGTCTTCTAAGGAAGTCCTCAATAACTGAGGTCTTCTAAGGAAGTCCTCAATAACTGAGGTCTTCTAAGGAAGTCCTCAATAACTGAGGTCTTCTAAGGAAGTCCTCAATAACTGAGGTCTTCTAAGGAAGTCTTCAATAACTGAGGTCTTCTAAGGAAGTCCTCAATAACTGAGGTCTTCTAAAGAAGTCCTCAATAACTGAGGTCTTCTAAGAAAGTCCTCAATAACTGAGGTCTTCTAAGGAAGTCCTCAGGTCTTCTAAGGAAGTCCTCAATAACTGAGGTCTTCTAAGGAAGTCCTCAATAACTGAGGTCTTCTAAGGAAGTCCTCAATAACTGAGGTCTTCTAGGGAAGTCCTCAATAACTGAGGTCTTCTAAGGAAGTCCTCAATAACTGAGGTCTTCTAAGGAAGTCCTCAATAACTGAGGTCTTCAAAGGAAGTCCTCAATAACTGAGGTCTTCTAAGGAAGTTCTCAATAACTGAGGTCTTCTAAAGAAGTATTCAATAACTGAGGTCTTATAAGGATGTCCTCAATAACTGAGGTCTTATAAGGATGTCCTTAATAACTGAGGTCTTCTAAGGAAGTCCTTAATAACTGAGGTCTTCTGAGGAAGTCCTCAATAACTGAGGTCTTCTGAGGAAGTCCTCAATAACTGAGGTCTTCTGAGGAAGTCCTCAATAACTGAGGTCTTCTGAGGAAGTCCTCAATAACTGAGGTCTTCTAAGGAAGTCCTCAATAACTGAGGTCTTCTAAGAAAGTCCTCAATAACGGAGGTCTTCTAAAGAAGTCTTCAATAATTGAGGTCTTCTAAGGAAGTCTTCAATAACTGAGGTCTTCTAAAGAAGTCCTCTTCAGCCTCATTAGCTGAGGTCTTCTAAAGAAGTCCCCATTAGCTGAGGTCTTATAAAGAAGTCCCAATTAGCTGAGGTCTTCTAAAGAAGTCCTCATTAGCTGAGGTCTTCTAAAGAAGTCCTCATTAGCTGAGGTCTTATAAAGAAGTCCTCATTAGCTGAGGTCTTATAAAGAAGTCCCCATTAGCTGAGGTCTTCTAAAGAAGTCCTCATTAGTTGAGTCCTTCTAAAGAAGTCATCATTAGCTTAGGCCTTCTAAAGAAATCCTCATAAGCTGAGGTCTTCTAAAGAAGTCCTCATTAGCTGAAGAAAATATTTTTTTTTCAAATTCGTACTTTTAGGTTTGTTTGTATTTTATAAAGGAAGGCTGCAAAAATATTCTTGTTGAAAAATTAATTTCCAGACTAAAAACTTTTATTATTTCAAAACATTAGTTAGATTTCATTAATTCGCGCCAACATCACTCAATTTAGAGCATGGTGACATTTCACGACATTCACAATCAGACCGGGTATACTTTTCGAAATTAATACACTCCGGATTGTCCAACTGAATGTGATCGACTTCGGTAAATTTAACGCCAGTTCCCTCACGCTGAAATACCTTCATACCCACCATGTTGGACAAGACGCTTGTATAAGGCCTGGCGGCCACTCCATTTCGGTGGATATTTTCGGGATCCCTGTAGGTGTAGGAACAAAAATACTGGCCATTGACAGCGATAACAAATTCCTTGTCTTTGCAGGCGATGCCAATTTTAAAGGATTTGTTAAAATCAAATGGAAATCCTCCGTCAGATTCGTGATCAACATAACTGAAATAATAAAAAAATTAATCAAACGATTTAATTTACAACAGCTAGGCTCGAGACCTACTTACTTGTGACCAAAAAACATTTCCTGTGAGGGAATACACGAGTAACGTGACACTCTTCGGTGCTGGAACATAACATTCAGGTGCATTACTTGCGTCTCATTGTGGCCATGCTTTAGGTTTATGAAAAAATCCCCCGTGGCTTGGCCATAACAGCGACCGGTGATGACCATCAAATGGCCGGGCTTGAAACGAATGGGTATGTCATTGCTGAAGGCCAAAGGCGTTGGAAAATAATGGACATAGGAGGATGGCGGCCATAGGCTGGGATAGATTTGTCGATGATCAACTCGCTTTATGATCTTGACGTCACCGCCAATTTGTATGGCCTTCAGGTGTTCGAGGGCAACGCGGTAATAAATCTGCAGTTTATGTTCGCCATTCACAGATATTTGAAAACTGCTTTCCAACATGTGTAGCGTTATTTTTATTTCGTCCTTTAGGATAAACCTTCCAGATCGTTCCACCACTACCTCATCCATTTGCGTCTTTGCAGATATTTCGCTAAAGTCAAAATTCACGTCCACGTGTAAGCCAATCTCGGCCTGAGGATGTTTATTGAGTTTCTCCTTGGCCAACGATATATGAAATCTGTAAATGTCCAAGAACAACGATGAATCAGAGACACACGTTAAAAGGCATTTTATGCTGTCCGAAAGTATCTAAAGGGGTTCGCGAAACCAAAAAACTCGATTTTGACCATCTTATATTCTGAGTTAGAACCCTTTAGTGTATAGTGTGGGTCAAAATTCGGGAACCCCAGAAAAAAATACTTTAGATTGCAATGAAAAATCCCATAGACACTTAAACAAGGAAATTAATTTCAAAAAGATTTTTTTTTTTTGAAAAATTGCCGAAGAAATATGACAAATAAAAAATTCGATTCAGATTCAATTAAAATTTTAATTGATTTCGGACCTCGAAAGAAAATTCGCAAATTCAGTTAAAAATATTTGCAAAATTTAGTTTTTTCGTTTGCATTTTTTTTTGGTCTGTAATCAATATTTGATTTGAACTGGGATATTGTCCTGGCTCAAGACCATTTTGCTTCTATATTTAATAGAATGCAAATTTATTTACAAATGGCATGGTGACATTTATTACTTGGCTGCAGACTACCACTATCATGATTTCCACCCTGTCTAAAGGTTTCATTCAGGTGGCTTCGCAGCGACTTTTCAACATCAAACCCGGCCTCTATAAGGAGATGATTCTCACAAACGAACGAGAATCACAACTCACTTGCCGAATTTGCGTTTAAAAAATCGCACCAAGTAATAAAGCACACATGCCATCTTACAAGCATCTCATTGAGTTGCATATGTAAGTATGTGTATATGCAGGTATAGTTACCCAGCAATACTTCTGCCGTGCCAACGCTCATTTGTTTTAGTTTTTTCGTTTGCATTTTTTTGGTCTGTAATCAATATTTGATTTGAACTGGGATATTGTCCTGGCTCAAGACCATTTTGCTTCTATATTTAATAGAATGCAAATTTATTTACAAATGGCATGGTGACATTTATTACTTGGCTGCAGACTACCACTATCATGATTAAAAATTATTAAAATTATTTTCAATTAAAAATATTATTGTATTGATTAAAAAATTAATTGAAAATGTTTGAGATTTTTAAACAAATAGTTTAATTGAATGTTTTTATTTGAATTTAGAATTAGAATCAAATAAAATTTTAATAAAAATATTACACTGTGGAATATACACAAAAAAATAAAATCCAATCAAAAAATTCGCAGATTCAATTAAAATTTTAATTGATTTCGGACCTATAAAGGAAATTCGCCAATTCGATTAATAATATTTACAAAACTATTAAAATTTTGTTCAATTAATGATTAAAAATTAATTAGTTATAATTAATAATTAAATTAATTAATTAATGAATTTTAAACAAACAGTTTAATTGTATCAATTAATACTTTTATTTGAATTTAGATTTAAAATCAAATAAAATTTTGATTGATTCGAGTAAAAAAAATAACCCTACGGGGAAATGAACTGTCCCAGGATAAGTCCCAGAACTGGTCCCTGGTGGGTAAGGGCCGGTCCTGGTTCTAACCCAAATGTATGAAGAGGACCGGTCCATTTTACCATTGTTTGTTATTGGAGGGGGTGAATTGACCCCCTGTGGTATGTCTTAGACATGACCTAGGATCGGTCTCAAAGGACTTGACCTGGAAGCTGGTCTGAGATGACAGGACTTGCACCAAACCTCAAAAGACATGTCCTAGAATCGGTCTCAAAGGATATGACCTGGAATCGGTTTCAAAGGACATGACTTGGAACACACCTCAAGAGAATTTACAATTCATTCACACTTAGGGACCAGTTCTGTGATATATCCATAACGACCTATCCCAGGATAGGTACGTAGGGAATTGATAAGTTCGAGAATTTTGATTAAATTTTTAATTAGATTAAATGATTTTTTGTTAAATTTTAATTAGTTTAAAATCCGAAAAGCCCTCACTTTTGAGTCAGAGGGTAAAAACACCCCTAAAACAGCCGCAATGAGAAAAACTAATAAGTTGGATTATCGAATTGTTTTTGTAGTAATGTCGGATTCATGGACGAAAAGAAAGACGATTAAGGGAAATCCATAATCGGGAAAATATCTCTAAATGAAATATACCTAAAATTAAGAAGTACTAAATGTGTCATCTCATAAATTAATATTTGAGCATGTGAAACGCAAATCTACAGCGACAATTGGTCATTCAGAGATGGCGATTAATATTTGTAATATATTCATTGATGATTGATAAATGAAGAAATGTATCATTCTGACGATTTTTCATTGAAATTTTAGTTGATTTTGGAAAAAAAATGAAAAAAAAAAAATCATAAAAAATAGAACCCATCATTCCACCACTTCCAAACTCACACAGTCGCTAAAAAACATCTACGAACGCGACTTTAAAATTTCAAAACTAAAAAAAATAATCATTTCTAAAATCAACATAAAAACAATACAATTTCAAAATCTGTAAAAAGAATCCGCTTCAATATTTTAAAAGCTATTAAAATTAGCTTCCAATCCAATACATTAAAATCGGCCAAGAACTGCAGGAGTTACAGGCGATTGAATGAACCATTACCATTTTGAAACAAGTAAAAACGGCGTTAAGATCGGCCGGACCGAACTTTATATACCCTCCTCCATGGATTGCATTCCACATACGCTGTCGATTTTCGTAGAAGTGCAGAAAAACATTACAGAAAAATATATATATATTTTTAAATAGCCAAACCAAAACAAATACAAATATGGAAAAAAAATGTATAACTAAATATAATATTTTTACCGTAAACGTAAAAAGTACGAAATTGGAAAAATCTTTTTATTTGCGTGTCTATGCAGTGAGCGGAATGTATACACCGAATTCCAAGATTCTAGCTGCGGCCATTTGGCTGGTACTATTTTTATCCCACTTTCCCCATTTTACCCCCTTAAAAGTACGACTTTCGAAAATCTCTTTATTTTACATGTCTACGCAATTAGAGGGATGTACACACTGAATTTCATCATTCCGTTAGTGGGTATCATTTTTATCCCTCTGTTCCTATTGTATCCCTTGAAAGTACGAATTTGGACAAAAAAACACTTTCATTTTTCATGTATACACAGTCTGAGGAATGTATACTCCGAATTTCACGACTCTAGCTGCGGTCATTTGGTTGGTACTATATTTATCCCCTTTTTTTGCATTTCAACCCCAAAAAGTACGAATTTCGAAAAATCCGTTTATTGTACGTGTCTACGCAATCAGAGGATTGTATACACTGAATTTCATTATTCTAGGTCATTTGGCTGGTACTATTTTTATCCCTTTTTTGCATTTCAACCCCAAAAAGTACGAATTTCGAAAAATCCGTTTATTTTACGTGTCTACGCAATCAGAGGATGGTATGCACTGAATTTCATTATTCTAGGTCATTTGGTTGGTACTATTTTTATCCCCTTTTTTGCATTTCACCCCCAAAAAGTACGAATTTCGAAAAATCCGTTTATTTTACATGTCTACGCAATCAGAGGATTGTATATACTGAATTTCATTATTCTAGGTGCAGCCGTGTGTTTGGTACCATTTTTATCCCTCTATTGACATTTTATCCCTTAAAAGTACGAATTTGGAAAAATACTTTTATATTAAGTATCTACTCAATTAGAGGAATGTACACAGCGAATTTCGTATGTCCAGCAGTTTTTTCGTTTAATATGTACCTTTTTTATCCCTTTTTGTCCCATTCTAAAATATTAGGGGTTATTATGAGTATTTTTAGTCCTTGTGAGGCAAAAATTTTTCCCTTTAGGCCGATTTCGGCCAGTTTCAATCCGAACCGATCTACGACTATAAGACGCATTTATGGACAATTTGGACGTCTTTGCTCATTTCGTTTATATGCTAGCGTGCTTTCAACAGATGGACGGACGGACGTACATGGCTAGATCGTCTTAGAATTTTATCACGATCAAGAATATATATACTTTATAGGGTCCTAGGTCGATATTTCAATGTGTTACAAACGGAATGACAAAGTTAGTATACCCCCATCCTGGAGGTGAAGGGTATAAAAATATGGTGAGGTTTGCCACACCCCTTCTAGTACCTCTCACACAATTGTCCCTATCCTAGGTAACAGTAAATCCTTTATGTCTTCGATACTGGTGCCTGAAATCCACTATGACTTGATATTTAATCATGTTTTTAGATTTCTTCCACACAAATTATCCGGCTCTAAGAAAAATGTAACTTCCTATAACTTCCATACATATGTTCGCTGAGAGTGCGGGTATAAAGTTAATTATTCATTTATTTAATTTATTTTATTTTAATTGTACTGAACACATATATCTCAATCGTCTCTGGCGGAGGCTACACAAATTTCCGTATTTTAGTTTCATAGTCTAAAAGTTCACCTTGATTTTAGCTTAAACAGTTTCTGAAATATTTCTTTGTGTGGGAAACACTGCCCGGTTCGTATTGTTGGCGATATTGCACGATTTATCGTAATACCATAATTTGTGTTTCTTACCGTTTAGCATTTTTTGCCGCTATCACCTCTATATCGAAATATTGACCACACTCCAAGTGGTGAGCCAGCAGGCCATTGAATTCGGTGGCCAAGTCCTCCATTATTTTGATTACTAGCGAAATTATCCACAGTGGCTGAACAGAAACTGGAAACTAAGCAAAACAGTGATCGGTATTTATACAAAATTCCACTGAATAAAACCCGCTACAGCAATGCCCACAATCACAAATTATTATCAAAAATTCATTTTTTAGCCTCATATGTTGACCTCTTACTTAAGGAGTATTACCACATACCTGCGGTAAGTAAAGAAATGGCGACAATTTTATTTTATTTTACATATATTCCCCACTCTGGGAATTAAAACAACAATGTAAAAACTAGTAATACATTCTTTTTTGAAGACATTTTTTCTACATAATTTCAAAAATTTCGTTACGATATCTCAATTGTTATAGATTTTACGCAGGGTTCATTATGAATTGGTATTTCTGAAAAAATAATTTTTTGGTTTTGCCTGCAATGAAGTTCAAGTAGTAATTATCTATTTATTGTGTGTTACATATTATAAAAAGCCCTTGTTCTGTCCTTTCCAAAATGTTGCATGTTTTTATAAAAGTGTATTACTCTGATTGTGTACCAAGCAAATGGCTCCAGCCGAAATCACGAAATTCTGTGTATACATTCATCTGACAAAAATAAAATAGTTTTTCCAAATCCTAGGGCCACGGCAGTTTGTGAAAGTATGCAAGTATCGTAACTTCAACTTTTTTCCATATTACTGCTATTCTACGTAAGGTCGGCAGTTCTATCTGCCAGCCATATAAGATTCGGGGATATTTCTTCAATATTTATAGATTTTTTGTTTGTGGTTCCCTGCTTGGAAAAACGATAAACAATATAAATAAGATTAGATTAGCTTAGATAGATATATATGTCCAAACAAAGAAGTTAACCAAATGACAACTCAAACACTGCTATTATGATTTGGCACAAATCAGTATTGCTTAAAAATGACTCATCACACTATGTATCATAGTCATCATGTATTGATACTAAAGTAACTCTGAAACAATCTTGTTCCTAAGATTGTAAGGTTTCATGAAAGGACAAAGCTCGAAGGTTTTATAAAATACTTTGCACTCTTTATTTAGAAGGCACCGTCGCTAATAACTACTAATGCTCGCTCCTATTGTTCGATGTGAATTCATTTTCCAGAGCAACTGCGCTGCCTTTTATACACAAATTTAGATAGAAATAATCTAGTAGCTTACAATATGGAACAAGTAGAGTAAATATCAACATGTGGCATAATGAATATTAACAGGTTGTATGAATGTAAATATCAACAAGTGGTTTGAAATTATACATTCAATAGAATAGTAACAGAACTAATAATTTGTTTCATACAGCCTTATCTTGTAATTTTTAGAACGTCCTCTTTGTCTTATCTTGCATATAGTTTGGACCGGTTCATCATTCGCCGTACATTAACAGGTTGTATGAATGTAAATATCAACAAGTGGTTTGAAATTATACATTCAGACCTAAAACCCAAATGACCATATGTGAATCTAATGTGAATAAGCTATAGATTAGCCAGAGAACTTCTAAATTATAAGGGCGATATACTTCTAAGAAGATGATTTAAGAAAACAGATATAATTTGAGAAAACTCAATTGATTGAATATAAACTCTAAACGTCTAAGTTAACATTTTATTTTTTCCCTCCACCTCCAGGATGGGGGTATACTAACTTTGTCATTACGTTTATAACACCTTGAAATATTCTTCATGGTCATAAAATTCAAAGACGATCTAGCCATGTCCGTCCGTCTGTTGAAAGCACGCTAGCATCTACCCCTTTTTCAATTGTAATTCAAAAGACATCACTTGAAATTCAAAAGACACCAGTCGAAATTCAAAAATTCCATTTGCAATTCAAAAAATATCACGTGAAATTCAAAAATTCCATTTAAAATTCAAAAAATTTGTAATTCAAAAGACAACATTTGAATTTCAAAAGTCGTCATTTGTAATTCAAAAGACATCATTTGTTTTGAATTTCAAATGACGAGTTTTGAATTACAAATGACGAGTTTTGAATTTCATATGACGAGTTTTGAATTTCATATGACGAGTTTTCAATTACAAATGACGAGATCTGAATTTCAAAGGATGAGTTTTAAATTTCAAATGATATTTTTTGAATTTCAATTGATATTTTTTGAATTTCAATTGATATTTTTTGAATTTCAAATGGAATTTTTGAATTTCCATTGATATTTTTTTAAATTTCAAATGGTGTCTTTTGAATTACACTTGAAAATGGTGTAAACGAAAGGAGTTAGGCCGTCCAAATTTTCAAAGGGACAAATGTTTCCCTTACATGGGCTGAAAATACCCATAATAACCCCTAATATTTTACAGTATTTAAGCATATTTTTTAAATATGTCAGCTTGTACTTACTTGATATTGGGTACGCGCATTCCCCCTATAACAAACACGTGCACCAGTGATTCGTAATCTAATTCATATGGGGTGAAATGTGACAAAAAGGGATAAAAATGGTACATATCAAACGACAACAGATAGAAACACGAAATTCGGTGTGTACATTCCTCTAATTGAGTAGATACATAATATAAAAGTACCTTTAAGGGGTAAAATGGGAATAGAGGGATAAAAATGGTACCAATCAAACGGCTGCACCGGTGTATTGCATAGATACGTAAAATAAAGGGATTTTTCGAAATTCGTAGTTTTTAGGGTTAAAATGGAACAAGTAAAAAGGCGTTAAGTTCGGCCGGGGCAAAACTTATATACCCCCACCGCGGAGTGCATTCCTCAGTATTACCGGTAGATTAGAGGCTGTCGACTTTACAAAGAAGTGAAGTAACATATATTGCAAATTGTGATACTTTTAATGCGCATTACTATATTTGTTTACTATATCAAACTATAAGGCATACTTATGTGCTCTGTTTTAAATAAATTTAATTGTTTCATTGTTATTATATTAATAGTCTACTACTATAGATATATTACTGCAATTGTCCTCAAAAAAGTGAACATGAGGGTGCTCCCTATAAAAAATGTTCTCAAAATATTAGGTGTATTGTCAGTCGTCATTAGGGAGAAACATTTGCTCCTCAGCGCCGATTTCTCCCATATTGGAATGAACGCATTTAATTTCATGATTCTAGGTACATCCGTTTGTTTGGTACCAATTTAATCCCATTTTAATCCTAAAGTTACGAATAACGAAAGATATCTTTATCTTTCGTGTCTACGGAGTCACAGCAATGAACATATCGAATTTCATGATTCTAACTGCAACCCTTTGATTGGTACCATTTGTATCCCTTGCGCCCCATTTTCCGCCTAATAGTACAAATTTCGAAAAATTATTTTATGTTTCGCGTCTACGCAGTCAGATAAATTCATACACCGAATTTCATGATTTTAACTTTAGCGGTTTGGTCGGTACCATTTTTTCCCTCTTTTCCAATTATATCCCTTTAAAGTACACATTTCGAGAAATATGTCGATTTTACGTGTCTACGTAATTATAGGGATGTACACTAAGGCGTACCTCAAAAAAAAAGTTCGCCGTACACCTTCGAATATGAAGTATTATTTAAAGGTAGTTTCAAAAAAATTTTTTTTATTTTTTTATGCCGAACGTAGGGGTCGCGCTTTTACATTTTTCTATATAACTTCTGCATTTATAAACGGATTTTAAAGTGTGATACATCGATGTTTTTGTCTCGACGAGGCCGATTTTTTTGTCTTTGAAGTCATTGAGCTCAAGCACCCCCTTCTGGTACTTACCCATCATATCTCAGTTGCTATTACCCTAATGTACCACTCTAATATCAGAAAATTAAAGCTCGCATAAAATCATGAAACTCTTCCTAAGGAAGTATGTCGATTTTCAAAAAAATCGGCCTCGTCGAGACAAAAACATCTATGTATCACACTTTAAAATCCGTTTATAAATGCAGAAGTTATATAGAAAAATGTAAAAGCGCGACCCCTACGTTCGGCATAAAAAAATAAAAAATAAAAATTTTTAAAACTACCTTTCAATAATACTTCATATTCGAAGGTGTACGGCGAACTTTTTTTTTTTTACTTGTAACCTGGTACGCTCTAATGTACACACCGAATTTCATGTTTCTAGCTGTTGTCGTTTGATAGGTACCATTTTTATCCCTTTTGTCCCATTTCACCCGCTAAATCTTTTTTGTACTTTTTGATGATTACACGTTACTAGAGGAAGGTACGAAACAAATTTCGAGTGTATAAAAATCAGAATTTTTCAAAAAAAAAAAAAAAACTTAACTAGTCTAAATATTAGGGGTATTTTCAGTCCTTGTTAGGGAAAAAATTTTCCCTCTGGGCCGATTTCGTCCACTTCCACTTCTGCAACCATAAGACACATTTACGGAAAATGTCGACCTCCTAGTTCATTTCGTTCGGCCGCTAACGTGCTTTCAACAGACAGACGGACAGATGCACATAGCTAAATCGTCTTATAATTTTGCAAGGATACGGAATATATATACTTTATGGGGTCTCCGATAAATATTTCAAGGTGTTACAAACGAAATGACTAAAGTGAATATACCCCCACCCTGGAGGTGGAGGGTATACAAATTGTACCAACCAATTGACTGCAGCTAGAGTCATGAAATTCAGAGTATATATTCCTCGGAATGAGTAGACACGAAAAATAAAATGATTTTTCCAAATTCGTACTTTCAAGGATACGATGAGAACAGAGGGATAACAACCTTATACACCCTCCACCACGGAGTGCAATCCACAGTATTGCCGACTGATTAGAGGCTGTCGACTTTACATAGAAATTCAGAATCATTCAGATTCAATTTTCCAAAATTGTGATATTTTGTTTGCACATTGCGATATTTATTAACTATTTAAAGGCACACTTATGTGCACTGGTTTAAATAAATACACTATCATAATATTACTAGTCCTCTACTATACACTAGGATGGGTCACGAAAGTTTTTTTCGGCTTTTCCGAAGTGACAGCTAAAAATTAATATTTCTTGGAAAAATGTTGCAAAATAAAGAGTGATTTTTTTGAGGTTAGGATTTTCATGCATTAGTATTTGACAGATCACGTGGGATTTCAGACATGGTGTCAAAGAGAAAGATGCTCAGTATGCTTTGACATTTCATCATGAATAGACTTACTAACGAGCAACGCTTGCAAATCATTGAATTTTATTACCAAAATCAGTGTTCGGTTCGAAATGTGTTTCGCGCTTTACGTCCGATTTATGGTCTACATAATCGACCAAGTGAGCAAACAATTAATGCGATTGTGACCAAGTTTCGCACTCAGTTTACTTTATTGGACATCAAACCAACCACACGAATGCGTACAGTGCGTACAGAAGAGAATATTGCGTCTGTTTCTGAGAGTGTTGCTGAAGACCGTGAAATGTCGATTCGTCGCCGTTCGCAGCAATTGGGTTTGTGTTATTCGACCACATGGAAGATTTTACGCAAAGATCTTGGTGTAAAACCGTATAAAATACAGCTCGTGCAAGAACTGAAGCCAAACGATCTGCCACAACGTCGAATTTTCAGTGAATGGGCCCTAGAAAAGTTGGCAGAAAATCCGCTTTTTTATCGACAAATTTTGTTCAGCGATGAGGCTCATTTCTGGTTGAATGGCTACGTAAATAAACAAAATTGCCGCATTTGGAGTGAAGAGCAACCAGAAGCCGTTCAAGAACTGCCCATGCATCCCGAAAAATGCACTGTTTGGTGTGGTTTGTACGCTGGTGGAATCATTGGACCGTATTTTTTCAAAGATGCTGTTGGACGCAACGTTACGGTGAATGGCGATCGCTATCGTTCGATGCTAACAAACTTTTTGTTGCCAAAAATGGAAGAACTGAACTTGGTTGACATGTGGTTTCAACAAGTTGGCCACCAAGATCATGC
Organism: Polietes domitor; assembly: GCA_947397865.1. Taxonomy (NCBI): domain Eukaryota; kingdom Metazoa; phylum Arthropoda; class Insecta; order Diptera; family Muscidae; genus Polietes; species Polietes domitor. The sequence continues at coordinate 163,968,456 of OX377619.1, read as the reverse complement.
GATTTGACGCCTTTAGACTATTTTTTGTGGGGCTACGTCAAGTCTAAAGTCTACAGAAATAAGCCAGCAACTATTCCAGCTTTGGAAGAAAACATTTCCGAAGAAATTCGGGCTATTCCGGCCGAAATGCTCGAAAAAGTTGCCCAAAATTGGACTTTCCGAATGGACCACCTAAGACGCAGCCGCGGTCAACATTTAAATGAAATTACCTTCAAAAAGTAAATGTCATTGCAAATTTTTTGCGTTTTTTTTTTAAAAAAAAAGTTATCAAGCTCTTAAAAATCACCCTTTATATAGAAGGAATGAGCGTCTTTCGAATGATACCTAAATGAAGATACATTTTTGTGAACTAATTTAATACAGGAGAGCCCACATTTGCGAACTCGTTATAAAAAATGAGCGCTGTAGCGTCCGATATTTATCATTTAGGCGCCATTAGAAAGCTATTGACTGCAGCTATTTATTTTTTATAAAATATTAACAGTAAATACGAAAATTTTTTAAGTTTTCTTATGAAAAACACACAAAAAAATACTATAAACGTCCAATAATTCGACCAATAACTTGCAATAATATAATAAGTTACAATAATAATACAAGAATTAAAATTTATATTTAAAGTGTTTTCAAGGGTCTATTATTTTAGAAAAAAAATAATGACAGAAATACAACACGAAACAAATTACACGGGATGAATATGATTTTTATGGGTGTTTTCAGGAGCGTTTAGCTCACAGACGGCTTGATCCAGGAACGAAACATTTTGCTAATCATCATGAAAAAAATTCAAACTTTATTTTTAAGGGGTCTCTCCATTTGTATGGACCCCGACCCAGCCTAAGATATATAAGTATAATATTTCAAGTGTAATACAAAAGTGAATATGTGAGGCAGCAATCTTCAAAAATGTGCCAAAAATATTAGGTTAGTATCAGTCGTCATTAGAGAGAAACATTTTCCCTCAGGACCGATTTCGCCTATTTGCATTTTTTTATTCCAGCTACAGACCAATTTTTTCACGTCATAGTGGATTGCATACACATAATTTCATGTTTCTAGCTACAACTGTGTCCTTGGTACCACTTTTATTTTATTTCCATTTCGACCTTAAAAGTACGAATTTGGGGAAGTACTCTTATTTCGCTTATCGAATGTAAACAAAGAATTTCGTTTGCTTGATACCAAATTCATCCCGAATATCGAAAGATATCTCTATTTTTCGTGTCTACTCAATCTGAACATTGCACACAACGAATTTCACTATTCTAACTGAAACCGTTTGGTTGGTACTATTTTTATCCCCTTTCGGGTCATTTACCCCCACAAAAAAATATTTATGTTGGTACTATTTGTATCCCCTTTCGCGTCATTTACCCCCACAAAAAAATTATTTATGTTTCACAGTTAGATGAATGTATACACTGAATTTCATGATTTCAACTTCAGCGGATTGGGTGGTACCATTTTTATCCCTCTTTTCAAATTATATCCTTTAAAAGTAAGAATTTTGAAAAAACCACCTAATATACATGTGTACGCAATTAGATAGATGTGCATTCCAAATTTCATGTTTCTTGCTGTTATTGTATCATTGGTACCATTTTTATCCCTTTTCGTCCCATTTGGTCCCATAAAACATTTATTTACTTTTTGGTGCTTTCAGGCTACAAGAGGACTGTACGCAACAATTTTTTTCTAATAATCTAAATATTAGGGGGTTTTCAATCCTTCTTAGGGAACATTTTTTCCCTCTGGGCCGATTCCCCTATAAGAAACATTCAGGAGAAATTTGAACCTCCTATCTCATTTCATTCGGAAGCTAGCGTGCTTTCAACAGTCAGGCAGACGGACATGGCTAAATCGTCTTAGAAATTTACCTCGACCCACAATATATATACTTTTTGGGGTCGCCGTTGAATATTTTAAGGTGTTACAAACGGAATGACAAAGTGAATATACATACCCCCATCCTTAGGTGGAGGGTATAAAAATGGTAAACCAACTACAGAAATATGGTGTGTACATCCCTCTAATTGCGTAGACCCATAAAATAAAGATATTGTAGAAAGTCGTACTTTTAAGGGGATAAAAATGGTGCCAACCAAATGGCCCCAGCTAGAATCATAGAATTCGGTGTAAACATTCCTCTGACGGCATAGACACGCAAAATATAAAGTTTTTTCCAAATTCCAACTTTTACTTTTGCGGCAAAAAATTTTTGAATCATGAAGTTGAGTTATGTGACACCGTGTACGTGAGTGATAATGGATTGTGAAAATTTGTACTTTTGGAATTAAAATAGAATGGAAATGCAACCAACTGTAGCACCCACTATTTACGAATATTTATGGTATTTAAGCTTTTTTGAAGATTACTCTCTAATATTTACATTTTGAATTGACTTGAAGTATTGTTTCGATATACATATATAGTGTAAACGTATTTGTAGCATTGCCTTATAAGCGTGGTTTGAAATAATAAAAATTTTATATTTACTTAAAAAAAAATTATAAAAAAATAAAATTATTTTTTCAATATTTTTATTTGTTTTGGTTTGGTTATATTACAAAAATTTACATTTTCCTGTAATGCTACTACACTTTAATGAAAATTGACAGCCTCTGTGGGATGATGCAATTCATGGTGGAGGGTATATAAAGTTCGACCCGGCCGAACTTAACGCCATTTTTGCTTGTTTTATTTTCAGTCAATACACCAAATATACTCGCTAGAGAACTCCTAAATTATGAAGAAGAGAGATATACATTAGGGCGTACCTCAAAAAAAAAGTTCGCCGTACACCTTCGAATATGAAGTATTATTGAAAGGTAGTTTCAAAAAAAAAATTTTTATTTTTTTATGCCGAACGTAGGGGTCGCGCTTTTACATTTTTCTATATAACTTGTATTTATAAACGGATTTTAAAGTGTGATACATCGATGTTTTTGTCTCGACGAGGCCGATTTTTTTGTCTTTGAAGTCATTGAGCTCAAGCACCCCCTTCTGGTACTTACCCATCATTTCTCAGTTGCTACTACCCTAATGTACCACTCTAATAATCGAAAATTAAAGCTCGCATAAAATCATGAATCATGTTTGAGCTCAATGACCTCAAAGACAAAAAAATCGGACAAAAACATCGATGTATCACACTTTAAAATCCGTTTATAAATGCAGAAGTTATATAGAAAAATGTAAAAGCGCGACCCCTACGTTCGGCATAAAAAAATAAAAAAAATTTTTTTGAAACTACCTTTCAATAATACTTCATATTCGAAGGTGTACGGCGAACTTTTTTTTTTACTTGTAACCTGGTACGCTCTAATATACATACCTCTGAGGAGATGAAATATGAAACTGAACTGATTGAAAATAAATTCTAGAATAAGAAAGAAGTCTACTTTGACATTGGGAAACTTATCTCTATGTTCAGTCAATACTCCAAATAAACTCTCTAGAGAACTTATAAATTATAAGAGGAGATGAAATATGCCAGATATAATTTAGAAAACTAAACTGATTGAAAATAAACTCTAGAATAAGAAAGAAGTCTATTTTAAAATTTGATAAGATATTTCTATTTTCAGACAATACCCAACACTCCAAATAAACTCTCTAGAGAACTCCTTTTTTCCATGCTTTATATAAGGTTACTTTCTATATATGTTTGTGTGCCACAAAATTTGAAATCAATTTTTGAAAGCTTTTTTCTCAACCAATTTTGCTCAAATTTTGCACACTTAATCATTTTCGATGACAATACAAGGAAATGGAAAAATTTGACCAATTGGACAAAGGGGCGTGGCACCTCCCATACAAAGTTAAAACCTATTATTAAATATTGTCAGTTCTATGACACCTAGAGTGCTGAAATTTTGTGTAAGTGCATCTAGCATCAATGTGCATAGCTGTGCAAAAAATGGGCGGTATTGGAAAAGTGGGAGTGGCACCTCCCATACGAAGTTAAAACCTATTATTGAATATTGTCAGTTCTATGACTCCTAGAGTGCTGAAATTTTGTGTAAGTGCATCTAGCATCAATTCGCATAGTTGTGCCAGAAATGGGCGGTATTGGAAAAGTGGGCGTGGCACCTCCCATACGAAGTTAAAACCTATTATTGAATATAGTCAGTTCTATGACACCTAGAGTGCTGTAATTTTGTGTAAGTGCATCTAGCATCAATGTGCATAGATGTGCCGAAAATGGGCGGTATTGGAAAAGTGGGCGTGGCACCTCCCATACGAAGTTAAAACCTATTATTGAATATTGTCAGTTCTATGACACCTAGAGTGCTGAAATTTTGTGTAAGTGCATCTAGCATCAATGTGCGTAGTTCTGCCAAAAATGGGCGGTATTGGAATAGTGGGCGTACCACCTCCCATACGAAGTTAAAACATATTATCGAATAGTGTCAGTTCTATGACACGTATAGTGCTCAAATTTTGTGTAAGTGCATCTAGCATCAATGTGCGTAGTTGCGCCTAAAATGGGCGGTAATGCAAAAGTGGGCGTGGTACCTCCCATACAAACCACAAATTAAAAATCTATTATTTCTGCTCCTGATAACGCAGTAATTTTTCCTTCTACAAAAGATAACTAAAAAAGAATTTCTAGGCCCAATAGAATTCTGCTTGCATAAAGCATGGATTTGAAAAATTTCTTTTTTTGATTTACTAGTTCAGTTAATACTCAATACTCCAAATATACTCACTAGAGTATAAATTATAAGAGAGATAGATATACATTAGAGCGTACCAGGTTACAAGTAAAAAAAAAGTTCGCCGTACACCTTCGAATATGAAGTATTATTGAAAGGTAGTTTCAAAAAATTTTTTTTATTTTTTTATGCCGAACGTAGGGGTCGCGCTTTTACATTTTTCTATATAACTTCTGCATTTATAAACGGATTTTAAAGTGTGATACATCGATGTTTTTGTCTCGACGAGGCCGATTTTTTTGTCTTTGAAGTCATTGAGCTCAAGAATGATTCATGATTTTATGCGAGCTTTAATTTTCTGATATTAGAGTGGTACATTAGGGTAGTAGCAACTGAGATATGATGGGTAAGTACCAGAAGGGGGTGCTTGAGCTCAATGACTTCAAAGACAAAAAAATCGGCCTCGTCGAGACAAAAACATCGATGTATCACACTGAAGAAGTTATATAGAAAAATGTAAAAGCGCGACCCCTACGTTCGGCATAAAAAAATAAAAAAAATTTTTTTTGAAAATACCTTTCAATAATACTTCATATTCGAAGGTGTACGGCGAACTTTTTTTTGAGGTACGCCCTAATATACATATCCCTGAACTGATAGCAAGGTGTATTTATATCAGGTGAAAGCAGGAGCCCAGCTGACTGAAATTTTTGTCATTCAATTGTAACCGAAACTGTCAAATCCCATATATTTTGCTTTGATAGAATGGCTCACCATTCCAAAAATTATTTATATTTTGTTGTTGCCGAATTTGTTTTTTGCTCTGCTGCTATCACCTATATAAATTCGCCTTGACTGGTAGAAAATAAACTCTAGAAAAAGAAAGAAGTCTACTTTGAAATTTGAAAACTCATTTTTATTTTCAGTCAACAAATAAAATTGAAAACCAAAGAAAGTGGACGAACAAGAAGCTCCGTCGTACTCATTTAAAAAATCGAGCGAGTTACGTTAGATTAAAATGTGAAAAATAAAATTTAAGAGCGAGCTGTCGTCGGTTTTGACAGAAATCATTCAAAATAACATAAAAATTTCAAAATTAAGAACGTCGGGAACAAAGAAGAATACGATAATTTTTGCCTTATTTTTCAATAATTTTTTTTGCAATTAGTTAAAAAAAATAAAATAAGTAAAATGGTGACAAAATTCGAGTAAAATACGACACAGTTTCTTAGTATTTTAATGTTGTTTGTCGTTGCTTTGTGCTGTTTTCTTTAGTTGATTCACAATTAAACAAAAAACACGAAAAATATTCATTTTGAAACACCCATTCTTCACCTAAGAGTGGGAAAATGAGTGTCGCTCTTATATTTACATTTTAATCTAACGTAACTGTCAGAAATCAAAGAGTCGGACGGAACATCTTAATAGATTTTATTATTTTTGTTGAAAACAACATTAAGCCTTTTCACACTGCTCACACCTCGGTATACTTTTCGAACTGAATACAGTCCGGGTTGTCCAACTGTATGTGATCGAGTTCGGCAATCTTAACGCCCATGTCAGAATGTTGAAATATTTTCACACCCACAATGTTGGACAGTACATTGGCATAGGGCTTGGGTCCCACCCCATTGGGGTGACAGTTTTCCGGATCTCTATAGGCATACGAACAAAAGTACACACCATTGATGGCGATAAGGAATTCATTCGTTTTGCATGCAATGCCAATTTTAAGGGGTTTCTTGTAATCATAGGTCAAACCTCCATGAGTTTCGTGATCAAAATAACTGAAATTGTTTAAGGAAGAAGTTATTTTATTAGTAAACCTTAGCTCTACAATCGCTAGTTACTCGTGGGCAAAATAGTGCTGGGCAATGGGACGGGAGGTGTGACAGGAAATAGCCTTATCCTCGAACCTAATTTTCAGGTGCATTACTTGTGTCTCCGCGTGCGCATGTTTCAAGTTTATGAAGAAATGCTCGGTAGGCTGGCCATAGCAGCGCGCCGTTATCACCATCAAATGACCGGGCTTGAAACGACCGGGTATGTCATTGCTGAAGGCCAAGGCTGTGGGCAGATATGGAACATATGACGATGGTGGCCAAACGCAGGGATACGTTTTGCGATGATCGAGGCGTTTTATGAACTTGACATCGCCACCGATTTGTATGGCCTTCAAGTGTTCGATGTCGTCGCGATAGAACAGCTGCAGTTTATGCTCGCCATTCAGCGATATTCGGAATGTGGTGTCCAACATGTGTATATTGATGTTGATGTCGCCCTTTAAGAGTTCACACTTGGCCACCGTGACATCACCCCACTGGGTGTTGGCGGCGATTTCACTTTTCTCGAAATTCACCACAACATTTAAGCCAATCTCGGCCTGAGGATGTTTAGAGAGTTTTTCCTTGGCCAAGGTTATGTGAAAACTGAAATGATAAAACAAGAACAACAAAATTATGATTTAAATCCGGAAATGAAAATCGAAATTGAGGAAATACAGGTTCATACGGAGAAATAAACTATTGAAAATGAGAAAAAAACCAACTGAAATTCAGAAATCTAAAAACAAAATTAAAATTGAGAAAAAATAAATTGAAATTGAGAAATGTAAATTGAAATTGAAAAAATGAAAATGAAAACTGGAAACTGAAATTCAGAAATGAAAATTGAAATGAAAAAAAAACAAATTGAAATTGAGAAAATGCAAATTGAAATTTAGAAAAGGTAAAATAAATTGAAATTGAGAAATGTAAAATGAAATTGAGAAAATACAATTTGTATGTCAGAAGTGTAAATTGAAATTGAGAAAATACAAATTTAAATTCAGAAAATGTAAATTGAAATTGAGAAAATGAAAACTTAAATTCAGAAAAGTAAATAGAAAATGAGAAACTACATTTTGAAATTCATAAAAGTAAATTGAAATTAATAAAATACAATTTGATACTTAGAAATAAACAATTGAAAATGAGAAAAAAATTTAAATTCACTAACGTAAATTGAAATTGAGAAAAAAGCAAATTGAAATTCAGAAATGTAAATTGAAATGCAAATTGAAATTGAGAAAAAAAGAAAATTAAAATTCAGAAGTGTAAATTACAATTGAGAAATTACATATTGAAGTTGAGAAAATACAAATTGAAAATGAAAATTGAAATTCAGAAATGTAAATTAAAATTCTGAAATCTAAATTGAAATTGAGGAAATACAGTTGAAAATGAGAAAATACAAATTGAAATTCACAAAAGTAAATTGAAATTAAGAATAAACAAATGGAAATACAGAAAAAATAAATTGAGAAATGCAAATTGAAACTGAGAAATGAAATTCAGAAAAATTAAATTGAATATAAGAATATGCAAATTGAAATTCAGAGATGAAAATTGAAATTCAGAAATGTAAATTGAAATTCAGAAAAACAAATTGAAATTTAGAAATGTAAATTGAAATTGAGAAAATACAAATTTAAAATGAAAATCGAATTTCAGAAATGCAAATTGAAATTGAGAAAATACAAATTGAAATTCAGAAAAATAAAATTGAATATAAGAATATACAAATTAAAATTCAGAAAAATAAAATTTAATATAAGAATATACAAATTGAAATTCAGAGATGAAAATTGAAATTCAGAGATGAAAATTTAAATTCAGAAAAACAAATTGAAATTCAGAAATGTAAATTGAAATTGAGAAAATACAAATTGAAAATGTAAATTAAAATTCAGAAATCTAAATTGAAAATGAGAAAATACATATAGAAATTCACAAAAGTAACTTGAAATTGAGAATAAACAAATTGAAATTCAAAAATGTAAATTGAAATTGAGAAAAACGAATGAAAATACAGAAAAATTAAATTGAAATTGAGAAAATACAAATTGAAATTGAAATTCAGAAAAATAAAATTGAATATAAGAATATACAAATTGAAATTCAGAAATTCAGAAAACAAATTGAAATTGAGATATGCTAATTGAAATTGAAAAAAAAAACGATTTGAAATTCAGAAGTGTTAATTGAAATTCAGAAAATACAAATTGATATTGAGAAAATACAATTTGAAATTGAGAAAATACAAATTGAAAATAAAAATTGAAATTCAGAAATGAAAATTGAAATTCAGAAAATACAAATTGAAATTGAAAAAAAAAAACAATTTGATATTGAGAAATAAACAATTGAAAATGAGAAAATACAAATTGAAATTCAAAAAAGTGATTTGAAAAATCTTCAATTCAATTTTGCATTTTCTCAATTTCAATTTGCATTTCTCAATTTCACTGTGCGTAGGCCAAAATTCTGAAATAATCTTCAAAATATCAAATTTTAGCCAAAAACCTCAGAATTTCTGGATATGAAGATTTGTCCGTCCACTGTGGCAACACTTTAGTTGATGGAACTACTGGCAAATGAAAGCTAGTCGTGTCTAGTTTCTGGAGTAATCTTCAAAATACCAATTTTTAGCGAAAAACGCATAAAATTGAAAGAATGATTTATGCGTTCACTATGGCCAAATGGAAATACTTTAGGCGCAGCGCAAAGTGGAATATTTTCATAGAAGCTGCGGAAAAAATTAGTAGGAATAGAGCTAGGACCATGAAATTTCGTGAAATTAGATCAAAAAGAATTTTTTTTGTAAATCCGCCCACAGCCTCGCCTACCTCTCATGTAAGTTAAAATGAAAAAAAAACGTGATAAATTTCTTAGTTTAATATATATTTTAGTATAAATCATTACCAGTGATATCACTTGAGTCCACAATTAAATGAAAACTGTCAGTGCCACGCCCAACGGTCAAATAAAAATTTTAGGTGTTTATACCCTTTTCCAAAAGAGGGACTAAAAAGACCCCTGTATTGTGGAGTTAGAGGGTTAACATGTACTACAAAAATGTTCCTCGTAGTGTTTTAAGTAATTTTTCTGAACACATCATATACTTCAAATGTACCGATCACAAGGTTAAAGGGTTAACATGTTCTACAAAAATGTTCCTCGTAGTGTTTTAAGTAATATTGCTGAACACTTGATATACTTCAAATGTACATATGACAAGGTTACCTATGCCGATTCATCATAAAAGGGACATTTTTACCCTCTAGCTACTCAATATAATGGTTTTTGCAAAAAATTACCCAAAAACCATTATATTGAGTAGCTAGAGGGTTAAAATGTTCTACAAAAATGTCTCCCGTGGTGTTTTAAGTAATATTGCTGAACACATCCTACACTTAGTGTGCCAGGATCACAAGGTTTTCTTTGCCGATTCATCATACCGATGAGCAAAAGGGGGGAAAATATTCACCCCCTCCCTAAAATGATCTACATACGTAAACATTCAAAACCCTGATACACATATATTCTTTGTTATTTTTTTGTGTTCCACAGTGTAATTATTGACACTTACCGTTTGGCATTTTTCGCCGCTGTCACATCAATATCAAAGTATTGACCACACTCCAAGTGCTGAGCCAGTAGGCCATTAAACTCGATGGCCAAGTCTTCCATTGGAGCGGATGAAATTTGTGACAATAGAAAAAAATATAAAGAATGACTGACAAAATAACAAAGCAGCAGCTGATATTTATGCATATTAATGTAATCAAATATTCAACAGTAATGTCCATAATAATATCACACATCGTTCGCCGCTACGGGAAGTTAAACAGCGGACCTTCTGCTTGCTACTACGGCACTCTAACCATCCCAGCTATCCTCTGTTGTGAGTGGCGAATAACTAAAGCATAACGTTTTTAGCTAGAATTGACCATTGGGTACTTAATAAAATATTAGGTCAATTAAAAAATTAAATATTTGAAGTACATTAGTAAAACAAGAAAATTTATAAAATTATACAAAATTAAACATTTATTATTATTATTTATTTATAAAAAATAATAATTATATATAATTTTCCTGCGACATGATTCGAACCCAAGACCTTGTGGTTGCAACTCAGACACCCTACCTCTGTGACTACACACGAAAAATTGTGAAAAATGTTATTCTTTAAAATTTTAACAACTTTTTTGGAAGTGGTTCAAAAGAACTTCCTCAAATATCCAAATTGAAATATGCAAATTGAGATTTTGAGATGTGCTTCTTGCGGAAGTACTACTACCAGTTTTTTCATGCTGCATACTTTCAGTTAGAAAGCAAATGAACTTTTATTTTGTTGCCTAGTGTAATTGGTAGCTTTTGTGGTTCTATTCCAAGCATGTATGCGTTCATTTTATTATTGTGGAACTTGAGGTTGGTCAATTAATATTTTTAGATGGATTTAATTAAATGATAACATCGGTCTGAGCGATAGTTCTCGAAAATGCGCCAAAATGCTGACCACAGGCTCTCGCCAAAACAAAATTGACTACAGCAAAGAGCAGAAGTATAGCATAGAAATTAAATAAATCCGTAGAAATGCTAAAAAAATCAAAAGTTTGATTGCAATGCAAGTTTCTTAACAAATAACTTATAGTTATATCTGTATCCTTTCTTCAGTTACGTATGGGGCATTCCACGTCAAATCGGACAGTTAAAAAAATATATTTTTTTGATTTCCTCCATTTTTTATATTTTTTAGTACCCACTAAAAAACACCCCCTGGTATACTTTGAGTTTTTTCTGATTACTCGTTAAAAAGATATAGCTTTTTTATAATCGTTAAATTGTAGTTCTTTTTTCAGTCTTTTGTTCATAACTTCGACAATAATGGTCCGAATTAGATATTTTTTTTATATTTTTTGTTTGAAGTACTTTTCAGAAAAATATTGAAAAAAATATTCACAATGTTTTTGTATACAAATTTTGATTTTTTAAATTAAAACTTTATTTTTAATTGTTTGTACTCTTCGATCTTTTTATTTAAACATCTATTTATTCTGTAAATTTTTAGGTTTGGTTGAAAGTGGGCCTATAAAAATTACTATGTTTTTTAATTTTTTTTTCGTGTTTCCAAATTTCCAAAATCCAATATAAAACTTCTTGTTTCTTTCAACCGAAGGTAACCAGCTCTTATAACTTAATAAATAACTAATACTTGATATATCAAATCAACATTTGCAAAATTTTCTTCATTTGGCTTCTCATGGTTCACTTTCACAGTAGGTATTTCTATAAATTGAAATTGAGAAAATTGAAATTCAATTGCAAATTGATTATTCAGAAATGAAAATTAGAATCGAGAAATAAAAAATTTATATTGGGAAATGAAAAATTGAAAATGAGAAAAAACAAATTGAAATTGATAATATACTAATTGCTATTGATAAATAATATAAAGACATTTGAAGAAAAATTGACTTGAAATAGTGAAATGAATATCACCACGCCACGCAAGTGTCTCGTGGACCAAACATCCTTGTCATGGGTGGTATTTCATCCTCAGGCGTTATTCTGATGAATAGGTGTCGTGGATCATTTAAAGCACATGAGGCCAGAGATTGGGTAAGGGAATTACTAAATAGATGGGAGGAACTCGGAAATCACTTAGAGGACCTATTTGTAGTTTGCGACAACGCTCCATGTCACTGCCAAATTGAAGCCGTTTTTGAAAATACAACAGCTAACATTCTCCCATGTTGGCCCATACAGTTCTATGTTAAATCCCATAGAATATATATGGTCCAAAATAAAGGCATGTGCAAAAGAACCCATCTCAACATACCAAATTTATCCCCATCGGCGAACAGCACTTCGTCTAACAATAGGCGAAGCTACAACCATAATTACTGCTGGTGACTGCGCCTGAGCAGTTCAACATTCCACGATTTTCTATCACAGATCTATAGAATGGGAGGATATTCCTGTTGAAGAATAGTTTATATATATAATTCGGCTTTATATTGTTTTTTCCTCATACTATTCTGATTTATAAACTTTTAATAATAATTCTCAATTTCAACGTTGGTTTTATTATATTAGTATTTTAATTCCCCAATATTAATTTGTCTCTTCTCAATATCAATTTGTTTATTCTCAATTTCAGTTTTCATTTCTGCATTTCAATTTGCAGTTTTTCAATTTCAAATTTTATTTCTCAATTTCAAATTTTATTTCTCAATATCAATTTTCATTTAAAATCTCATTTTCAATTTTATTTTCTGAATTTCAATTTGCATTTCTGAATTTTATTTTATATTTTTTCAATTTCAATTTCTTTATTTATTTATTATGAATTATAATACAAAGTAAATTTATATTCTAATTTTGGGACCAGGGATTGAGCCGGGGTGACTAAGACCATTGTAGCTAGTTATTGCAGCGATAGACCAGAGCCTGTGGTCTACATATGGAGCAGTTGGAAGACGACCACTCCTACCGCCCATACAGCAAACTATTCTAGTTGGGTGGAACTCAATGTTAAATCAACGAGAATTTTTCGCGGTCTTCCGATTTTGATGACAATTGGTGAGGGTGTTTGGTATTGTATGATGGAATTATTATTTTTATACCTTCGACCACAGGATGGGGGTATACTAAGTTTGTCATTCCGTTCGTAACACATTGAAATATCTACCTGAGACCCTATAAAGTATATATATTCTTAATCGTAATAAAATTCTAAGACGATCCAGCCATATCCGTATGTTAAAAGCACGCTAGCATCTAAACGATAGGAGTTAGGAGGTCCAAATTCTCACCTAGAAATACGAAATTCGGTTTGTACATTCCTATAATTGAGTGGATACATAATATAAAAGTATTTTTTCCAAATCGTACTTTTAAGTGGTGAAATGAGAATAGAGGGATAAAAGAGGGATAACCAACCAAACGGTTGCACCTAGAATAATGAAATTCCTCTGATTGTGCAGACACATAAAATTAAGGGATTTTTCGAAATTCGTACTTCTAGGAGGAGATCAAATAAAAAAGGGGATACAAAATTTACCAACCAAATGGCCGCAGTTAGAATCAAGAAATTCGGTGCGTAGACACGAAAATTAAAAAGATTTTTCCAAATTCGCTTTTCAAGGGACACAATGGGTACAGAGGGATAAAAATGGTACGCTCTAAACGGCTACCGTTAGATTGATGAAATTCTCTGTGTACATCCCTCTAATTACTTAGACACGCAAAATAAAGAGATTTTCGAAAGTCGTACTTTAAGGGGCAAAAGTGGATAAAAATGGTACCAACTGTATGGCCGCAGCTAGAATCATGGGATTCGGTGTATACATTCCTCTGACTGCATAGGCACGCAAAATTAAAAGATTTTTTCCAAATTCGTGCTTTATTTTTTACTTTTACGACAAAAATGGAAAAGTGATAAAACTGGTAGGGAGCAAATGGCTAGAATCTGTGTACGTAAGAGATAATGGATTTTCAAAATTTGTACTTTTGGAATTAAAATAGGATATATGGTCGATATTTCAAGGTGTTACAAATGGGATGACAAAGTTAGTAAACCCCCATCCTGTGGTGGAGGGTATAAAAATGGACCAAAAAGTGTTAAAATTGTGCATAACATAGTTTTCATTTCCAAAAATCGAATTTGCAATACTTACATTATTTTATACAAATTTCCAAACCAGTGTGAGCTTTAATGGTAACATCAATTTAGGAACATTTTATTTAGCTTCTCCCTTAAATACATTAAATCTTAAATTTTTGTGTGTTTTTCTATATTTGCACAATCCGTACTATCACACTGTATATGATCGATTTCGGTCACCTTAATGCCTTCCACCACTTTCACAACCATATTGGATAGATCGCTCTTAAAGGGATCCCTATAAGCAAAACTGCAAAAATATGCACCATTCACAGCGATGACAAAGTCCTGCTCTCGACAGCCTATGCCCAGGCGAAAGGTTTTATTGAAATCGAATGGAAAGCCACCGTGTTGCTCCTCCAGGCCAAAACTAAAATTATGCACAACATTATAACAGCTTTAACAAGGATCCTGTGGTATACTCACCTGAAAACTCCATTGACTCCCTGCAGCATAGTGTTGCGCACCACCAGACCGCTTTTGAAGCGAGGATTAAAATGTAACATTTGCGTTGGATTGCAGGCATGTTTCACATATACAGCGAATTGACTTGTGGCCGGGCCAAAACATCTGCCCGTCAGTACTATCAAATGGCCCGGTTTCAAACGGATCGGTATATCATAGCTGTAGTATTGGCCAGTGATGCGGCTAGTGGCTGGGGGCCACAGCGCCGGATATGTTTGGCGGTGATCCACTCTCGTTATTAGCTTAACATCACCGCCCACCTGTATGGCTTGTAGGGCAGCTATGCTGGAGCGATAATACATTTTCAATACATGACGGCCATTTATGGACACATGGAAACTGGTCTCATCCAGATGGATATTAACACAAAACGCATGCGCTGGTGTAAGCACTGCCACTGAGGTTTTGCACTCGGCCGTTTCGGCTGCTCCCCAGTTATAAGCGAAGCGCGCGTTGGCTGAGATTTCTTTAATGTTGTCTAGCTTCAGCAGAACATGTAAGCCGATATCGGCTTCTGGGTGTTCATTTAACTTCATTTCGGCCAATGATATATGGAAGCTGTGGAAGAACAAGTTGTAGGTGGTATTTATTTAGCTCGGTTATAAAAATATATAAACTAGTGTTTTATTTATTAATATTGAAAAGGAAATTCTGCTAAAGGCTTCAAACATCGTTTTAATTACAGAAATAGTGAAATCGTCCAAGCAAAAAATAAAGCAATATTACTCTTCGTTGTTCTCTGTTAATGTGTGTTTTTAAAGCATACTTTAGGGATGTAAAGTTATATGGCATTCTAGCTGCAAATTGAAGGCGAAATGATATGCCTAAAAATATACTCTGAAAATATTGTGCTGATTGATGCCACATATATATAACATGGTTTTATGGAATAATCCATCAATTAACACAAAAAGTTTGCGTTTAGGTCTATCTAATTTGGAGATCATTATGTGCCAGACACGTTCATTCGTATCATACAGGAATACGGATTGGGGTGGTTTCAGGTCCAATGTGGCAGAGAGACTTGTCTTGGATTTCCCTCCTTTGGATAGGAATATTCGAAATGATGAAATTGATTCTTTTGTTAATAAATTTTCTTCTGTCATTAATGAGGTTTCGGATATTCATTCGGCCAGGGTCGAATGTTCTGGTAGGAGATTTATTATTTCGGATCGCATCAGGAAACTTTTTAGGGTGAAATATTTTTGGCAGAGGCAACTTAAGAGAATTTTTCATAGGACGTTGAACAGGAATCATCCCGAACGTCTTTCTGAACAGATCGCTTGATCAAGATAATTATTATAAATTGAGATTGAGCAAGCACGAATTTTCCATGAACGTGTTAGAAAAATTAGACCTGGACCAAGGGCTTCCAGGGAGATATATGGAATCGTTGGAAACAGGAAAGGGGCGAGATTATCAGAGATTTCTGTAGATGGTGAGAATGTGGAGAGTTTGGATGCAAATCTGAGTTGTCTGAAGGATCATTTCGGTTCGATTTATGGTGGTTCTTCCCCCGATAGGGATACTCACGAAATAGATGATACAGTTCAGAATCGCTTAGGTTCCCTTCCTGATAATTTATACACTTTCAGTCGAGATTTTCCTGCGGATAACTCTCAGGGGAATCCTGGACTAGTATCGCCGAATTCTGTAGCGACTTATGCAAGGGCACTGAATAATAAAAGATTCACGGGTTTGGATGGAATTACCAATTTTATTATTAGAAGGAAGCATTTGGATTTTTGGCGGTCATTTTCAATAATTGTTTGAGTGTTGGTTATTTTCCTGATGCTTGGAAGGAGGCTAAGGTATGTCCGTTGAGAAAGAAACCAGAAATTTCTGATATAGTCAATATAAGACCAATATCTTTACTGTCGAATGTAGGGAAACTTTTCGAGAAGGTGATAATGGATAGAATGGATGTCAATGTCGAGGGGGGGATATATTCCTGATTACCAATTTGGTTTTCGGAAGGGCCATTCGACGACACATGCTTTAATTGAATTTCATGGTGACATTATAACCAATTTGAGACAGCGAAGGTGTACGGTGGTCGTTTCTCTTGTCATAGAGAAGGCTTTCGACAGGGTATATCAACAAGAAATATTATTTAAGATGCTTAGAATAGGATTTGACCCGCATATAGTAAGACTGCTTCGAAGTTTCTTTACTAATCGGAAGTTTTGTGTACACTTGGATGGAATGTGCTCCACACTGGGTGTGGTGAACTGTGGGGTGCCACAGGGCTCAACGTTGTACGTTGTCATTTGTACAATATTTTTATTAGCGACTTTCCACACGAATTTGCAGGATCGATTGGTTTATTATATGCTGATAATTCGTTACTTTATGCCCATCATGAGTCTCCTGTCAGCGCATCATGAGTCTCCTGTCTCGTCACCTTGCGGAGGTTCGTAGGTATTATGAAGAATGGGGTATTAAAGTTAATACGTCGAAATTTGAGACGATATGCATCCGGAATGCTTCCAGGAAGTGTAAGGCATATGTGGTGCCGGAGAGCAAAGGCCTGAGATTATTTAGTAATGGCATTGAAATACCTTTCATGGGACGGATTAAGTACCTCGGTGTCCACTTCAATAGACTAATGAAATTTAATGAGAACGCTAGAATATTTCTAAAGAAGGCATACAAGATAAAGGGCTCGTTTGGCAAACTTTTCCATAATAGAAGTCTTCCGGTGGAAACAAAGCTTCTGCTGTATAAGACGTGTATACGCCCTGTTATTTTGTATGCATTTCCTATTTGGTTTGCAATTTTTCCAACTGTTATGAAGGAATTAGAGGTAATGGAGCGCAAGGTTCTTAGGCTTTGCACTGGTGAACCTTTTGAACACAGCACGAAACGCTATTCGAATAAAGTGGTTTATGAATGTGCGGATGTTGTTCCTCTGGCTACATATGGTTTAGCCATGTTAGAGAGATTTATTGACAGAGCTCCTCTTCATGAGAATTCTCTGGTGAGGCGGATTGCAGATGACCAGGTGGAATTGGAATTGGAATACTTCCAATTATCTCTCTCCGTTTGGTTTTGACGGGCCATTTGATGATTCTCTGGCGACACCGAGATTTTATGTTACTGCTTGTCACGGTACAAATAGAGGCTGAGATTTTATCTTTTTCATTTTCGCTCTGTACATATTATTATTTTAGTTTAGTTGTAAGATTTTAGGTTAAGTTTTATTTTTAAGATAGTCTAAGTCACTACATTTAGCAATTGTTCGCTATATATATGTTAATGCCGGGAGCAAGCATGTAATCTATTCTTACTGGATCATTTTAATTTATTTCACACACTGATATGAGAAAGTTTGCTACTGTATTTCATATATTATCAGTTCTAAAATAATACATTATAGTTTTTAATACACTTTTTCTTATAGATATATTTGATTATTATAAGCAACAAGATATGAAAACAAATCAGTCTCAATAAAGAATTCAATTCAATTCAATACCACAAAAAGTAATTATTCCGAAATTTTTTGCAAATGTTGAACTGATATATTGAGCCTGAGTAATTTAATAAGTTATCAGAGCTTGTTGCCATCGCTTAGAAGATACAATGACTTTTATTAGAAATTTCCAAATCGTAAAAAGCAAAAAAAATCCATCAGGCCTTTGGGCATGGCACTTATAATTTTATTTAATCGTGGACTCAACAGAAATCACTGGCAATAATTTATATGTTACATGGGAAGATTTTTAATAGATATAAATGTTTTAATAATTTATTTTCGTACTTCTGCTAGCCACACAAAGACGATATGGGTATCAAATGAAAGAGTGGAATATTTTTTAAAAATACTTTAAATTTCATGCTTTTTCATACATTAGATTCGATGATCCATCAATTACCACAAAGAGTAATTATTCCGAGATTTTTTGCAAATGTTGAAGTGATATATTGAGCCTGAGTAATTTATTAAGTTATCAGAGCTTGTTGCCATCGCTTAAAAGATACAATGACTTTTATTAGAAATTTCCAAATCGTAAAAAGCAAAAAAAAATCCATCAGGCCTTTGGGCATGGCACTTATAATTTTATTTAATCGTGGACTCAACAGAAATCACTGGCAATAATTTATATGTTACATGGGAAGATTTTTAATAGATATAAATGTTTTAATAATTTACTTTCGTACTTCTGCTAGCCACACAAAGACGACATGGGTATCAAATGAAAGAGTGGAATATTTTTTAAAAATACTTTAAATTTCATGCTTTTTCATATATTAGATTCGATGATCCATCAATTACCACAAAGAGTAATTATTCCGAGATTTTTTGCAAATGTTGAACTGATATATTGAGCCTGAGTAATTTATTAAGTTATCAGAGCTTGTTGCCATCGCTTAAAAGATACAATGACTTTTATTAGAAATTTTCAAATCGTAAAAAGCAAAAAAAAGTCCATCAGGCCTTTGGGCATGGCACTTATAATTTTATTTAATCGTGGACTCAACAGAAATCACTGGCAATAATTTATATGTTACATGGGAAGATTTTTAATAGATATAAATGTTTTAATAATTTACTTTCGTACTTCTGCTAGCCACATAAAGACGATATGGGTATCAAATGAAAGAGTACAATATATTTTAAAAATACTTTAAATTTCATGCTTCTACATATATTAGATTCGCATTGACAACCATTTCAAGTTTCCCCCTTAAAAAGAAAAATATGAACTATAAACTAAGGGGGAACTTTGAAATGATTGGAAATGCTAATATGATATAGATACAATTTGAAGTATTTTAAACAGATATTCCACTCTTTCATTTGCATACGAAAACAACTGGCAATACTTTATATTTTCGTATCTAATAAAATAAGTAATTTATTTTCATGTTACATGGAAGATTTCCAAAAGATATAAATGTTTTAATAATTTATTTTCGCACTTCTGCTAGTCACACAAAGACAATATGGATATCAAATGAAAGAGCGGAATATCTTTTAAAAATACCTTAAATTTCATGCTTCTTCTTATATTATATTCGCGTTAACAACCATTTCAAGTGTTCCCTTAAAAATAGAAATATGAACTATAAAATAAGAGAGGAAAATGTAAATAATTGTAAATGCTAAACTAATACAGATAGAAGCATACAATTTGAAGTATTTTTAGCAGATATACCACTCTTTCATTTGCTACCCATATCGCCATTATGCGACTTGCAAAATTATGAAAATAAATTATTAAAACATTTATAATCTTTGTAAATTAAAAAACAGATTTTCGTACCTTTTGCACACTTATATGCCTGTAACTTAGTTTCTATCAAAAGTTTTTCACAACTTTCACAACGAATTTAATAAGAATAAACCTGGAGCTTTCGATCACTGTATAGCTTATTTAACCCATTTTGACCCAGAGTTCGATTAATCAAACAGTACGCTGTAAGAAACAGCGAAAAAAAAACAATTTGGCTGGGCTTTAATGGGTTAAGAAAACTTTTTCACATACTTTGACACTCTTTTTGCACATTATTTTGTTTGGTAGCCATACCACTTGTAATTATATATAAATAACACATTTAGTGAGGATTAAAACTCCGCTTTGTATTTAAAAATCCCTCTGTAATTGACTGAGTTCTTGAAGTTTTCGCTAAAACAAAATTGTTGCAAAAGCACAAGTTTTGGTCATTCCAATTGAAATCTATCATAATTTTACGAATACTAAAAAATACGACAAAAAGATAAAAGCGATGGAAAAAAATAAAAGATCTTCAATTAAAAAAATACCCAAATTACCAAAGTGGGGAAAATGTTTTCCAAAAATGGGGATTTTTTCTACAAAAATGGTCGTCATGCTTTTTTTACCACTTTTATCTACTTTGCAGAATTTCAAGTATGTTTACTAGACTTATGAGAAATTTGAACTGGTATGACCGAAACGATTGACTTACCTTTTTGGTGAGGCGGTGGTTTGGACATCGATCTCAAAATATTGGCCATACTCCAAGTTCTTGGCCAACTTTCCATTGAATTCGGTAGCCAAACTTTCCATTTCTTATTACGAGTAGAAGTATATATAGAATATATTCTTATATTTTTTGCAGCAAATACTTTGCCTTCGTCGTGACTGTTACCGCTGAATTCACCAACTGCAAATAAACCACGAGCCAGCACATTGATAAGCTTCAGGCGTGCGGGTATTTTAAAAACGGCTCCCATACAGTGAGGAGCAAAACTATAGCAGATATATTTCCTGGACAGCCACAAGATTTATTTTTTTTTTAATTTTGATTTTATCGAATCAATATGGATATTATGAAATTATTTTATTATTATTATTCTACTATAATATTTGCCAAAGCCATGTAATATAAATAAAAACTATTAATTTTGCAAGTCAATTTAGTTTTAAAATTTGAAATTCTTGTCCTTTACTTATTTCTGGGTTACACCAATATTTAACAAACGAGAACAGCTACATCTCTCTGATTGTACTTTAAAGGGTAAACTTGCGAAAAGAGGGATCAAAATGGTACTCAATATATGACTGAAGTTAAAATCATGAAATTCGAGAGAGATAAAGGCATTTTTTTAGTTTTTGATTTCTAGGAATTAAGTTCGGCTGGTCCAAATCCCATATAACCTCCACCATGAAGTACATTGCACAGTCTTTCTACTTTGCGTAGATGTATAGTAATATATTGGGAAAACTATGATATTTTATGCTAATTATAATATTTGTTAAAATAATTAAAGCTTTATTATTATATGATACTAGCAAATACCCGCTACTTCGTACGCGGAAAAATGGTTTGGTATTGACAGTAGTTTGTATCTGTATTCAAACTGTTTTTTTATATTTTGAAATTGCCTTATTGTAAGAATATTACTTTCAGCGTTTATACGTAGTCAATAGTTTAATTTATTGGCACAAAATGAAAAAAAATTTCTACAAAAAAATCATATAAAGTAGAAAATTATTTGCACGTTTCTTTCTTAAGCTGTGAAAATTATACTCTCACTACAGAGTAGGAGCGTATATATCATTAGGGATAAAAAAGTGTAACGCATTGAAGGAGAGATTTAAAACCATAAGTATGTCCCAAGTCCCTTTCACGTCTGTCTGGCTCGCTGGCATACACGATAACTCTGGAAGGGACTTAATGAATTTATTCAAACTCTGCACATAGTACTATTTTTCCAAACTTAGTTTAAATTCGGAAATGGGAAAATTGATATACATCTTATGGTACTAATACACGTATACTCCATATTCCAAAACAAACGACCCGTACGTAAAATTAAACCTAATATAACTTCAATATTTTCCTCGCAAATTGACATAAGCTTTGGTCAAAATAAAACTGATAAAACTTCCATACGTATGGATGAAATTAGTAGCAATTTGAGATTTTAAAATGTTTTTATAATCATTTTAAACCTACAAAATATGTATGCTTTTTCGCGTCCTTTGTAGTCCCTATCCAAGTGAAAATTAAAACCATAACTTCTGTAGCGGTGCGTGACTTGAAATCTGAACTTATAAATGGAACAAACATTTTGTATCTATCTTTTATTTTGCCGGGATAATAAATATAATCTTCACAGATAACTCTTTCTGTGCCGCTTGTGCCCTTAAACATCCCTTTTACTCTATTTCCCCCCTAAAACTATGCATTTCGAAAAAAACTTTGTTTTTTCAATAAATCCAATTTAATTACACAGTGCAACAGGAAAAAATATAACCATATACGGACACTACTACGTGATAAAAGACCAGTTTTGCCCAAAGTCATGCATTCCGTTTTGGAATTTTTGATTGACTCCCTGAGGCAAAGTTTTAGCTCTTGTCATAAAAAACAAAAACTTCAAAGGTCAAAATCGCAAAAAAAATTAAAAAAAAAAACGATTTTTTTTTTAAATTGTTCCCCCTCTTCAGGTCTATAGGTAGCAAGTGAAAACTTTCCAGATTTTTTTTAATTTCATTTGTTTTTTTTCTTTACTTCAACATTGAGATACTCCGCTATCTAAAGAGTGATTTTTTTGAGGTTAGGATTTTC
This sequence comes from Polietes domitor, assembly GCA_947397865.1. Taxonomy (NCBI): domain Eukaryota; kingdom Metazoa; phylum Arthropoda; class Insecta; order Diptera; family Muscidae; genus Polietes; species Polietes domitor. The sequence continues at coordinate 163,945,798 of OX377619.1, read as the reverse complement.
ATGCATTAGTATTTGACAGATCACGTGGGATTTCAGACATGGTGTCAAAGAGAAAGATGCTCAGTATGCTTTGACATTTCATCATGAATAGACTTACTAACGAGCAACGCTTGCAAATCATTGAATTTTATTATCAAAATGCGTGCTCTGTTAAGAAAGTTCAGAAAGAAAGAAATTGTGTTCAGCGACGAAGCTCATTTTTGGCTCAATGGGTACGTAAATAGGCAGAATTGTCGATTTTGGAGTGAATATCAGCCAGAAGAATTGCAAGAGCTACCAATGCATCCAGAAAAAGTCACAGTTTGGTCCGGTTTATGGGCTGGTGGCATCATTGGACCGTACTTCTTCAAAGATGATGCGAATCGTAACGTAACTGTGAATGGTGAGCGCTACCGTGAGATGATATCCAACTTTTTTTTGCCCAAAATGGAAGAACTGAACTTGGTTGACATGTGGTTTCAACAAGATGGCGCTACATGCCACACAGCTCGCGATTCTATGGCCATTTTGAGGGAAAACTTCGGAGAACAATTCATCTCAAGAAATGGACCGGTAAGTTGGCCACCAAGATCATGCGATTTGACGCCTCTAGACTATTTTTTGTGGGGCTACGTCAAGTCTAAAGTCTACAGAAATAAGCCAGCAACTATTCCAGCTTTGGAAGACAACATTTCCGAAGAAATTCGGGCTATTCCGGCCGAAATGCTCGAAAAAGTTGCCCAAAATTGGACTTTCCGAATGGACCACCTAAGACGCAGCCGCGGTCAACATTTAAATGAAATTATCTTCAAAAAGTAAATGTCATGGACCAATCTAACGTTTCAAATAAAGAACCGATGAGATTTTACAAATTTTATGCGTTTTTTAAAAAAAAAAAGTTATCAAGCTCTTAAAAAATCACCCTTTATTACAAACATAATAAAACAAATTTTGTTCTTTATGACAGGAGCAACAACTTTGCCTCAGAGAGTAAATCAAAATTCCAAACGGTTTGCAAGATATGAATGAGCCTGAGAAAATGGTCACCTTTTTGCAAAAATTACACCATTATCACATAATGGTGTATTGTAGCTAAAAACATTTTATCCTTTTTACCCATTTTATCCCTACAACATCTGTATATGTTTATAGCGATTTTCATTATTTTGTTTAAAATTTTTTTTCACCCATTTTCCCTCGAAAAGTACGAATATGGAAATATCTGTCTATTTTTCGAGTACACGCAGCCACACAGAAATGTTCAGTATTTCTACTGTTGCGTTTGATAGGTACCATTTTTATCCCCTTCACCCTATTTGAACACTAAAAGCAAAAAAATCGCGAAATCCTGTTATTCGGCGTCTGTGTAATAATGTATAAATCTAATTTCACAATACTAGCTGCAGCCATTTGATTCGTGCTATTTTTATCCCCTTTTGGGGTCATGTCCCCTAAAAGTACACATTTTCGAAAAAAATCTTTAGTCTATACAGTCAGAGAAATATACTAACTGAATTTTAGGATTTTCGGTCGGTACAAATTTTTTCCCTTTTCACCCATCTTGGCCCCAAAAGTACGAATATGGAAATAACTCTCTATTTTTCGAGCCTGGGAATTCATACCAAAGTATGCACCGATTTTCACTTTAGCAGCTGCTGCGTTTTAATTAGTACCATTTGTATCTCCTTTTCACCAATTTTGGCCCTAAAAGTACGAATATGGAAATATATCTATATTGTTTGAGTATACGCAGCCATATCGAAGTATACACCAATATTGATATTGATATTTCAAGCTGTTATCAACCGAATGCCAAATGTATATCCCCCTCCTATGGTGGTGAGTATATAATTATTGTGGTTATTATTGTTATCGTTTCAACGCTATCCATTGGTATGCTTGTCATATGCATGTTTTGTACAGTTATGCTTGAAATTATAGCATTTCCTTCAGTGTAAACAGCTCTTTGCGAAGATAGACCAAATCATGTGCTATATTCTTCATCACTTTTGTAATATAATACCAATTTCGTTATAAATGCCCACATTTCCGTTAGAATTTTTGCAGTTATTTGATAGAACTTTAGTGAATATTTACGAAAAAAAACAAAAACCGGAAGCAATGGAAGATTTGGTAACTGAATTTAATGGCAAACTTGCTCAGCCCATGAAAGCCGGTGATTATTTCGATATTGAAGTCCAGCCTATTAAAGATATGAAAAAGTAAGTACGGAAGTGTTAACGACAGTGTGTGAAATAGAGTTGCAATGTATTGAATTTAAAACAGTGAAAAAGTGATGAGAAAAAATGGGAAGTACTTTCGCAGGAAGCACATATTCCGCATTTGGGGAAGTTCTTTTGAACAACTTCCAAAAAAGTTGATAATATGTTAATATTATTAATATAATATGTTAATATAAACAACGAATTTTTTCGTATGCGATCACAGTGGTAACGTGTACGCTTTGTACCCAAAAGGGCTCTGGTTCAAATCGTGGCTCGGGAAAATCCTTTTTTTTATACCCTCCACCTCCAGGATATATAATCATAAAATTCTAAGACGATCCAGCCATGTCCGTCCGTCCGTCTGTCCGTCTGTTGAAAGCACGCTACCATCTAAACGAAAGGAGCTAGAACGTTCAAATTTTCCACAAATGCGTCTTATAGTCGTAGATCGGTTGGGATTGAAACGGGGCGAAATCGGCCCAAAGGGGAAAAAATGTACATTTTAAACGACAACAGATAGAAACACGAAATTCGGTATGTACATTCTTCTAATTGAGTAGATACATAATATAAAAGTATTTTTTCCAAATTCGTACTTTTAAGGGGTAAAATGGGAACAGAGGGATAAAAATGGTACCATCTAAACGGCTGTACCTAGAATAATGAAATTCGGTGTATACATTCCTCTGATTGCATAGACAAGTAAAATACACGGATTTTTCAAAATTCGTACTTTTTGGGGTTAAAATGAAAAGGGGGATAAAAATAGTACCAATCAAATGACCGCAGCTAGAGTCATGAAATTCGGAGTGTAGATTCCTCTGACTGTGTAGACACGGAAAATAAACTGATTTTTCGAAATTCGTACTTTTTGAGGTTAAAATGGAAAAAGGGGATATATATAGTACCAACCAAATGACCGCAGCTAGAGTCATGCAATTCGGAGTATACATTCCTCTGACTGCGTAGACACGGAAAATTAGCGGATTTTTCGAAATTCGTACTTTCAAGGGATACAATGGTACAGAGGGATAAAAATAGTACCAACTAAACGACTACAGATAGAATGATGAAATTCTAATTGCGTAGAAACGTCAAGGGGGTAAAAATGGTACCAACCAAATGGGCGCAGTTGGAATCATGGAATTCTGTGTATACATTCCTCTGACTGCATAGACACGCAAAATAAAAAGTTTTTTCCAAATTCGTAATTTTTCTTTTACGGCAAAAATTGGTTGAATCATGAAGTTAGGTTATTTTGCACTATGTACGTCTGATAATGGATTTTCAAAATTAGTACTTTGGAATTAAAATAGAATGGAAATACAACCAACTTTAGCACCCACTATCTACCAATATTTATGGTATTTAAGCTTTTTGAATATATAAATATAAGAATATTTATTTTTTGATTTAAAATAAATAATGGTTTGAAATAATTAAAATATTATATTTATTTATAAAATTATTTTTTCAATATTCGTATTTGTTATGGTTTGGCTATATTAAAAAATTTATATTTTCCTGTAATATTACTGTACTTCTACGAAAACCGACAACCTCTGTGGAATGCAATCCATGGTGGAGGGTATATAAAGTTCGGCCCGGCCGAACTTAACGCCATTTTTACTTGTTTTTTATTATTTTGATTGTATTGATTGTTGACCTTATACTCTTACTTGTTTATTTTATATTTATGGTTCGGCTCAAGGTCGTTGATGATAATAAAAGGCGTGATGTTCTTTTTAAATTTATTTACTTTTGCCCAATATTTCGACTAACGCCGTTAGTATCTTCAGGGGATCTAACAAAAACACATATTATTCTCAAATTTTTAAAAAACAATAACAAATCTTTAATATTTACATTTAAATTTAAAAAATACAAAATATACGGCTGTCCACTGTGAAAGTTTATTATCAACTACTTCTTATATCGCCCGTGTTTTTTGATAATGTATCGATACATTTGAGAGCATCTATCTGTGTCAGTTTTGTAATTAAGTCTCTTTTCAGCGGGAACGTCAGTAATGTAAAGCATCACTAGTGCATATCGTCTGAAGTAATTTTTCTCTTCCACTAATACATTTACATTGTCAAATGTTTGGTTTATGTCCACTCAGTGTACAGTGGGCTGCAAGTACTGTCTTTTGTTCTAGAGGTTTGTCGATGGCTTTATGGTCAGATTTGTGTGATGAAAGTCTAGTCTTACATTTTGTCTTCGTTGTACCGACATATACCTTTTGGCATATGTCAGACTCGTCTCCATTGCATGTTATTTCATATACTAGATTGTATATATCTTCTTTCATCACTAGTGATTTTGTCCTGCTAAATAATCGTGTTATACGATTCATATGCTAGTTCGATTTTATCTTTGTCATATACAGTGGCCGACAAAAGTCAACATACGACCCACATTTTTGCGTTTTAGCGAGTTCCAAAAAATATTTGAAAAAAGTAATGATGCGGTTTTGTTTGAAATCGTTTTTTATTCATATAACAATAACAAAATGCATATATTTGATTGTTTAAAGTCCACAGATCAGATATAAAAGTCATTGATTTGTATATTTTTGATGTTGTTGTGTCCTGATTCGATTCCCTTTTTTCCGTGGCTCGTCTTATTAAATCACTTATGGTTTTGTTGTGGAAGTCTTTCAGTCTTAATAAGTGGTGTATTTTCTGCTTGTTCGATTCATGGAATTCCTTGACACTTATTACTAAAACTCTAGATATAAAATTCGTCGCTGTGTTTATGATTGTCCTCCTTGGTTGTTTAGAATGATAGTTAATCAATCTTTCCGATGCCGTTGTCTTCTGGTACCAAGTTTGTTTCCTTCCCTAATTATTAAAGCATCCAATTATAGTATCCTGTTGTTAAGTTCCTCTTCCATCGTGGATTGAAATTGTCTGTTGCATGAATTAAGAATCAATAGTGTGCTTTCCACAACCTTTTTCTTTATTATTCCAATATTTGGTCAATATTTTTGGCTTTTTATTCATAATCTTAATTGAAACGTCCAGTAATTCCTCCATCACTATGTCTGCTATCACCGGGGAAGCAGGTGATCCCATAGGCATTTCTTTTTGTTGTCGGTATATCTTGTCTTGTACTTAAAATATCGTGAGTCCTTTATGCAGATAGTTAATATTTCTATCAATAGTCCACGTGGTATTTTAGTATATTTTTCAAGTGTGTTCCACTTTTCTTCTATCGTCTTAATGGCTATATTTATTGGTATACTAGGGAAAAAGGAAACCACGTCAAAAGAGATTAATACTTCGTCGTCTTCTATTTTTGTGTTTTAAGCTGTGACTAGAAACCTAATGCGTTTTTTTATATTATACTAGCCCGCTTCGCCAGGCAGAAAAACGAACGGAAATAAAAATCATATTGTTTTTTCTTGTGATCGGTATTATATGTACCACTTATAATCAAGGTATTTCCCTGAGATACAAAAGAACTGGATATGTTCCATGGAAGTAAGGCGAATAAAGGAAGAAATGTCAAATATCAAATTGATTCTAGGTTGAGTGTGATTCTCCTCCTTTCCATTACCAAAACAAAAAACTTCCTACGTAAGAAGAACTTACTTAATCGAATAGCTGAAATTCGAATGTACTACATTCAAAACACAGATAAAGTCAATCAAATTGTTCACTAATCAAAAAACACAAACACTAAAAAATTAATATAATATAATTTCCGTTTTGTTTACTTAAGTCTAAGAAAATCCAAAGAAAATGAGTAATTTTACAAAATTCAAATCAAAAATTCCCCATCTTTCAAATCCCGCCCATTAGTATAACAATATAGGAATCTCGGTGTCGAATATCTAAAACAGATTTTAATTTCGTATGGGAAGGGTCACGGATACTTTCCGCCCATTCCGCCCATATTTGCACAACTATTTACACTGGATCTATTCAGAAAATTTTTCAGCAATTATAGAACTGATAATATTCAATAATAGGTTTTAACTTCGCATGTGAAGTACCACACCCACTATCCCACTACCGCCCATTTTTGGTACAACTACGAAGGTTTATGCTAGATGCACTCACAAAAAATTCAGTATTGTAGCTGTTATAAAACTGAATATATTCAAAAATATGTTTTAAGTTTGTATGTGAGGTAACACGCCCACTTTTCCAATACCGCAAATTTTTGACACAACTACCCATATTGATGCTAGATTTCAGATTTCAGTATTGTATCTGTCATTGAACTGAATATATTCGAAAATGGGTTATAACTTTGTATGGGAGGTGCCACACACACTTTTCCAATACTGCTCATTTTTGGCACAACTACGCACATTGATGCTAGATGCACTTACATAAAATTTCAGCACTCTAGGTGTCATAGAACTGACAATATTCAATAATAGGTTTTAACTTTGTTTGGAAGGTACCACGCCCACTTTTCCAATACCGCTCATTTTTGGCACAACTACGCACATTGATGTTAGATGCACTTACACAAAATGTCAGCACTATAGCTTTCATATAACTGACAATATTCAATAATAGGTTTTAACTTCGTATGGGAGGTACCACGCCCACTTTTCCAATACCGCAAATTTTTGACACAACTGCCCTTATTGATGCTAGATGCACTCACACAAAATTTCAGTATTGTATCTGTCATAGAACTGGATATATTAGAAAAAGGGTTATGACTTCTTATGGGAGGTGCCACACCCACTTTTCCAATACCGCCCATTTTTGGCACAACTACGCACATTGATGATAGATGCACTTACACAAAATTTCACCACTATAGCTGTCATAGAACTAACAATATTCAATAATAGGTTTTAACTTTGTGTGGGAGGTGCCACGTCCACTTTTCCAATACCGCCCATTTTTCGCACAACTACGCAAATTGATGCTATATGCACTTACACAAAATTCCAGCACTCTAGGTGTTATAGAACTGAAAATATTCCATAATAGACGTTAGCTTCGTATGAGAGGTGCCACGCCCACTTTTCCAATACCTCCCTTTTTTGGCAAAACTGTGCAGACTAACAATTAGTGGACTTTCACAAAAATGCAAGACTCTAGCTGCAACAGTACTCCGAATATGCTAATTTATAAAATACGAATAAATCCCCAATTTGTGTGGGAGGTGCCACGCCTACTGAAAATATCAAAAATTTATATAGCCTATTTTCACCACCGGTTCAACATGAACATACTGTGAAAATTTCAAGAAGATCGGTCCATTTGTTTAGTCAGCCATAAAGAACAAACAAACAAACCCACAAACTAACTTACACAGATTCATTTTTATATATATAGATTGCGAATCTTTTGTCAAGTTTTTTAAAATGTCGACAATGTATCTGGAAAGCTCATATGCTGGTGAATTTATTGAGAAGCATATGGTTACCAAAATATAAAAAAGACTCAACTAACATTTTTTTGCAAATCGATATTTTTGTTTATTATGACCGAAGTTGTTGTGTTTTGTCAAAGGTATTCCGTCCTTGTGGATTTTGGGTAGTCCATATATTTTAGGTGGTAAGGCTGTTTTTGTGAATTAACTTAAGTATAGTCAGAAAATCGGTTGGGATTGTAACTGGGCGAAATCGGTCCGAAGGGAAAAATTTTTCCCTCACAAGGACTGAAAATACCCCCAATATTTAGAGTATTTCCGTATGTATTTTCCAATATGCGCATTCCCCTTTATAGCAAAAACGTGCACCATAAAGTAATTCTTTTTCATAGGGGGCGAAATGGGGCAAAACGGGATAAAAATGGTACATTCCTCTAATTGAGTAGATAAATAATATAATAATATTTTAATAATAATATTTATTTTATTTTATTTATTTTTATTAATAATATTTTTTCCAAATTCGTACTTTTAAGGGGTAAAATGGAAATAGGGGGATAAAAATGGTACCTAAAGCTAGAATGATGGAATTTGGTGAGTATATCCCTCTAATTGTGTAGGCATGCCAAATCAAAAGATTTTCAAAAGTAGTACTTTTAATGAGATAATATGGAAAAAAGGATAAAAATGTTCCTCTGACTGTGTAGACACAAAAAATAAAGACGTTTTTCCAATTTTGTACTTTCAAGGGATACGATAGGGACAGAGGGATACAAATGGTATCAACTAAACAGCTACAGCAAGAATGATGAAATTTGTTGTGTATATCCCTCTAATTGCGTACTTTTAATGGGGTAATCTGGGAAAAAGGGGATAAAAATGGTACCAACTAAATGGCCGCAGCTAGAATCATCGAATTCGGTGTACACATTCCTCTGACTGCATAGATTCGCAAAACTAAAAAGATTTTTCCAAATTCGTACTTTTTTACTTTTATGGCAAAAATTGCTAGAATCAGTATGTTAGGTTATCTTACACTGAGTACGTGAGAGATAAAGTTTTTTTTTTTAATTTGTGCTTTTGGAATTAAAATAGGATAAAAATGCAACCAACCAACCGGCTTTAGCTGAGAATGCACCCACTATCCCCCAATATTTAGGGTATTTAAGCTTTTTTGAAGATTGCTGCCTTATATTTACTTTTTGAATTGACTTGAAGTATTATTTCAATATAATTATTATAAACTTGCCTTATAAGCGTGGTTTAAAATAATTAAAATTTTATATTTATTTATAAAATTATTTTTATTTATTTTGGTTTGGCTATATTACAAAAAAATTAACATTTTCCTGTAATCTTACTAAATTTCTACGAAAATCGACAGCCTCTGTGGAATGTAATCCATGATGAAGGGTTATTACTTATTTCTGGAACACAAAAAAACAATACAACGGATTCAGATCAGAGGACAAATAATATACATGTATCGGCATTTTGAAAGTCATCATTCCCCCTTTTGTACATTCTTATAATGAATCGGCATAGGAAACCTTGTGATCCATACATATAAAGTATATGATGTGTTCAGCAATATTACTTAAAACACTACGAGGAACATTTTTGTAGAACATGTTAACCCTCTAACTCCACAGTACAGGGGTCTTTTTTGTCCCTCTTTTGGAAAAGGGTAAAAACACCCCTTTTATGATGACTCGGCATAGGAAACCTTGTGATACGTACATTTTCGGTATATGATATGTTCAGCAATATCACTTAAAACACTACGAGGAACATTTTTGTAGAACATGTCAATACGTTCTACAAAAATATTTGCCATGAAATATTACTTTTAGTCTCTGAATACACGAAAACTCAAAACTCAACTTAAATGCCTGAAATAAGTCAAAATTTAAAATTCATTTTAGGGTTAATTTCGTACTTTTTCCGATTTGGTGCCACCTCTGCCACAAAACTGAATTTTAGGGAGATGGTGTGAATGGAAAAAATATTCTTCATCAAATTTCACTATAAGTCACCGAACACAAGAAAGCTGTAGCTATTATATGCACAAATAAAATATAAGTAGCAATTTGGGTACTTAAACAAGGAATTATTTATTAATTTTTTTTTCGTTTTGTTCCACAGTGTTAATTATATGTATATTGTGTTTTCTCATTCCCAACAGATTTCATATATCCCTGGCAAATGCCAAATTAAACGAACATCCCCAGGCGGATATTGGTCTGCAGATTGAAGTGAATTTCGCCAAGAAGCAAATCACAGCCAATACACGCTTTGGTGGCCGATGGGGCAATAATGTGGTGGAGGACTGCCAAATCTCGGAGCCTTTGGCGAACAATAACATCAGAATCAATATTCAAATGTGGGACAACATCTTCCAAGTCTCCCTGAACGGCAAACACCAAATAAGCATGTTCAATCGCAGGCATGACCAAGCCTTGGAAGCCGTACAGGTGGGCGGAGATGTTAAGTTGATAACACGCGTGGATCATCGCCAAGTCTATCCAAAATTGTGGCCACCATCGGCCACAGTGGCCTACTATGTCTTCCCCACCTACTTTAGCAATGACATACCGATACAATTTAAGCCGGGCCACTTGACGGTAATCACAGCACGTTGTTTTGGCGATCCCCAGGGCGAGTTCTATATAAACCTCAAACATGCCCACAACGAAACATTGCTCATGCATTTCATAGCTCGATTTTCCGGCAAAATTGTGGGACGTAATTATCTATATCCATCGACAACAGAACGTTACGGTCAGATGTAAGTTGATTGAGCTGAAAAATCTAAGAAACTGGTCAATTGTTTTCTATTTTAGCTGGGGCACGGAAGAGCAAGGCGGCGGATTTCCCTTCGATTTTCACAAACCCTTTCGCATTGGCATTGCATTCAGGGAAAACGACTTAGTCGTCGCCGTGAATGGCCTTTACTTTTGTTCTTACGCCTACAGAGATCCGGAAAATAGATTTCTTACAATTGTCGGCACGCGACCTTATAGCAATGTCCTGTCCAATATTGTCGGGCTTAAAGTTTATGCCAGATCTGGTGCGGGCATTAAGATCACCGAAGCCGATCACATTCAGTTGAGTAGCCCCCAGTGTAATGATTTCGAAAAGTATACCAAAATGGAACGTGAAATGCCGTAAATTTGTGTGGAATTTCTACAGGAAATAACAATGAAACATTGTGTAGCACAAAAACCCTATAATAGACGTGTTTTATTTGCAATTTTTTAAAAACTTAAATAAGGAAGAATCGGAAAAAATTGCTGAGAATTTTCTTTTTTTCTGATAGATTAAAGTCCAACCTAAATTATTATGAAAAAGTTCAAGTTAAAGAAAATTAATAAAAAATATGTTTTTTTTTTTAGTTTTTTCTGTTGTATTTTTTTTTGGTCCGTAATCATGCCATTTGTAAATAAATTTGCATTCTATTAAATATAGATCCAAAATGGTCTTGAGCCAGGACAATATCCCAGTTCAAATCAAAAAATATTTTTTAACATTTTTAAGAAAAAAAAAGTTAAAAATAATCAATTCTGTTTAAAACAGCATTTTTAAACAATTTATTCATTTATTTTGAATTACAATAAAAAGTAAATTTATATTGTAATTTTCGGTCCAAGGTTTGAGCCGGGTGACGAAGATCACTATAGCTAGTTGCTGCAGTGATAGACCAAAGCCTCTGGTGGGAAACGAGCCCACAACCCTCACGCTGAAATTGAATTGAAACTACCAAATCAATTTTTTACGCACAATTCAAACGCTATCTTAAATCCAATAAACTATTTCTATGAAAAATATCTGCGATTTTTTTCCCTTTTCTTTCTTTATCAGAAAATAAAATTGAAAGTCAGTTATCTTTTCAGTTGGTCCCTAAAAGTACGAATTTGGAGAATTGCTCATAAAACGGAGACAGGCGAGTGTAAACAATGAATTTCAATATATTCTTACGTTACAGCCATTTTCTTGGTACTAATTTTGTCCCGTTTTGATCCTAAAGGTACGAATAGCGAAAGCTATCTTTATCATTCGCGCTTATGTGGTCAGAGCAATGTACACACCGAATTTCATTATTATAACTGCAGGCGTTCGGTTGGTACCATTTTTATCCCCATTCGTCCCAGTTTGCGCCTAAAAGTACAAATTTCGAAAAATTCTTTTTTGTTCACAAGGGTAAAAACACCTATTTTATGAAGAATCGGCATAGGCAGCAATACTACGAGGAACATTTTTGTAGAACATTTTAAACCGCTAGCTCCACCGCACAGGGGTCTTTTTGGACCCACTTTTGCAAAGGATAAAAACACACCTTTTATGATGAATCGGCATAGGAAACCTTGTGATACGTACATTTTCGGTATATGATATGATCAGCAATATCACTTAAAATACTACGTGGAACATTTTTGTAGAACATGTTAACCCTCTAGCTCTTCTATATAGGGGTCTTTTTGGTCCCCCTTTTGAAAATGGGTAAAAAACACCCCTAAAACAGGAGTTTAACGGGTCAATATGTTCTACAAAAATATTTGTAGAATAATATTTTAAAATTTTACTTTTAGTCTCTGAATAAACGAAAACTCAAAACTCAACTTAAATACCGGAAATAAGTCAAAATTTTGGTACCATTTTTATCCATTTTGCGCCTAAAAGTACAAATTTCTTTTTTGTTTCGAATTTTCACAATCAAATGAATGTATACACCGAATTTCATGATTTCAACTTCAGTAGTTTGGGTGGTACCATTTTCATCGCTCTTTAACCCAATTGTATCCCTTAAAAATACGAATTTTGAAAACTCCATCTATTTTACGTGTCTACGCAATTAGAGGGATGTACATTCCAAATTTCATGTTGTCGTTTCATTGGTACCATTTTTATTCCTTTTTGCCCCATTTCTAAATTTTTACCCCACTGAACTTTTGATTGTTAGGGAAAATGTTTTCCCTGTGGGTCGATTTCGCCCACTTTCAATCCCAAGCGACCTGCAACCACAAGACACGTTTACGAAAAAATTGATAATTGGAATTTTGGAAACAAAAAAGATTTTATAATAGAAGTATTGGATTTCCTAATTTTATGAAGTATGGTTGATTGTCGCAGATTTTTTTTCAATCTACGTATATTGAGAGTTTCCCGCTGTCATCTATCTGCCTACACTTATATTCAATCTTATATCGAATATTACGTTGACACATGTAAAGGGTGCTTAAATTGTAAGGGCCGATGTTGAATGTGAACCACACCTAAACGTCAAGTTTTTTTTGCATTTCATTTGACATTTCTCAATTTCAGACTAACTCAATTTGAACCATGGAAAGATACACAATCGAGCAACACGTTAAAGTTATTCAGGCTTATTATGAAAATGGGCGTTCAAATCAATCAAATGTACGTCGATAAGTCAGCAACAATTCAAGAGCTAAAGGATGAGATAATTCGGCACATTAACGGCATAGAACCTCAATTATGCCTCAGCGTCATCGAAAAGTTGGACCATCGGATGGTGGAGTGCCGCAGAGGTCGCGGCGGCCATTTGGCTGATATTTTGTTCCATATATAATTGAACCATACCAATATTATCATAATAAAAATGAAATGACAATAAATTCCTAAATAATTTGTGTTTTATTCAAAATCAAAATTTTACTGGCAAACACTTCGGCTCTAAGCATGTGAAAGATATCTTCTTCCGTTTAAAACTTATAGAATATGTTTATATTCGTGATCATACCGTGGACGTGAGGACTTTCGTTAGAGATATGGGACTTTCCACAAACATTTGTTGTCGATTGGATTGTCGGCCGTAGTGTACAGCATATTACAGAATACATTCGTTCTTTGTCCGCGCCACCCGTATGTGTAAACGACTTCAGCCAGATATTCCTATTCCGCCCAATACGATGTACAGACATTTAAAACAGATGTCGACAAACACAACTCCCCCCCTCTTTCAACCTTTCAGTACCTTATCTGCTTTCCACCAGTACAATACTCTGCACTCATAGGGGACATCGACTGAGTGAGCGTCGATTCAATGAAAAATAAAATTATCTTGCCAGTACTCTGGTAATAACAGTACTTTGTATGTCTGCACTTTGTTGCTTTTATTCTGTCCCACACTGTAGTCGGAACATCGTCAGTTAACAGCAGAGATACAAAATGTTAATTTTAACAGCAGCAGGTATTGTATTGTTTACAGACTGAACAGTCGTCGTGAGACATGGCTGGCTCACGTACAAAGAGATAGAAAATGTTAATTAACAGCAGCAGGCATCGTTTACAGACAGAACAGTCGTCGTGAGACATAACCGTACACATACGAATAAACGAGTAGCAACGAACACGGTGCTGTTTGTTGTAATAACAATAAAATATTTATTTTTGAAAGAACACACATACAAACATATAACATACTTAAGTTTTATTGTTTTTAAATGTTATTTTATTTGATTGCTTCTTTAGCGTTGCTTTGATATGTAGTTGCCGCATTTAAATATTTGTTTGAGCGAGTGTGAGTATGTGTGTGCGATAATGCATTATGCTTAATTAACTAAAACAACAAGTGTATTTGTTATCATGTTAACCGTCCCAGTTGGCCATGTCTTCAGGATAGTTTACACGAAAAAATAATAAATAACTAAATAACTAAATAACTAAATAACTAAATAACTAAATAACTAAATAACTAAATAACTAAATAACTAAATAACTAAATAACTAAATAACTAAATAACTAAATAACTAAATAACTAAATAACTAAATAACTAAATAACTAAATAACTAAATAACTAAATAACTAAATAACTAAATAACTAAATAACTAAATAACTAAATAACTAAATAACTAAATAACTAAATAACTAAATAACTAAATAACTAAATAACTAAATAACTAAATAACTAAATAACTAAATAACTAAATAACTAAATAACTAAATAACTAAATAACTAAATAACTAAATAACTAAATAACTAAATAACTAAATAACTAAATAACTAAATAACTAAATAACTAAATAACTAAATAACTAAATAACTAAATAACTAAATAACTAAATAACTAAATAACTAAATAACTAAATAACTAAATAACTAAATAACTAAATAACTAAATAACTAAATAACTAAATAACTAAATAACTAAATAACTAAATAACTAAATAACTAAATAACTAAATAACTAAATAACTAAATAACTAAATAACTAAATAACTAAATAACTAAATAACTAAATAACTAAATAACTAAATAACTAAATAACTAAATAACTAAATAACTAAATAACTAAATAACTAAATAACTAAATAACTAAATAACTAAATAACTAAATAACTAAATAACTAAATAACTAAATAACTAAATAACTAAATAACTAAATAACTAAATAACTAAATAACTAAATAACTAAATAACTAAATAACTAAATAACTAAATAACTAAATAACTAAATAACTAAATAACTAAATAACTAAATAACTAAATAACTAAATAACTAAATAACTAAATAACTAAATAACTAAATAACTAAATAACTAAATAACTAAATAACTAAATAACTAAATAACTAAATAACTAAATAACTAAATAACTAAATAACTAAATAACTAAATAACTAAATAACTAAATAACTAAATAACTAAATAACTAAATAACTAAATAACTAAATAACTAAATAACTAAATAACTAAATAACTAAATAACTAAATAACTAAATAACTAAATAACTAAATAACTAAATAACTAAATAACTAAATAACTAAATAACTAAATAACTAAATAACTAAATAACTAAATAACTAAATAACTAAATAACTAAATAACTAAATAACTAAATAACTAAATAACTAAATAACTAAATAACTAAATAACTAAATAACTAAATAACTAAATAACTAAATAACTAAATAACTAAATAACTAAATAACTAAATAACTAAATAACTAAATAACTAAATAACTAAATAACTAAATAACTAAATAACTAAATAACTAAATAACTAAATAACTAAATAACTAAATAACTAAATAACTAAATAACTAAATAACTAAATAACTAAATAACTAAATAACTAAATAACTAAATAACTAAATAACTAAATAACTAAATAACTAAATAACTAAATAACTAAATAACTAAATAACTAAATAACTAAATAACTAAATAACTAAATAACTAAATAACTAAATAACTAAATAACTAAATAACTAAATAACTAAATAACTAAATAACTAAATAACTAAATAACTAAATAACTAAATAACTAAATAACTAAATAACTAAATAACTAAATAACTAAATAACTAAATAACTAAATAACTAAATAACTAAATAACTAAATAACTAAATAACTAAATAACTAAATAACTAAATAACTAAATAACTAAATAACTAAATAACTAAATAACTAAATAACTAAATAACTAAATAACTAAATAACTAAATAACTAAATAACTAAATAACTAAATAACTAAATAACTAAATAACTAAATAACTAAATAACTAAATAACTAAATAACTAAATAACTAAATAACTAAATAACTAAATAACTAAATAACTAAATAACTAAATAACTAAATAACTAAATAACTAAATAACTAAATAACTAAATAACTAAATAACTAAATAACTAAATAACTAAATAACTAAATAACTAAATAACTAAATAACTAAATAACTAAATAACTAAATAACTAAATAACTAAATAACTAAATAACTAAATAACTAAATAACTAAATAACTAAATAACTAAATAACTAAATAACTAAATAACTAAATAACTAAATAACTAAATAACTAAATAACTAAATAACTAAATAACTAAATAACTAAATAACTAAATAACTAAATAACTAAATAACTAAATAACTAAATAACTAAATAACTAAATAACTAAATAACTAAATAACTAAATAACTAAATAACTAAATAACTAAATAACTAAATAACTAAATAACTAAATAACTAAATAACTAAATAACTAAATAACTAAATAACTAAATAACTAAATAACTAAATAACTAAATAACTAAATAACTAAATAACTAAATAACTAAATAACTAAATAACTAAATAACTAAATAACTAAATAACTAAATAACTAAATAACTAAATAACTAAATAACTAAATAACTAAATAACTAAATAACTAAATAACTAAATAACTAAATAACTAAATAACTAAATAACTAAATAACTAAATAACTAAATAACTAAATAACTAAATAACTAAATAACTAAATAACTAAATAACTAAATAACTAAATAACTAAATAACTAAATAACTAAATAACTAAATAACTAAATAACTAAATAACTAAATAACTAAATAACTAAATAACTAAATAACTAAATAACTAAATAACTAAATAACTAAATAACTAAATAACTAAATAACTAAATAACTAAATAACTAAATAACTAAATAACTAAATAACTAAATAACTAAATAACTAAATAACTAAATAACTAAATAACTAAATAACTAAATAACTAAATAACTAAATAACTAAATAACTAAATAACTAATTAACTAAATAACTAAATAACTAAATAACTAAATAACTAAATAACTAAATAACTAAATAACTAAATAACTAAATAACTAAATAACTAAATAACTAAATAACTAAATAACTAAATAACTAAATAACTAAATAACTAAATAACTAAATAACTAAATAACTAAATAACTAAATAACTAAATAACTAAATAACTAAATAACTAAATAACTAAATAACTAAATAACTAAATAACTAAATAACTAAATAACTAAATAACTAAATAACTAAATAACTAAATAACTAAATAACTAAATAACTAAATAACTAAATAACTAAATAACTAAATAACTAAATAACTAAATAACTAAATAACTAAATAACTAAATAACTAAATAACTAAATAACTAAATAACTAAATAACTAAATAACTAAATAACTAAATAACTAAATAACTAAATAACTAAATAACTAAATAACTAAATAACTAAATAACTAAATAACTAAATAACTAAATAACTAAATAACTAAATAACTAAATAACTAAATAACTAAATAACTAAATAACTAAATAACTAAATAACTAAATAACTAAATAACTAAATAACTAAATAACTAAATAACTAAATAACTAAATAACTAAATAACTAAATAACTAAATACACAATCTTCATTTAGTTTGTTTGTATTTTTCATAACCTTTGTCCGAAATTCAAGAAAGTGTCCACGATTTTTATGTAATTTTCGTGTTTTCACGATTTTACTGCAAAATACCATTTCAGACGAGTTATTTTAAAAAGACCTTAAAAATTCTATATTTTTTGCTTCAGAAAGTCTAGAAGGTTTTAAAAAGTATATGTTCGAAATCTCCCTGCGCACGGCCCTGCTATTCACCTTTTAGAATTTGATTTCACGAAAATTTTGATTATCCGAGGATTATTTTCCAAATAAGATCAGATCTCCGTCAACAAAGTTAGTGTACTCAACACAAAAAAATCTACAATAATGAATCAGGAAATAAACCAAGTAAAACAAGTAAAAATGCGTTAAGTTCGGCCGGGCCGAATCTTATATACCCTCCACCACGGAGTGTAATCCCAGTATTATCGGTAGATTAGAGGATCTCGACGTTACACAGAAGTGCACTACCATATTAGGAAAATTGCGATTCTTCATTATTATAATATAAATAGTCCTCTACTATATAAATATTTATATAATTATTAGTCAGAAATCTTCAAAAATGTGCCCTTAATATTTTTAGGTAGAAACAATTTCCCTCAAGTCCGATTTCTCCATTTGCAATTTCTTGCAATTCCATCTACAGCCTAAATGATAGGAAAAGTTCTAATATTGAAGAACCAATATGTTTCAGAGTGGAATGTACACACCTAATTTCCTTATTTTAGCTACAGCAGTTTTATTGGTACCAGTTTCACTCCTTTTTCCATTTTAATCCTAAAAGTACGAATTTATAAAAACTCGTACCCCTTATTTTCCGCGTCTACGTAGACAGGCGAGTGCAAATAGTGAATATCATGATTCCAGTTACAACCTTTTGATTGTAGCCAAACTTAATTCCATTTAGATCCTGATGCTACGAATATCGGAAGATCTCAGTCAGAAAAGTGTACACACCGAATTTCATTATTATAGCTGCAGCCGTTTGGTTGGTACCATTTTTATCCCCATTCGCCCCATTTTCAGGCTAAAAATAAAAATTTCAAAAAAAAAATCCTTTTTATTTCGCATCTTCATAGTCAGATGAAAGTGCACACCGAATTTCATGATTTCAACTTCAGCGGTTTGGTAGGACTATTTTTATCCCTCTTTTCAAATTGTATCCCTTAAGTACGAAATTTGAAAAAAAAAATTTGCGTATCTACGCAATTAGAGGGATGTATATTCCAAATTTCATGTTATAAAGGGTCCGCCAAATAACTTTTTTTTTTTTGAAAATGCTATAAAAAAAACTTCTGAATATTTTCTCAAATTTCTTTTTTTATTTGAAAGTACAATCCTTCCGGTTAATAATGGAAAATAATTTCATTCAAATGGCTGCCTCGGCTGGCCATGCAATAGCCTACACGATCGGTCCAATTTTTAAGCACATTATCGATTGTGTGCAGCTGAATTTCACCGATGGCTTCATGAATATTGTCCTTTAAAGCGTCAATTTTCTCTGGCTTGTCGGCGTAACACTTATCTTTGAGGGCACCCCACATATAATAGTCCAACGGTGTCAAATCGCAGCTCCGAGGTGGCCAAACGACATCAGCTCTGCGGCTGATAATGCGATCTTCAAAAACAGGGCGCAAAACATCGAGTATAGCCAAATGTTGCCAATATCCTTCAATTTTTGTGAACAAAAATTCGTTCAACATGGCCCGATAACGATCACCATTGACTGTAACGGCCACTCCTTGCTCATTTTCGAAGAAAAATGGCCCAATTATGCCTCTGGACCAAAATCCGCACCAAACAGTGACACGTTTTGGATGTATCGGCTTTTCAATGTATGCGTGCGGGTTTTCTGTGCCCCAAATGCGACAATTTTGCTTGTTTACATACCCGCCATGATCAAAATGAGCTTCATCTGAAAAAAAGATTTTTGGGCAAAATCGACAAAGTAATGTCACAATATTTCCCAGCGTTGCTCAAGCGTATACACAACCATATTCGTTCAGCGGAAGGATAAAACTAATTATCTGTCAATTTAGACATGAGCTAAGTGTTACCATTCACGAAATAAGCACTAGTTGAAAAAAAAAAACGTTAGATGGCGGACCCTTTAGTATCACTGATACCATTTTTATCCCTTTTTTGTCCCATTTCTAAACTTTGTGCTATTAGGCTACAAGAGGAAGGAACAAATTTCAATTTCCCTCTGGGCCGATTTCGCCCACTTTCAATCCCAACCGATCTGCAACCATAAGACACATTTAGGGAAAATTTGAACCTCCTAGCTCATTTCGTTCGGCCGCTATCGTGCTTTCAACAGACAGACAGACGGGCGTGGCTAGTTCGTTTTAGAATTTTACCACGACACAGAACATATATACTTTATGGGGTCTCCGATGGATATTTCACGGAATGACAAAGTGAATATACCCCCATTCTTAGGTGGAGGGTATAAAAACTGTAAGGAATGACTACATTTGGTCGATGTTTACACCCCGCGCTAATCTCTACTAAAAATACATGATTTTAAGTTCCATATCTCGATGATTTCAGTCTGCTGGGACGATTATATGGGTTCTTACTAATCTTACTTCATCTAACCAGAAAATAGAAAACGAACATTATAACATTTGTGTAGAAGTTGCGATAATCGAGGCCATAAGTTGCGCTTATAAAGACTCCCATGTTAATATTTAGTTGGTTGCAAACAACGAGAAGTTGCGATAATAGGTGGTAGCGTTGCCTATAAGCGTGGTTTGAAATAACAACAATTTTATATTTTATTTATAAAATTAATTTTTTAAATATTTTTATTTGTTTTGGTTTGGCTATATTAAAAAAAAATTTCCTGTAATATTACTGCACTTCTACGAAAATCGACCGCCTCCGTGGAATGCAAACTTTAGTGGATGGTATATATAGGGTCCGCCATCTAACGTTATTTACTTGTTGATACTTATTTGTTGCTGGGAAAAATATATCACCATATGTATATAATGAGAGTTTATAATGAGAATTTAATTAAATTACTAGGGGCAAACAGAAAAGAGTAATATATGAGAGTAAAATAGTCAAAAAGGTGAAAATTTAGCACAAAAGGTTAAATCGAAACATAATTAAAGTATTCAACTTTGGGCTAAATTTTATATATATATATATATATATATATATATATATATATATATATATTCAATGGCTCAAAATAATCCTTGGGTCCTTGGCTAATTTCAATTTTTTACAGAACTCAAAAATGTTTACTACATCAAAAGTTATTGCATTTTTCGGTAATTCCTGCAATTGGTAGGCAGAATTGATTACAGCGTTGCCAACTATGAACAATTTGTCTTCGTCCTATTGTTGTCGAATTACAATTAGATGAGCATAACATCACACCGACAATTTGGTCTACTGGGGTTTTCTTGTATTCACTTATGTTAGACCTTGTTGTTGTGGCTGAGGCTGGCGCTTCTGTTGTTGTTGTTTGTGTGCCGGAGTGTTTCATTTCCATGTTGTATGCTTGCGGGCATTTGTTGCTGCAGCTCTTTGTCACACTCTCCCTTGGCTTCGCACAACTGTGCGTGTGATATTTTCTACTCGCTACCTTACACATTCTCTCTCTCCCGTTCTCTCTCTCTCTCCCGCTCTCTCTCTCTCTCTCTGACTGTGGGATTTTCCTTGATGCTACCTCAACAACTCAACAAAACTATGCACTGTGTGCGTTGCTGCGACCATACTCACGCAGCATTGCTCTCGCTCTCTTTCTGTCTTAGTCGCAGTGGCGTCGCAGTCGTTTGCTTTGGAGAATGTGGAGAGTTTTGTATTTTGAGAAAAACGCGTTTTTAGTAGTGTTAGTGCTTTTTTTTTCATTGAACCAACCTGGTCGCGGACGGAGGTCTGCGCAAAATTTACAGATTTTCAATCAATCTTAACGTAGTTTGCAACCAAGCAGGTGGTGACTTGCGCTTCGATACGCCGCGCGGTTGTTTATAAACCTAAACTCCTCGATACCACCACCAATCGAAACAAAAAGCAAAGAAAACGGTGTTAATAACGTGTTTGCATCACTCAGGTGTGCGTTTGTGTGTGAATGAATGATTTCGGTGTTGCCTCTGTGCTCCAATAAGAAATTTAAAGAAGAAGAAGAAGAGAAGAAAATCATAAAAATTTAATGAATTAAATTGCAATCGGCAAAAGAGTGAGTTATCAAAGCAAAGCAAAAAGAAATAAAAAACAATAAAAGTGAGTGTAAATGTAAATGAAAACATAGGTTTGATTAACGGAAAAAATTTATTTGTCTGGTTAGTTTTTTTTGTAATTTCTTTAAACTTTTGTTGCTGTGGTTTTATGTGTCACATTGCATGAAATCTTTGGCAAAAGAACATATGTAAAGTGATACAATCATAGAGAGCGAGAGCAAGATTTTGCAGAGAGCTGTGTGGAGAGAGTGTGCAAAAAATAAGGCCGTTATTGTTTCAAAACGAGAGAGAGAGCGAGCAAACAGAATTGCATTCGCAAAATTGAGAAAACGAAAAAAAATAACAAAAAACAGCTGTGTTGCAAAGAATTTGCCAAAGAATAAATTAAATTGAAGATATCCTGGGCAAACAAATAAAATTTAATAAATTTAAATAAATTATACCAACATTTAGGGGATATTATGGCAAATAATATGCTGCTGGAGGCGGAAAGTGCGGAATAATAAATGCAAACAAAATAAAATCAGTGTGTAAACTGCCACTTTTCCAGTGACCTGTCAAACCTCTTTTCCGTGCTGCTCTTTGCACTCTTAAACAACAACTAAGACCCCCTCCCCTCGCCCCTTCAACAACCATGGGCCTGGACAGTTAGCGAGTGGCCCTCAACAAAGTAGTTGTAGCGAAAAATCTAAAACACAAAAAAAAAAAAAACAAATAAATAAACAAGAGGTGACGAAGTAAAACAACAACAATAAAACAAAATAGGAAAAAAATTAAAATAAACAAAAAAACGCTAATTAATTTGTTGTTGCCACAAAAAAGTGTTTTCGAGGAATTAAATTTAAAGAAGAACAAAAAATAATAAAATTTATTTAATTTTTTTGTTTCAGTTAAATCTTTATTTATTTTATTATTTTTTTTGGGAAATTCTCCAATATAAGACCATATAAAAAAACACCAAATTTGAAAATAAAAAAGAAAATAAAATTCTTAAGAAAATCACAGTGTTGTAGAAAAATAGAAAAAACAAAAAACATCACCTGAAACCAAAAGAAAACACAAACAACAAATCATCATCTTTATCTTCTACCGCCGCAGCAGAAGAAGAACGAACTCCAACAAACAAATCATCGTAATTTTGTTTGTTCATCGAAACCGTCCGGTCATCGGAGCCGAAAAGATTTGCTGGCCGCTGACCGCCGACGTTGCCGCATAATTTTGTCGTTGTTGTTGTTGTTGGTAGCGTGCCATCCGTCATCACCTAGCCAGCTAGACAGACAGTCAGTAAGTCAGCCAGCCAGACCAACCAGACACATCATCAACATCTTCAGTCAGAGTATTTGAATTGTCAGTCAGCAGCCGCATCTAAACATCATCTTCAATATCGTCATCAGCGCCGTTGTTTTGGTGTCTTCTCCTTCGCAGCCAGTCAGCCAACCAGCAAAATAAAGTGTGATGTAAGTTTTTTGCGGCCTGTTTTCTTCTTTCTTTTTCTTTCTTTCACCTCTTCTCTGTGGCAGTTGTTTTATCAATGAACACTTACATGCATATGTATGTATGTCTGAACGTAGCTATGCATGTTTTTAGGGTTTTTTTCAGGTTTTTGTTTTTATTCTACTCGTCAGTGGCTACAGTTGTTAGTTGCATTTCATTAGATTTTATTTTATTCGAAATTTCATTATTTTCTTTTGGGAGAGCTTCCTCGCCTCAGTCATATTAACATAACGCCGTGTGTTTCTGCTTTTCGTCACTACTAGGCACGCTTACACTAGTACTTCCCGTTCCGTTTTAAGGGAACTTTCGCTTTTAGCGACAATACGAGCAGACCCGACCGAGCGACTGACCCAAACGTCCCAACCCAACCCGACCGAGCCGACCGTCCAAGTAGAAAGTGAATTTGAAAAGAATTGACATGCCCTTCCGTAAAAAGACCCCATAAGTGGTTCAACAAATATATATATGCACACACACACACATGCACAACCACACTGACGTAGTGGTGGTTGAGCAAAACATTTTTGGCCAACCACAATTTGATACCTTCGAGAGGTTAGGTTAGGTTAGGTTAGGTCTCCATCAAACTTTAATTTCTTTGCCACACAGAGGAAATGCTCACAAAAGTGGAGGAACGCACCAACACGCAATACACGGCAAACCCCTGTTGGCACTGGCCTTTATTAAGAAAAAGAATAATCGAAAAGTGTTTGGAAACGAAGCAAGATTGATAAGCGAGAAACAGTTTGAATTTGTATATATATATTTGTATTAAAAGCTATAGGAAAGTTTTCAAAAAAAAAAATAAAATTCAGGAAAATGCATGAAATCTTTATTTGAATCGATATAATTTAACGTTTGAAGATTATTTCATGCAAATGTTGACCTTGACTGCGCCTCAAATGGTCCATCCGCTAAGTCCAATTTTGGCATACTCTTTCCAACATTTCGGCCGGTATCTCACGAATAAATGCTTCTGAGTTGTCTTCCAATGCGTCAATTGAAGCGGGCTTGTCTGTATAGAAATAAGCTTTAACATAGCCCCACAAAAAATAGTCTAAAGGCGTTAAATCGCACGATCTAGGCGGCCAATTGACCGGTCCCGAACGTGAAATAAAATGTTCATCGAACTCGCCTCTCAATAACTCCATTGTTGCGCGTGCTGTGTGGCATGTGGCACCGTCTTGTTGAAATCACATGTCATGCAAGTCAAGCTCTTGCATTTTGGGCAAAAAAAAGTTGGATATCATCTCACGGTAGCGCTCACCATTCACAGTTACGTTACGAATCGCATCATCTTTGAAGAAGTATTGTCCAATGATGCCACCAGCCCATAAACCGCACTAAACTGTGACTTTTTCTGGATGCATTGGTAGCTCTTGCAATGCTTCTGGCTGATATTCACTCCAAAATCGACAATTCTGCCCCTTTACGTACCCATTGAGCCAAAAATGAGCTTCGTCGCTGAACACAATTTTTCGGTAAAAAAGTGGATCTTCGGCTTTCTTGAACTTTCTTAACAGAGCACGCATTATGATAATAAAATTCAATAATTTGCAAGCGTTGTTCGTTTGTAAGACGATTCATGGTTAAATTATAGACCAAACTGAAGATGTTTGACACTGAATTGAAACACGAAACGAGCGTCAGCTGTTTAAACCAGTGTTGCCAAAAAGATAATAACTAAAAAATCACCCTTTAGAGCACTCGACATTTGTTTACATCAGAAATTTCAATTGGAATTGTAATGTGAAGCTCTAGACAGGAGCATGTTTACTGGACATGGAATGTCTACATTTGATTGTTAACTTAATAGATTCCGACCGTGCGACAGTCCAAAAACGCTGGGAAGTGATACTAAAAACCGGGTTTCGTACCTTTGAAGTCCAATAAAAAATACTCAAAATTCGACTATAAAAAATTACCAAATTTATTTTTTTTTTCCTAAAAAATACCCGAATTCCCAAAGTGGTAAAAGTGTGCTCCAAAAGTTTATTTGTGTTTAAATTGTTTATTAAAATGATGGCGACAATTTTTCTTCGTCCGAGGAAGTTAAGGTACGAAACCCCGGTTTTTACCCGTAACTCAAGATCTTGGGATTGTCTGGCATATTTCAAATACAGATTCTTTTTCTACACGACAGTAGCTACCAGAAAAATACTATCACTTCCCAGAGTATTCTACTTCAGTCTTTTTATACCCTCCACCTCCAGGTTGGGGGTATACCAACATTGTCATTCCGTTTGTAACACCTGGAAATATCGACCTGAGACCCTATAAAGTATATATATTCTTCATCGTCATAATATTCTAAGACGATCTAGTCATGTCCGTCCGTCTGTTGAAAGCACGCTAGCATCTAAACAAAAGGAGCTAGGACGCCCGAATTTTGCATAAATGTGTCTTATAGTCGTAGATCGGTTGGGATTGGGATTGGGCGAAATCGGCCCAAAGGGAAAAATTTTTCCCTCACAAGGACTAAAAATACCCATAATAACCCCTAATATTTTAGAGTATTTAAGCGTGTTTTTTCAATCAATCTTACTTGATATTGGGTATGCGCCCCCTATAAGAAAAACGTGCTTCTGAAAAGTGATTCTTACTCGTAGGGGGCGAAATGGGTCAAAAAAGGGATAAAAATGGTACCTATCAAACGACAATAGCTAGAAACACGAAATTTGGTCTGTACATTCCTCTAATTGAGTAGATACATAATATAAAAGTATTTTTTCCAAATTCGTACTTTTAAGGGTAAAATGGGAATAGAGGGATAAAAATGGTACCAACCAAACGGTTGCACCTAGATTCACCCCCTACAAATAAGAATCACTTTATTTTTCGCTTTTGGGCCGATTTCGCCCCGTTTCAATCCCAACCGATCTACGACTATAAGACGCATTTATGGAAAAATTGAACGTTCCAGCTCATTTCGTTTAGATGCTAGCGTGCTTTCAACAGACGGACGGACGGACATGGCTAGATCGTCTTAGAATTTTATGGCGATCAAGAATATATATACTTTATAGGGTTTCAGGTCGATATTTCAAGGTGTTGCAAACGGATTGACAAAGTTAGTATATCTCCATCCTGGAGAATAATGGAATTCGGTGTATACATTCATCTGATTGCGTAGACACGTAAAATAAACGGATTTTTGGAAATTCGTACTTTTTGGGGTTAAAATGGAAAAAGGGGATAAAAATAGTACCAACCAAATGACAGCAGCTAGAGTCGTGAAATTCGGCGTATACATTCATCTGACTGCGTAGAAACGAAAAATAAAAGTTTTTTTCAAATTCGTACTTTCAAGGGATACAATGGGTAGAGAAGGTTACAAATAATACCAACTAAACGGCAGCTATAGCATAAATAGTAAAATAAAGAGATTTTAAAAAGTCGTACTCATAAGGGGGTAAAATTGGAAAAAAATCCACACCAAACAGTGACTCGTTGTGGATGCATTTCTGAACCTCACATGCTGCAATTTTGCTTATTGACATAGCCACCGAAATGAAAATGTGCTTCATCTGAAAATATGATTTTGCCGTAAAATGCTTCATGTTCTGCCAAACAATCGAAGCGAAAACGCATGGAATGCTCATGGGGCTTCACTTGTTGGACCAATTAACCTTTGTAAGCCTTCATACCGAGGTATTTATGCAACATTCTTCTCACAGATTTGCAAGAAATGTTCAGTTCCTGAGAACGATGACGAGTTGGATTTTCTTGGACATTTTCACAGCACAGCAGCAACGTTTTCGATTGAACGCTTTGGAAGTAAGTTTTTAATATTTCCCAATTTTGTTCGAGCTTATAGCGTCCCATTTTGCAAATGTCAAACCTGAAAATAAAAATTAATGATTTGAACTGGGATATCGTCCTGGCTCAAGACCATTTTGCATCTATATTTAATAGAATGCAAATTTATTTACAAATGGCATCGTGACATTTATTACTTGGCTGCAGACTACCACTATCATGATTTCCACCCTGTCTAAAGGTTTCATTCAGGTGGCTTCGCAGCGACTTTTCAACATCAAACCCGGCCTCTATAAGGAGATGATTCTCACAAACGAACGAGAATCACAACTCACTTGCCGAATTTGCGTTTAAAAAATCGCACCAAGTAATAAAGTAAACATGCCATCTTACAAGCATCTCATTGAGTTGCATATGTAAGTATGTGTATATACAGGTATAGTTACCCAGCAATACTTCTACCGTGCCAACGCTCATTTGTTTTAGTTTTTTCGTTTGAATATAGATTAAATATAGATGCAAAATGGTCTTGAGCCAGGACAATATCCCAGTTCAAATCAAATATTGATTACAGACCAAACAAATACAAACGAAAACACTAAAATAAAAATTAATGTTATTCAAAGGAAGCGGTAGTTCAATTTTAAAATGTTACATGGGTACAATGGTTTGCCTTTGAGTCAATTGAAAAATATTTTTCCACTGGAGCACAATTTTTTTCTTAGAAGATCCTAATACTATATCAAACTTTTATAACAAAACAAGTAAGGAAAAGCTAAAGTCGGGCGGGGCCGACTATATGATACACTCCACTTTCTATCGGAATACAATTCAATTCAGTAAAATAGTGAAAACGGGAAAAATTTTTGTATGTTTCCTAATCACAGGCTAATATGACCTGGTCCAATTTGTCAAATCGAGAAGAATATTTGTATCGGGGCTATATCCAAACATGGAATGAAGTGACGAACTTCCACAATAAGTTCTTCCAGTTGAAGTATATTGAAGTGTTATGCTCAATTTTAAGAAATTCTCTGAAAATACGCGGTTTCTGGGCGAACGAAATTTGTATTAGAGCTATATGTAAATCTGAACCCATCTGACTTATTTTCACCATAGGTGTTCCTAGTTTAAATATAAGATGTTTTGCCAATTTTGAAAAGAAAGTCTGTTAAAATATGTGGAGTCTAGAGCGGAAAAATTCAAGTTGGCAGCGAAATTTGTATGGGAGCTATATATAAATCTGAACCGATCTAATACATTTTTACCACAGGTGTTCCTAGTTTAAATTTAAGATGTTTTGCCAATTTTGAACAAAGTCTGTTAAAATATGTGGATTCTAGAGCGGAAAATTCAAATTGACTGCGAAATTTGTATGGGAGCTATATATAAATCTGAACAGATCTAACACATTTTTATCACAGATGTTTCTAGTTGAACTATAAGATGTTTTGCCAATTTTGAAGAAAATCTGTTCAAATATGTGGTTTCTAGAGCGGAAAAATTCAAATTGGCGGCGAAATTTGTATGGGAGCTATATACAAATCTGAACCGATCTAATACATTTTTACCACAGATGTTTCTAGTTGAACTATAAGATGTTTTGCCAATTTTGAAGAAAATCTGTTAAAACATGTGGATTCTAGAGCGGAAAACTTCAAATTGGCGGCGAAATTTGTATGGGAGCTATATACAAATCTGAACCGATCTAATACATTTTTACCACAGATGTTTCTAGTTGAACTATAAGATGTTTTGCCAATTTTGAAGAAAATCTGTTCAAATATGTGGAGTCTAGAGCGGAAAAATTCAAATTGGGGGCGAAATTTATATGGGAGCTATATATAAATCTGAACAGATCTAATACATTTTTACCACTGGAGTTTCTAGTTGAACTATAAGATGTTTTGCCAATTTTGAAGAAAATCTGTTAAAAAGCGTGGTATCGAGAGTGAAAAGAGTCAAATCCGAAGTGAAATTCGTATGGGGGCTATATCTAAATCTGAACCGATTTTCTTCAAATTAAATTGCGTTCGTCCTTATACCAAAAAACTTCGATGTGCTAAGTTTCATTTGGTTCTGGCTACAATTGCGACATGTATCGTGATTACAAGAATAGATGGACGGACAGACGGACATTGCTAAATCGACTCAGAAAGCGATTCTAAGTCGATCGGTATAATTGACAATGGGTCTATCCCCCTTCCTTTTGGGTGTTACAAACAAATGCACAAAGACATAATACTAATAATCACTAAGTGAACCACAACATTCAAAGGATGCACTGACTTAGAACACTTTCATTCGTCCGGCAAAAACGGAGACTTCGGAAAATTTTAAAAACAATTCTTCAAGAAACCATGGATCTAATATGACAGACGGAAATCGATAGATCGTCTCAGAATTTGAAATCGATTTTGCGCGTGTTAGGAATTCATCTTACACCCATGGTTTCTCGGAGAAATGTTCTAAGAATTTTGCGCAAATTTCGTTTTTGTCTGATGCTTTGTTTATTTTTTAACCCAACGATTGATCCACACGCCTTATTTTACGATTCCATCTGCAGACGGTTCGGTATTCTCCAAAAGTGCAAAAAAGTATATTCAAAAAAAAACTTTTATTGCGCGTCTACACCGTCAGGGAAATGTAAACACCGAAATTTATGTTCCTAGCTGCAGTCATTTGGTCGGTAGAAATTTTATCCCTTTTTACCCATTTTGGCACCAAAAGTACGAATATCCAAAAGTAGCTTTGTTTTTCGAGTCCACGCATTTCCATTATTCTAGCTGTAGCCGTTTGATTGGAACCACTTTTATTCCCTAAAAGTATATTTTTTGAAATGTAGCTGCAGCCAATTTTACAATTTCTATTTTGCCCACAAAAGAAATTTGTATGAAATTTAAATTAACTATTAAACAGCCACAAAAGAGATTTCAGATAAATTTAAAAAAATCAACGGGTCGAAGGAATTATAGGAACATTTCGTGTGTTTGTTTTTTCTTGGTGACTTGAGTGTATTTCCGCTTTATTAGTTTCCTTATCGCGAATAATATGAACTGTTTACCCTCATATTACAATCGTGATTTTTGTAAATGTTTTTTCTGCCTCGTTTCTTTGAATTGATAACCTCATTGCGGTTCCAAAGCAAATAAGTGAAAACTATTCTGGGTTTATATTCCGATTACCGTCCACCTTACGCCTACATGGGAATAGAAAATTTCACATGGATAACTTCCTCTTTTATGCGCGATAACGGACCTGGATGGTGATTGCTTTGCACTTATTTCGAAGTAGCGGAAATTACAGATATTTTCTTCGCAACTTTGTGTGCTGATGATTTGAACCCGATACCTTCTGGGTATCAAAACATGAATTCTTAATTTATTGAATATGTATCGTGCTTTTGATAAGCAATTTTCTGGGCATTTATAAAACATATGCATTTGACTGGAATTATCAACAACCACCACCCTTAGTAATCAGTGGTGGCATGTCCAGTGTGTGGCCAACCAAAGATTAGACGACATGTGTTAGTTTTGGTATTCAAATATTTTAATACAACTATTTTGCCGATTGCAGTTCGACAAAGTCAAAAAAGAAAATACGTTTTGTTTTAATTTTCATAATCTGAAAAAACGTGAAAATCTGTAATAAAAAACAAATTAAAATTTTTTCTTCGCATTATGAACAAATACGTAAAAATATGTTAAAAAACAAAAAAACTAAAAAAATTTTAAAAAAAAATCATGAAAATTTTAATTTTCTTTAAAATCGAAAAATACGAAAAGTTTTCCGCTTTGGACCGATTTCTAAAATATATCACAAATTTTTTTTTGCATTATGAACAAATACCTAAAAATATGTTTAAAAACAAAACTAAAAAATTTAAAAAAATGTTAAAGAAAATTATAATTTTCTTTAAAATCGAAAAATACGAAAAGTTGTCCACTTTGGACCGCTTTCTAAAATATATCCCGATTTTTAATGTTAATATCTCAAAATAATCCTTGGGTATTTGCCTAATTTTGTTTTTATTACAGAACTCAAAAATGTCTATTACAAAAATTTTTTTAAAAACAAGGGTCTTCACTTCTATAGACTTTCTTCAGATAATGCATTGTTTAAAGGAGCTACATGAAAAATTAAAAAGGCGACGTTTTAATAATCTCTTATAACTGCAAATGGGATCACACATTTATTTATAGATATTTATTTATATAAATAGCCACTATTTTTCTCATTAGAACGACAGCTATTAAAAATTAAGTGCATTTTTATTTCTCTTTTCATGCCAGCAAAAAAAAAAAAACGATTTAAAAAAACACAACAATTTTCTCAAATTTTTTACTACTTTTAAATTGCAACCCTCACACTTAGCTTTTATTTAATGTATACATGTATATTAGGCTGGGTCGCGGACCATACAAATGATTTCCAGTCACCCCACGAAAATAAAGTTTGGATTGTTATACCCTACACCACTTTGTGGACTAGGGTATTATAAGTTAGTTTCGCGCCAAATGTTTGTAACACCAACAATTAATCGAGCTAGACCCACCTTCAAGTATACGGATCGGCTTAGAATCACCAGCTGAGTCGATTTAACGATGTCTTTCTGTCCGTCCGTCTTCTGTCCATGTAAGCTTGTTCGAACTCTACAGGTCGCAATTGTTGTCCGATTGTCATGAAACTTGGCAGAAGTTATTTTTTCTGGCCAAGGACCATCGGTATTGAATTTGGAGGAAATCGGTTCAGATTTAGATATAGCCCCCATACAAATGTCGCTCCCGATTTGACTTTTTCCACTCTAAAATCCACATATTGTACCCGATTTTCTTTAAAATTGGTACAACATTTTATAATTGAACTAGAAACACCTATGCTGAAAGTGGGTTAGATCGGTTCAGATTTAGATATTGCCCCAATACAAATGTTGCTCCCTTTACATATTATATTTCACTAATAAACATACATGGTGAAAGCGGGTCACATCGTTCCAGGTTTCAATATACCTCCATACAAATGTCCTTTCCGATTTAACATTTTTTGTCAAACACTTACATTTACAGGATTCAAAAATCCTTCCCGATTTCACTTTTTACCGAATTGAATTGTAGTGAGATATAAAGTGGGGTGTATCAAATAGTCGGCTCCGTCCGTCTTTAGCCTTTCCATACTTGTAGGGGAGATGCCCATATGTCCATACTTTGGTATAACCCAAATGGGCCCCATTCTTCTCTATTACAGCTCTAGAAACCACATCTTACATCGGATCTTCATCAAATTTTGCAGATCATTATATGTTTCAACTAGGAATACCTACATGGAATAAGAAATATATAGGCGCATGTTTTGGCACAGGCCTCAATTGTTGTTATAGTCCCCCTTCAAATGTCCGTCCGATTCATCCTATTACCGCTGTATAATCTGTATTTATCATTGGATCTAGATCAATTTATCCATATCATGTTATATTTACTTTACTCGGAATATCTGCTGGATCAATTACTTTATCATTTACCATACTCATTAACTTTGACTAAAAACTTAAACTAAAATTGCTCCCATGAAATACCTGGGTTTAGTAATCAAAGCGAGGTATATACGCAGGGAGTGGTGTAGGGTATTATATAGTCGGCCCGCCCGACTTTAGCCTTTCCTTACTTGTCTAATGATGATTTGCAAAATATTTCGTTCCTACCCAGCAAAACCCTCATTACCAAGTAATGTGGGGAATAAGGCAAAACCAAATACATTCACTACTTATTTTTCGAATCCGTTTCTAATTACTTTTATAAAGGGATTGTAAAAAACACGCTTATAAAAAGTTGAGAAATAAGTACTTCCACGCATGCTTACGAAAAGTTAATAAATAAGTACTTCTAAACGAGTTGTAAAATAGGTGGCCTCAGGAAGATGCAAAATAAGTCATTATTTAAAACTAGTCAAATATTTATATTATATTTCAACTAATTATGTGTCCATACTTTGGAATAACCCAAATGGGGCCCCATTCTACTCTATTACTCCATGTTGTAATATACCCCCTTTCAAATGTCGATCCGATTCATCCTATTACTACTGTAAAATTTGTATTTGTCTGCCGGAAAATTGGATCAATTATAATACATTTCTCAATTTTGATAAAAGGGGAATGCGCATATTCGATATCAAGTAAATATAAGTAGACATATTAAAAAAAAAGCATGTTGAAATTCTATAAATATTAGGGGTCATTAGAGGTATTTTCAGTCCTTGTGAGAAAAAAAATATTCCCTTTGGACCGATTTCGCCCAGTTGCAATCCCAATCGATCTACGACTATAAGACACATTTGGAAAACAATTTTACATCTAGCTCCTTTCGTTGTGGATGCTAGCGTGCTTTCGACAGACAGACGAAAGGACGGACATGGGCAGATTGTCTCAGGTCTCAGGTCGACATTTCAAGCTGCGACAAACGGAACGACAAACTCATTATACCCCCATCTTGGCGTGGGGGGTATACAAATCCAAGGGTGTGAAGATAAATTCGTCCCACACCCAAGACACAAATCGATTTAGCTTGTGGAACGTATTTAAAAATATTTTTTTTTCGTAAAAAACGCTAAAAACAATAAAAATAAAAGGAATCGTGCAATATTTGTTTAACAATATTTTAGCTCCAATAATTTGAATGCATCGAATCGGTCAGTAGTCAAAAACTATATAAAATAGGTCATATCAGCCAATGTATTGATGTGACATAGAAGAGACGATATCTGGAAAACTAGAATACATGAATCGGGTATTCCAAAGGCAATTATTTAGCCCTTGGTAAGTAAAATATTTTCCGAAAAAGAGTTGGTCCAAATTCCGTTTGAGATCGGAGATATATAGGTTTTTCAGATATCGGGTATATATATCGAATTTTGAATGCCCGATATCTCGAAAACTAGAATACATGAATCTAGAAGACCTCAACTATTGAGGACTTCTCTAGAAGACCTCAACTATTGAGGACTTCTCTAGAAGACCTCAACTATTGAGGACTTCTCTAGAATACCTCAACTATTGAGGACTTCTCTAGAATACCTCAACTATTGAGGACTTCTCTAGAAGACCTCATCTATTGAGGAATTCTCTGGAAGACCTCATCTATTGAGGACTTCTCTATAAGACCTCATCTATTGAGGACTTCTCTAGAAGACCTCATCTATTGAGGACTTCTCTAGAAGACCTCATCTATTGAGGACTTCTCTAGAAGACCTCATCTATTGAGGACTTCTTTAGAAGACCTCAACTATTGAGGACTTCTCTAGAAGACCTCAACTATTGAGGACTTCTTTAGAAGACTTCAACTATTGACGACTTCTCTAGAAGGCCTCAACTATTGACGACTTCTCTAGAAGGCCTCAACTATTGAGGACTTCTCTATAAGACCTCATCTATTGAGGACTTCTCTATAAGACCTCATCTATTGAGGACTTCTCTAGAAGACCTCAACTATTGAGGACTTCTCTAGAAGACCTCAACTATTGAGGACTTCTCTAGAAGACCTCAACTATTGAGGACTTCTCTAGAAGACCTCATCTATTGAGGACTTCTCTAGAAGACCTCAACTATTGAGGACTTCTCTAGAAGACCTCAACTATTGAGGACTTCTCTAGAAGACCTGAACTATTGAGGACTTCTCTAGAAGACCTCAACTATTGAGGACTTCTCTAGAAGACCTCAACTATTGAGGACTTCTTTAGAAGACCTCAACTATTGAGGACTTCTTTAGAAGACCTCAACTATTGAGGACTTCTTTAGAAGACCTCAACTATTGAGGACTTCTTTAGAAGACCTCAACTATTGATGACTTCTGTAGAAGACCTCAACTATTGAGGACTTCTTTAGAAGACCTCAACTATTGACGACTTCTGTAGAAGACTTCAACTATTGAGGACTTCTTTAGAAGACCTAAACTATTGATGACTTCTGTATAAGACCTCAACTATTGATGACTTCTGTAGAAGACCTCAACTATTGAGTACTTCTGTAGAAGACCTCAACTATTGAGGACCTCACAAACGAACGAGAAGCACAACTCACTTGCCGAATATCCGTTTTTAAAATAAGTATTGAACATTTTTATTTTATTTCCCCCTTTTCCCAAATGAGCCGAAAGAAATTTAAAATAGATTTTTTTAAATTTTCATTTTCGATAACTAAAATAGTTATCGAAAATTTTATTTCATCTTTTCAGTTTCTTTTTTAAATTTTGAACTCATTTAAATTTTTTTTTTGCTTTTCGATAACATGCAGACTATTGTTTTCCTTATTTTATGGTTATATAGTAAACGAAAAATTGTATTTTTCCAAATGAGCTAAAAGAAATTTAAAATCGATTTTTTAATTTACACTTTCGATAACTAAGATAGTTATGGAAAATTTTTATTTTATTTCCGCCCATTTCCAAATGAGCTAAAATTGATTTTTTAATTTTAATTTTCGGTAAATAAGATAGTTATGGAAATTTTTATTTTATTTTATTTCCCCTTTTTCCTCAACTATTGAGGATATACCAAAGGCAATTATTTAGCCCTTGATAAGTAGAATACCAAAAAAGAGTTGGTTCAAATTCCGTTTGAAATCGGAGATATATAGGTTTTTCAGATATTATAAAATATACATAAAAATAAACTTGCACTAATAGCATATCATTTCTTGGTGTTGTTGATTACATTTTTATTTGAATTTTATGTTATGTTATCATTTCATTAAATTCAAAAACCCTTTTTTTCATTAAAAAACAAACTGTGTTCTCTGTTTTATTCTTTTTTAGGGTGGGGTGGGGGTAAGATAACGAAAATTAACATGTTACTCGTTTGCCCAGAATTCATGTATGAATTTCAAACACACCTTGAGTGGAATTTCATTGAAGCTCATTTAATGCATATTAACAAGAATATTATTAGAAATACTAGTTCAGATAATTACTATCATTAAAT
This sequence comes from Polietes domitor, assembly GCA_947397865.1. Lineage (NCBI taxonomy): Eukaryota > Metazoa > Arthropoda > Insecta > Diptera > Muscidae > Polietes > Polietes domitor. Next base: position 163,909,613 of record OX377619.1, on the reverse strand, counting down.
TCTTATCGCGGCGGATAGAAAGACCCACATTGGTGGTGGTGTGATATTTTGGAGATAAATGTTAATGGGCGGTTGGTTATTCACTGAAGACTCAAATACCGTTGGCTGGAGGTGGTGCAGGTGTGGAACTTATCTCGTCTTCTTATATAGGGAACACTATAGTTTCGCTTAACCACATTCTTCTTTGCCAAAAAATTCTTTCCAACTACCCGTTCTACACGTTCCCGTGATCTCGTGTGTGATGTGTGTGTGTGTTGCTGTTCCCCCTTTAAGCTCGGCATTTTAGTTCTGCTCTATATTTTTGGCATGTCAGTTAGCAGAATTCGTTGCCAGTTTTTGTTTTTTTTTTTTTTTTTTTTTTGATTTCAATGCCATGTTAATGTCAAACCTGACAAGAATTTCAAATTCCGTCTTTATTGTTTTTGGAATAAGCGTCTAAAAGCGAATAGCGCACAGACATAACAATTAGTCTAACGGTATGTGACAACTACTGCTGCTGCGGCTATTGAAAGACAACAACGCGGGCAACAACAATAGCAACTACACCATAAAGTTGTAATAATTATAGCACATAAATACAAGCGCTTTCGTTCGTAATTACCATGCTACGTGGGTTGTGTCATAAGCGACCAGGAAATGGCAAAATCCAATTTCAATGACCCCATAAAATTTCTAGTGTTCTGGGAGGGGAGGGCTAAACAAATTCAAAGCACACAACTGAGTGAATAGTTGGCAAGATCTGACTTTTTGATACTTTGAAAAGAAGAGCTCAAACTAAGAAAAACAAGGGTCTGCATGTTATCGACGTTAATATTTGAAAAAAGTACCATGCTATAAACTAGCCAAATTTATTGGACGAATTTTAAAAAAACCTAATTTCACCCACATACAACATCAAAAATTCAATGGAACTAAAAGATAAATTAAATAGCATCAGTTTGGATAAAGATGACATAATTGTTTCATATGACGTGGTATCATTATTTACAAATATACCAACACACTTAGCTATAAGAAACATTCCTGACAAATGGGAAACTCTGAAGAAACACACAATTATTCCAAGACAGAATTTTCTCAAATTATTGCAATTTTGTCTAATTGACAATAACTATTTCCAATATGACAACACTTATTACCATCAAACGTATGGTATGCCTATGGGAAACCCCCTATCCCCTACGATTGCGGACATAGTACTGGACAACTTACTTGACGATGTAATCAACGAACTAGAATCAAAGAATATTAAATTCAAACTTATACATAAGTACGTGGACGACATTATAGCTATTATCAATAAAAAGGACCAAGATACAATTTTAAAACTCCTGAATAGTTACCACAACAAGTTACAATTTACCGTGGAGAAAGAAGAAAATTCGGAGATTCCATACTTGGATATTAAAATAATAAGAAAAGATGGAAAACTAATAACAAACTGGTACACAAAAACAACAGCTTCAGGACGTATGATAAACTACAATTCAACACAACCACAACAGATGAAAATAAATACAGCAACAAATTTAATAAAGAAAGTTTTTCACATAAGTGATGACATATTCAAAAATCACAACATATACAGAATCAAAAACATTCTCACGAAAAACAATTACCCAAAACATATAATAAACAAATTAATAGAAAAAAATCGTATACATAAAGAAATCCAACAAAAAGAAAAGACGACAAAAAATTTTTACAGTGTACCATACATACCGAAACTTACAGAGACCCAAATAATAAACAACATCATAAACGACGAGAATACAACAATTGCATATAAGTCTCACCACACACTAAATGCAGTCTTCTCGCGCAGAACAACAACAACAGACAAACATAAACTAAATAATGTAGTGTATGAGATTACATGCAAGGGGAGTGAGACGGAAGCATGTAATAGAGTTTATGTTGGAACAACCAAGAGAATGCTGAGCGTCCGACTGCATGAACATGAAACAGACATTAAAAAGGGAAAAAAAAGCACAGCTTTAGCACAACATGTTAAAGAGAAGGGACACAGAGCAGATCTCATGAACGTAAAAATACTTGACATCGAGAAGAAAGAGAATAAGAGATACACACTAGAGAGCCTACGCATACAAGAGAGACTGAAAAATTCAATCAACACCAAAGAAGATAAAGACAATGCAAAGCTACAGTATTCCGTCGCAATAAGTTGAAACGTTAAGTTCTGTGATATTAGTATTAAGTTCTACTGTGATTTTTACATTTAGTTATTATTATTTATTTTAATTATACTTAATTGTGAGTGATGTCCAGTTTTTTATAATAATAAGTAATAATGACAACTGTAATGCAAACTAATTGTAAGTAGAATTAATACTGTGTTAGAACAAAAACATATTTGTAATTGAAAAATTTATTTGGTAGGATTTTCAAATAAACAGACCCCTGAAGAAGCTGGAAACAAGCCAGAGAAACGTTGGGTAAAAAATGAAATAAATTAGTTTCATTTCAATAAAAAGTTGACCAAATTAGCCCGTACAAAATTGAAGTTAATAAGAAAACAACATTGGTCATAACAAAATAACAATGAAAAAAATTAAATGAGTTCAAAATTAACAAAAACTGAAAAAATAAAATTTTCCATAACTATCTTAGTTATCGAAAATGAAAATTGAAAAAAAAATGTTTTTTAATTTTTTTCGGCTCATTTGGGAAAAATAAAATAAAATTTTTCGATAACTATTTTAGTTATCGAAAATGAAAAAAATCGATTTTTTTATTTTTTTAACTTATTTGGAAAAAGGGGAAGAACAAAAATTTCGATAACTATCTTAGTTATCGAAAATGAAAATTAAAAAATCAACTGTTGGTCATTTGGAAAAAGGGGGAAATAAAATAAAAATTTTCCGAAATATCGAAAGTGTAAATTAAAAAAATCGATTTTTTAATTTATTTTAGCTCATTTGGAAAAAAGGGGAAAATAAAATAATTTGTTTTTTCGATAACTATCTTAGTTATCGAAAGTGAAAATTAAGAAAACCCATTAGCTCATTTGGAACAAGTTCAAAATTAAAACCAAAACTGACAAAATAAAATAAAATTATCGATAACTATGTTAGTTATAGAAAATGAAAATTACTAAAAATAAATTTTTATTTTTAGCTCATTTAGAAAATGGGGGAAATGAAATAAAATTTTTCAATGCCAATAACTTATTTGGAAAAAGACGGAATAAAATAAAATAAAATTTTCCATAACTATCTTAGTTATCGAAAATAAAAATTAAAAAATCAGTTTTAGCTCATTTGGAAAAGGGCGGAAATAAAATAAAATTTTTCCAGAACTATCTTAGTTATCGAAAGTGTAAATTAAAAAATCGATTTTTTAATTTCATTTAGCTCATTTGGAAAAAGGGGGAAATAAAATAAAATTTTCAATAACTATAAAATAAGGAAAAATTAGTCTGCATGTTATCGATAAGTGGCTTAGTTATCGAAAATCAAAAAAAAAATATTTTTTTAAATGAGTTCAAAATTTAAAAAAGAAACTGAAAATATTAAATAAAATTTTCGATAACTATTTTAGTTATCGAAAATGAATATTTAAAAAATCTATTTTTAATTTCTTTCGGCTCATTTGGGAAAAGGGGGAAATATAAAAAATTTTCAATACTTATTTTAAAAACGGATATTCGGCAAGTGAGTTGTGCTTCTCGTTCGTTTGTGAGGTACTCAATAGTTGAGGTCTTCTACAGAAATCCTCAATAGTTGAGGTCTTCTACAGAAGTCCTCAATAGTTGAAGTCTTCTAACGAAGTCCTCAATAGATGAGGTCTTCTAGAGAAGTCCTCAATAGATGAGGTCTTCTAGAGAAGTCCTCAATAGATGAGGTCTTCTAGAGAAGTCCTCAATAGATGAGGTCTTCTAGAGAAGTCCTCAATAGATGAGGTCTTCTAGAGAAGTCCTCAATAGATGAGGTCTTCTAGAGAAGTCCTCAATAGATGAGGTCTTCTAGAAAAGTCCTCAATAGATGAGGTCTTCTAGAGAAGTCCTCAATAGTTGAGGTATTCTAGAGAAGTCCTCAATAGTTGAGGCCTTCTAGAGAAGTCCTCTATAGTTGAGGTCTTCTAAAGAAGTCCTCTATAGTTGAGGTCTTCTAAAGAAGTCCTCTATAGTTGAGGTCTTCTAAAGAAGTCCTCTATAGTTGAGGTCTTCTAAAGAAGTCCTCCATAGTTGAGGTTTTCTAAAGAAGTCCTCAATAGTTGAAGTCTTCTAAAAAAAGTCCTCAATAGTTGAGGTCTTCTAAAAAAAAGTCCTCAATAGTTGAGGTCTTCTAAAAAAGTCCTGAATAGTTGAGGTCTTCTAAAGAAGACCGCAATAACTGAGGTCTCCCAAATTTAATTATATAAAAATTTAATTATTGTGATTATTTGACTTGTAAATTTTTAAATGTATAAATATTTGAATGAAAAATTGTGTCTCTCAATTTCTATATTGGCCCTCGTGTATGTACTTACGTTTTCTATAAATGCATATTCATCGGTATACAAACCCCCGCAATCTAGTAAAAACAGCTGTTATTTTATTATATACGAATAATTTAAATACTGGATTTCTAACCGCAATATTCAATTATGTAAATATGAACGTATGTACACTGTTGTGCAAAACAAAATCGCAACTTTTAAATCAATACAAAAAATAATAAGGTTCTGACAATGGATTCTGTTAGAGGGGTTAACATGAGAATATACGTGTATCGGAATTCTGAAAGTCTACATATGGTGGTCATTATGGTTTCCCCCTTTTGCATTCTTCTTATAATGAATCGGCACAAGAAACCTTGTGATCCTTACATTTCGAGTATAGAATGTGTTCACCAATATTAATTAAAACACTATGAGCAACAATAGAGGAGTCACTAAGTCACCGAACAAAAGAAGGTCATAGATATAATATTTGTAAATAAATTATCAGTACCTATTTGGGTATTTAAACAGGAAGGTATTTATTAAATTCTACTTCTACCAAGAAGGTAATTCTATACCGCTATCAAATCCCGGAGACTTAATGTATTAATTGATCTTATGGTATGATCTTAATATTGCGAGATATTAGAAGCTAATCATATAAATGGTCCGCACCAGCGATCCCAACTTTAGATCACAAAACACTTGCATTATGCCTCTGCTTAATATCATTACAATCTAAGCAGTTAGCTATCCAAATATATTTCAAAATCCCTCTACATGAGATGAACAAATTGGATGACATATAACATTTTGTTGAAACAATAAAGTCTATGTGCAATCTTTAAAAAATACATATATAGCACTGACGGCATGGAACCCGTAGAGCGAAGAGAGTTTCTGACATCATCGCTTTCGAATTTAGTCTAACAGAAGGCTGGCTGTACTTCCGTTTGCCGGTGCTAACTCTGATAAGACCGAACCCAAACCACCAATTCTGATTAGTTTAGAACAATGCTCGAAACCAATACAATAGCAATTAATTGTCGCTATCAGCGCGCAAATATCGTAAATTGAAATGCATATGAGAAGAGATTAAACAGTGTCGCTGTCAGCAGCGATTCATGTGGTGGTACGACCTAAGAAATGATAAGCGTTGGCGCGCGTCTATGCAGTACCGCGATAAGATCTGTTTATTGTGCAATGCGGCAGCCACATTTGATTATTTATTTACATGACGCAACATGTTGTTGTTGTTGTTCTGGACCACTTTTGCGCTAGATTAACTTGCAGGCATTTCAGTTTTGTGTTGACTTTTGGCCCTCCATCAGTCCTGGTTTGCCATGGTTATACCTTTTGGAATAATAAAGTGTTCTTTAGAAGACCTCAGCTATTGTGGACTTCTTTAGAAGACCTCAGCTATTGAGGACTTCTTTTGAAAACCTCAGCTATTGAGGACTTCTTTAGAAGACCTCAGCTATTGAGGACTTCTTTAGAAGACCTCAGCTATTGAGGACTTCTTTAGAAGACCTCAGCTATTGAGGACTTCTTTAGAAGACCTCAGCTATTGAGGACTTCTTTAGAAGACCTCAGCTATTGCGGACTTCTTTAGAAGACCTTAGTTATTGAGGACTTCTTTAGAAGACCTCAGCTATTGAGGACTTCTTTAGAAGACCTCAGCTATTGAGGACTTCTTTAGAAGACCTCAGCTATTGAGGACTTCTTTAGAAGACCTCAGCTATTGAGGACTTCTTTAGAAGACCTCAGCTATTGAGGACTTCTTTAGAAGACCTCAGCTATTGAGGACTTCTTTAGAAGACCTCAGCTATTGAGGACTTCTTTAGAAGACCTCAGCTATTGAGGACTTCTTTAGAAGACCTCAGCTATTGAGGACTTCTTTAGAAGACCTCAGCTATTGAGGACTTCTTTAGAAGACCTCAGCTATTGAGGACTTCCTTAGAAGACCTCAGCTATTGAGGACTTCTTTAGAAGACCTCAGCTATTGAGGACTTCTTTAGAAGACCTCAGCTATTGAGGACTTCTTTAGAAGACCTCAGCTATTGAGGACTTCTTTAGAAGACCTCAGCTATTGAGGACTTCTTTAGAAGACATCAACTATTGAGGACTTCTTTAGAAGACCTCAGCAATTGATGACTTCTTTAGAAGACCTCAGCAATTGAGGACTTCTTTAGAAGACCTCAGCAATTGAGGACTTCTTTAGAAAACCTCAGCAATTGAGGACTTTTTAGAAGACCTCAGCTATTGAGGACTTCTATAGAAGACCTCAGCTATTGAGGACTTCTTTCGAAGACCTCAGCTATTGAGGACTTCTTTAGAAGACCTCAGCTATTGAGGACTTCTTTAGAAGACCTCAGCAATTGAGGACTTCTTTAGAAAACCTCAGCAATTGAGGACTTTTTAGAAGACCTCAGCTATTGAGGACTTCTATAGAAGACCTCAGCTATTGAGGACTTCTTTCGAAGACCTCAGCAATTGATGACTTCTTTAGAAGACCTCAGCTACTGAGGAAGCACTAATTCAGTAAACGTTGCTCATTGATGTTAGTACACCATATGAAAACCTCTTCCCATTGTAGCAAACTCAGCACTTTTTTACCATTTTAAACCCTTCAAGAGGACGAAAAATAAGTTTTAGAATTTGCGGTTTCGTCCTCTTCCGTCCTAATTGTGCATATTTTTCATCGTGCCTAAAAACCCCAAACAATTTAGCCTTATGATGCAAAAAACTTTTGGCAATCCACACCCCAACCGCCTTCCACCTTTCAGTCTCCACACAGAAAGCAAAGAACTTCGTGTTAGGGTTCAGTGGCGAATACCGAATACCGTCGCAAAGGATACAGCGGAAGTATGTGTTAAATTTCCCATAATAAGCAGAAAAGGAAAAGCAAAACGAGAAGCTCCATTTGCGTTGATGTAGCTTATTTTACAGTTGAATAAATTTATTGATTTTTCATGTTCAGCTGATAGTGGCGTTGTCGGCAAGCGGTCGTAATCCTTCGTTAACAATTGACGGGCCTTTTTTTGAAAAAAAAAAATAACGCAAACAATACTCATATCCCTGGAGAAGAACCTCAAAGGTATTCGATACTGTTTATTTACACACATATTAGATTAACACAATACAATATGCATGTTTATCCGGTAAGAGGATAAACAATTCGGGACGACAACACAGCAACAAGAAACAAGTGGGAGGATGTATTGACAAACTGTCAACCATTGACAGCATTCGGGATGTGGTTTTAACTGTGTGACTTTCAAGCCGGTATTCTATTGAGAAAGCATCAAAGCATTAGAAAATTGATTGGGGACTACTGTGCAAATAAATACAACTTCAACAGCTATTGAAATTGGTTACTGCTTCCCTCCCTAATCGGCATAAATTGCCTACACATGTCAGAGAAATTAATTGGCATACCTGGTCATTTGTTGTAGAATGAATATTTATTTCTATGTTCTCAACCGAAGTGATTTCCCAGAACTGTATTGTATTATTCGAGTACAGCTATAAAAGACGTAGTTTTTTATCCGATAAGTGCCTGATTACCGATTCCATGGAAATTGTCTAACAACGTAACCAATATACTCTTATCAATTTGCGAACTCCACCTCCACGTGTTTTTAATAAATAAATAAAACTAATCATTTCTTCAAAAAACTTCAGTAATTGCGGATTTCTTTGGAAACCTATATTGCTGAGAACTTGCGATGTTGTAGAGAAATTCTTTAGAAGACCTCAACTATCGAAGACTTCTTTAGAAGATTTCAACTATCGAAGTCTTCTTTAGAAGACCTCAACTATCGAAGTCTTCTTTAGAAGACCTCAACTATCGAAGACTTCTTGAGAAGACCTCAACTATCGAAGACTTCTTTAGAAGACATCAACGATTGAGGATTTCTTTAGAAGACCTTAACTATTGAGGATTTCTTTAGAAGACCTCAACTATTGAGGATTTCTTTAGAAGACCTCAACTATTGAGGATTTCTTTAGAAGACCTCAACTATTGAGGACTTCTTTAGAAGACCTTAAATATTGAGGAATTCTTTAGAAGACCTTAAATATTGAGGACTTCTTTAGAAGACCTCAGTTATTGGGGACGTTTTTAAAAGACATCAGTTATTGATAACTTCTTTAGAACGCCTCAACTATTGACGACTTCTTTATAGGACCTCTTCTTTAAAAGACCTAAACTACTGAGGACTTCTTTAGAAGACCACAGCTTTCGAGGACTTCTTTAGAAGACCACAACTACTGAGGACTTCTTTAGTAGACATCAAACTACTGAGGACTTCTTTAGAAGACCTCAACTATTGAGGACTTCTTAAGAAGATCTCACTTATTTTGGACTTTTTTAGAAAATCTCAACTACTGAGGACTTCTTTAGAAGACCTCAGTTTTTTTGGACTTCTTTCGATGACCTCTACTATTGAGGACATCTTTGGAAGACCTCAACTATTGAGGACATCTTTAGAAGACCTCAACTATTGAGGACTTCTTTAAAAGACCTCGACTATTGAGGACTTCTATAGAAGACCTCAACTATTGAGGACTTCTTTAGAAGACATCTGCCATTGAGGACTTCGTTAGAAGACCTCATCTATTGAATACTTCGTTAGAAGACCTCATCTATTGAGGACTTCTTTAGAAGATCTCATCTATTGAGGACTTCTTTAGAAGATCTCATCTATTGAGGACTTCTTTAGAAGATCTCATCTATTGAGGACTTCTTTAGAAGATCTCATCAATTGAGGACTTCTTTAGAAGATCTCATCTATTGAGGACTTCTTTAGAAGAAGACCTCATCTATTGGGGACTTCGTTAGAAGACCTCATCTATTGAGGACTTTTTTAGAAGACCTCATCTATTGAGGACTTTGTTAGAAGACCTCATCTATTGAGAACTTTGTTAGAAGACCTCATCTATTGAGGACTTTGTTAGAATACCTCATCTATTGAGGACTTTGTTAGAATACCTCATCTATTGAGGACTTTGTTAGAAGACCTCTTCTATTGAGGACTTCGTTAGAAGACCTCTTCTATTGAGGACTTCGTTAGAAGACCTCTTCTATTGAGGACTTTGTTAGAAGACCTCATCTTTTGAAGACTTTGTTAGAAGACCTCATCTATTGAGGACTTTGTTAGAAGACCTCATCTATTGAGGACTTTGTTAGAAGACCTCATCTATTGAGGACTTCGTTAGAAGAGGACTTTGTTAGAAGACCTCATTTTTTGAGGACTTCGTTAGAAGACCTCATCTATTGAAGACTTTGTTAGAAGACCTCATCTTTTGAGGACTTCGTTAGAAGACCTCATCTATTGAGGATTTTTTTTTAGAAGATCTCATCTATTGAGGGCTTCTTTAGAAGATCTCATCTATTGAGGGCTTCTTTAGAAGATCTCATCTATTGAGGGCTTCTTAGAAGACCTCTTGTATTGAAGATTTCTTTAGAAGACCTTATCTATTGAGGACTTCTTTAGCAGATCTCAGTTATTGAGGATTTCTTTAGAAGACTCAGTTATTGTGGACTTAGAGCAGTATCTTGGCCTTAGTTACGTGTCATATCTGCAGACTTGCCACTGGTAGGGTTGGTCATAACGCTTGTGATATTACAAAAGATACCACTGGCCACCACCACTCTAACCTAACATAACCCCCTATCTGTCGAATCACTTCCAAATATTTTCTTTTTTGCCATTCACCCTCTAACCGAAACATGATTTTTGTGTTTCTGATTCAATGCAATCATTGTTTACATATCTATAAATACATCGTAAATTATAATAATTGTCTCGCACAAAACCCCAACTAACAGAGGCGCAGCAGAAAAACGAAAAATGGGGGGGCTAGAGTTACAAATGAAAGAGACACCCCCCATCAATGTCTACCTCCATACACTTTCAATTTATTTCAATAAAACCAATAAAATAAACTTTCGTAAACTTTTACCTTTTGGGTGAGTGATCAAAAAGTTTTTTCACTCTTTCTCGGTGACTTGGAGACCCCACTGTCTTACTTTTATTAGCGGCACAATGAATGAATGAACTGTTATTGAATGAACGAGTGAATGGCTGGAGCTGTGTGGTGGCGTGCAAGGGAACGGACATCGACGTACTATGAAAGTCTGAGTGTTCGTATGGATGTAGTATTTATGTGCGTTATTGCCATTTAAGTGTTTTTATTTGAGCGTTATAATCAATGTTACAATTGGGAATAATTTATAACAAATACAAACAACGACAACAACAACAACAACAACATCAGCGATAACATCATTATTATACAATAATGCAATATGAATGGCAAATTAACATAAAAAACAACAACAGTAGCATTAAAATATTACTATCAAGTCTAATAATACCGTGGGTCTACCTCGGACGATAAGCGTTTTTAGCCATTGTGAAGAATTTTAAGTGGACAAGTTTGTCTCACATACGAAACTCACTCTAACTCGAGGTTAGGCGTTTAATCGGCCACATACTTGAGATGAAAGAAATCCGAGATTTAAATAGAAACCAATAGTAAATATATAGAAAAATTTAAATGGTCTTGTTTGTATTTGAATACTTTCATAGAAAAATTGAGGTCTGCCATAATCAATTGGGGCAATTGAGGGCTTATTGAAATCAACTTGCAGACATTACTTTCCTTCACTAAGCCGTGCAAAACAATTTATAAATTTACTGGTCTTCTAGTGAAGTGAATCCACGGCAAAGTAAAATCCGTCAAATGTTTTGTAGTTTTCCAAGAATTTATCATTTAACGAGTTCCACAGTAAAATCGGATATTTTAGAGAATGATGTCGTATAAAAAACCTCCAAGATTTTCTTTAGAAGACCTGAGTTACTGAGGACTTCTTTTGAAGACATGAGTTACTGAGGAATTCTTTAGAAGACATGACTTACTGAGGACTTCTTTAGAAGACATGAGTTACTCAGGACTACTTTAGAAGACCTCAGTTATTGAGGACTTCTGTAGAAAGCCTCCGATATTTAGAACTTCTGTAGAAAAACGCTGCTATTGAGGAAGACCTCTCCAATTGATGACTTCTATAGAAGACCTCTGCAATTGAGGACTTATATAGAAGACCTCTGCAATTGAGGACTTCTATAGAAGACCTCTGCAATAGAGGACTTCTATAGAAGACCTCTGCAATTGAGGACTGCTATAGAAGACCTCTGCAATTGAGGGCTGCTATAGAAGACCTCTGCAATTGAGGACTTCTATAGAAGACATCTGCAATTGAGGACGTCTATAGAAGACCTCTGCAATTGAGGACTTCTAAAGAAACCCTTTGCAATTGAGGCTTCTTTGGAAGACCTCTGCACTTAAGGACTCCTATAGAAGATCTCTGCAATTGAGGACTTTTATAGAAGACTCCTGCTATTGAGGACTTCTATAGAAGACTTCTGCTATTGAGGACTTCCATAGAATACCTCTGCAATTGAGGACTTATATAGAAGACCTCTGCAATTGAGGACTTCTATAGAAGACCTCTGCAATAGAGGACTTCTATAGAAGACCTCTGCAATTGAGGACTGCTATAGAAGACCTCTGCAATTGAGGACGTCTATAGAAGACCTCTGCAATTGAGGACTTCTATAGAAGACCTCTGCAATAGAGGACTTCTATAGAAGACCTCTGCAATTGAGGGCTGCTATAGAAGACCTCTGCACTTGAGGACTTCTTTAGAAGACCTCTGCACTTAAGGACTCCTATAGAAGATCTCTGCAATTGAGGACTTTTATAGAAGACTCCTGCTATTGAGGACTTCTATAGAAGACTTCTGCTATTGAGGACTTCCATAGAATACCTCTGCAATTGAGGACTTCTAAAGAAACCCTTTGCAATTGAGGCTTCTTTGGAAGACTTCTGCTATTTAGGACTTCGATAGAATACCTTTGTTATTTAGGACTTCTATAGAATACCTTTGTAATTGAGGACTTCTGTAGACCTTTGCATTGCGGACTTAATTACAAACCTCTGCAATGGAGGGCTTCATTAGAAGACCTCTGCAATTGAGGACTTCTTTACAAGGCCTCTGCAATTGAGGACTTCTTTACAAGGCCTCTGCAATTGAGGACTTCTATAGAAGATCTCTGCAATTGAGGGCTTTTATAGAAGACCTTTGTTATTGAGGACTTCTTTAGCAGACCTCTGTAATTGAGGACATCTTTAGAATACCTCTGCTATTGAGGATTTTTTAGAAGGCCTCTGCAATTGAGGATTTTTTTAGAAAACCTCACTTATTGAGGACTTCATTAGAAAATCTCAGTTGTTGAGTACTTCTTTAGAAGGCCTCTGCAATTGAAGACTTCTAAGGAAGACCTCTGCTATTGAATACCCTCGTTTATGGGGGACTTCTGTAGAAAACCTCAGTTATTGAAGACTTCTGTGGAAGACCTCAGTTATTGAAGACTTATGTGGAAGACCTCAGTTATTGAGAACTTCTGTGGAAGAACTCAGTTATTGAGAACTTCTGTGGAAGACCTCAGTTATTGAGCAATTCCTTGGAAGACCTCAGTTATTGAGGACTTCTTTGGGAGACCTCAGTTATTGAAGACTTCTGTGGAAGACCTCAGTTATTGAGGACTTCTGTGGAAGACCTCAGTTATTGAAGACATTTGTGGAAGACCTCTGCAATTGAGGACTTCTTTAGAAATCCTCTGCAATTGAGGACTTCTATAGAATATCTCTGCAATTGAGGACTTTTATAGGAGACATCTGCAATTGAGGATTTCTTTAGAGGTCCTCAACTATAGAGGAATTCTTAAGAAGTTATTGAGGACTTCTTTGAAAGACCTCAACTAGTGAGGACATCTTTAGAAGACCTCGATTATTGAGGACTTCTTTAGAACACATCAGGTCTTGTTTCGCCATATATTTCGGTGCAGTACATATTACTTCTTATCTCGAAAAGGTCTGAAGTTTCCATCTAGTAAATTTAATTTCCCGGGGTAACTGATATAGACAAATTAGTTTCTTATTAAAGCTTTCTTAATTCCAGTATATAATTGCATTTATTGTATTGCTTTTAAAATTGCCATAGCCAATTAATTATAATCTATTTCTTTTTTCATTCCATTTGCAGTGCACATTTCTTTATTGATATCTCCCGATATTTGGTAAGTTAATTGATGATTTGTTTGTAGTATATATAACTGCGCACATATAATATAAGCTGATTAATTATATAGTCCATAGATATTTTGCTCTTCTGCACAAAATGCACTCCCATTAGAATAGATAAGATTACCAACCTGAAATCTTATCTAGAACGCTAAAATCAATTCAAATTTCCGGAAAGTTTTTGCTTCATTCTAAATGAAGTGCATACCACCACTCGCTGATAACGAACACTAGCAACAAGAATGCTCTGCATGGTCTATGGTGTAAATAGAAGCCAATGCGAATGTTGCTGGTGTTGCTCATGATGATGACATATAATTCGGTCAAGGACTCTGGAGACACAAAACTCATTTAAGTTTTAGATGCCATGCCTGTCCTGGCCTGTTCTATTCTGTTGCCTTCTCTTTTTTGCCTTCCATTTGTCGTCTATACTGGAGAAATATAACTTTTACTTTCCGTAGCTATACGTACGTGTATGTTTCATACATTAATTTATAAGTTTCCAAAAGAAACACTAGCAGGGCAGAGCTAGGACAATAGCAATGTATTTCGCTACGTCTGTCGTACTTAATATATTCCGCCAGGAGGCATAAACAATACAATTCTGAGTTGGTCTTTCTGTCATTCGCTTGTAACTGCATAATTCAACATGTCGCTACCCAAACGAACGAAAAGAAGAAACAATAAACTTGTGCACGAAGCTCGCACGAAAAAAGCACACCAAAGAGGAGGGTGCAAAAGGCACATGATAAGACAATAGACACAAAAATGGGACATTATAAATAACTATGTCCGTTTCCTGTTTGGAAAACGAAACTACAAGCTCACCTATTATCTGGCCGGCTTCGCAAAATGAATGAAAAAGAATACAAATAGACAAACATAAATGCAGTTGCAGCCAAAGAAATGGCTGACGAAGGAAAACGAAAGAAAGAAACTCTTAGATAATTGATGTTTATTTTGCCAAGCTATGACATACTTTAAGGATGCTCTATATCCTCCAAGAAGACAAATGAGCAAGTTTACCTTTTGGCGTGGGCAATCTCTCATTCTCGCCCTCACCTCTCTCTCATTCTCCTGCGAAGTTTTAATGAAAAATTACCTGCAACTTAGCAAGGAAGTTGCGAGATTTATTATAAGAAATGAAATGAAAAAGCTGTGGAGAATTTTCCCGGAAACAAAAGTTTCAGTTCTACTTTTTGGGGCATTTATTAAAATTGCGCTGGGAAAAAGTGTAAATACTTGTGGGAGGTAAAAAGTTAAACATGCGCTTAATAAGTAATTAAGATCATAAATGTATGAATGACATACACAAAATTGCATTGCGTTTAGGAGAGAAATCATAGAAGAATGCCTGACTTATTGAGGACTTCTTGGGAATACCTCAGTTATTGAGGATTACTTTAAAGACCTCAGCTATTGAGGACTTCTTTAGAAGACCTCAGTCATTGAGGACTTCTGTGGAAGGCCTCTGTTATTGAGGTATTCTGTGGTCTTCTTTGGAAGACCTCAGTTAGTTACAACTTCTTTAAAAGACCTCAGTTATAGAGGACTTCTTGAGAAGAACTCAGTTATTGAGGACTTCTTGGGAAGACCTCAGTTATTTATGATTTCTTGGGAAGACCTCAGTTATTGAGGACTTCTTGGGAAGACCTCAGTTATTTATGACTTCTTGAGAAGACCTCAGTTATTTATGACTTCTTGAGAAGACCTCAGTTATTGAGGACTTCTTGGGTAGACCTCAGTTATTGAGGACTTCTTGGGTAGACCTCAGTTATTGTGGACTTCTTTAGAAGACCTCAGTTATTGAGGACTTCTTTAGAAGACCTCAGTTATTGAGGACTTCTTGGGAAGGCCTCAGTTATTGAGGACTTCATGGGAAGACCTCAGTTATTGAGGACTTCTTGGGAAGACCTCAGTTATTGAGGACTTCTTGGGAAGACCTCAGTTAGTGAGGACTTCTTGGGAAGACCTCAGTTAGTGAGGACTTCTTGGGAAGACCTCAGTTATTGAGGACTTCTTTAGAAGACCTCAGTTATTGAGGACTTCTGTGGAAGACCTTAGTTATTAAGGACTTCTGTGGAAGACCTCAGTTATTGAGGACTTCTGTGGAAGACCTCAGTTATTGAGGACTTCTGTGGAATACCTCAGTTATAGACGACTTCTGTGGAAGGCCTCTGTTATTGAGGTCTTCTGGGGAAGGCCTATGTTATTGAGGTCTTCTATGGTAGACCTCAGTTATTGAGAACTTCTTTGGAAGACCTCAGATATTGAGGACTTCTTTGGAAGACCGCAGTTATTGAGGACTTCTTTAGAAGACCTCAGTTATGGAGGACTTTTGTGGAAGACCTCAGTTATTGAGGACTTTTGTGGAAGACCTCAGTTATTGAGGACTTCTTGGGAAGACCTCAGTTATTGAGGACTTCTTGGGAAGACCTCAGTTGTTGGGGACTTCTTGGGAAGACCTCAGTTATTGCGAACTTCTTTGAAAGACCTCAGTTATTGAGGACTTCTTTGGAAGACCTTAGCTATTGAGGCTTTCTTTTGAAACCTCAGGTATTGATGACTTCCTTAGAAGACGTCAGTTATTGAGGACTTCTTTAGAAGACCTTCGGGAGAAGACCTCTGCTATAACCTCAGTTATAGAGGACTTCGGTAGAAGACCTCTGCTATAACCTCAGTTATAGAGGACTTCGGTAGAAGACCTCTGCTATTGAGGACTTATTTAGAAGACCTCTGCTATTGAGGACTTATTTAGAAGACCTCAGTTATAGAGGACTTGGGTAGAAGACCTCAGTTATAGAGGACTTGGGTAGAAAACATCTGCTATTGAGGACTTCTATAGAAGATCTCTGCTATTGAGGACTTCTACAGAATATCTCTGCTATTGAGGACTTCTACAGAAGATCTCTGCTATTAACGACTTCTATAAAATATATCTGCTATTGACGACTTCTTTAGAAGACTTCAACTATTGAGGACTTCTTGAGAAGACTTTAGCTATTGAGGACTTCTTGAGAAGACCTCAGCTATTGAGGACTTTTTGAGAAGACCTCAGCTATTGAGGACTTCTTGGGAAGACCTCAGCTAATGAGGACTTCTTGAGAAGACCTCAGCTATTGAGGCTTTCTTTTGAAACCTCAGGTATTGATGACTTCCTTAGAAGACTTCAGTTATTGAGGACTTCTTTAAAAGACCTCTCTTATTGAGAACATCTTTAGAAGACCTCAGTTATTGAGGTTTTCTTTTGAAACCTCAGGTATTGATGACTTCCTTAGAAGACGTCAGTTATTGAGGACTTCTTTAGAAGACCTTCGGGAGAAGACATCTGCTATAACCTCAGTTATAGAGGACTTCGGTAGAAGACCTCTGCTATTGAGGACTTATTTAGAAGACCTCAGTTATAGAGGACTTGGGTAGAAGACCTCAGTTATAGAGGACTTGGGTAGAAAACATCTGCTATTGAGGACTTCTATAGAAGATCTCTGCTATTGAGGACTTCTACAGAATATCTCTGCTATTGAGGACTTCTACAGAAGATCTCTGCTATTAACGACTTCTATAAAATATATCTGCTATTGACGACTTCTTTAGAAGACTTCAACTATTGAGGACTTCTTGAGAAGACTTTAGCTATTGAGGACTTCTTGAGAAGACCTCAGCTTTTGAGGACTTTTTGAGAAGACCTCATCTATTGAGGACTTCTTGAGAAGACCTCAGCTAATGAGGACTTCTTGAGAAGACCTCAGCTATTGAGGCTTTCTTTTGAAACCTCAGGTATTGATGACTTCCTTAGAAGACTTCAGTTATTGAGGACTTCTTTAGAAGACCTCTCTTATTGAGAACATCTTTAGAAGACCTCAGTTATTGAGGTTTTCTTTTGAAACCTCAGGTATTGATGACTTCCTTAGAAGACGTCAGTTATTGAGGACTTCTTTAGAAGACCTTCGGGAGAAGACCTCTGCTATAACCTCAGTTATAGAGGACTTCGGTAGAAGACCTCTGCTATTGAGGACTTATTTAGAAGACCTCAGTTATAAAGGACTTGGGTAGAAGACCTCAGTTATAGAGGACTTGGGTAGAAAACCTCTGTTATTGAGGACTTCTGTAGAAGATCTCTTCTATTGAGGACTTCTATAGAATATATCTGCTATTAACTACTTCTATAAAAGACATCTGCTATTGACGACTTCTTTAGAAGACTTCAACTATTGAGGACTTCTTGAGAAGACTTCAGCTATTGAGGACTTCTTGAGAAGACCTCAGCTATTGAGGACTTTTTGAGAAGACCTCAGCTATTGAGGACTTCTTGAGAAGACCTCAACTATTGAGGACTTCTTGAGAAGACCTCAACTATTGAGGACTTCTTGAGAAGACCTCAGCTATTGAGGACTTCTTGAGAAGACCTCAGCTATTGAGGACTTCTTGAGAAGACCTCAGCTATTGAGGACTTCTTGAGAAGACCTCAGCTATTGAGGACTTCTTGAGAAGACCTCAGCTATTGAGGACTTCTTGAGAAGACCTCAGCTATTGAGGACTTCTTGAGAAGACCTCAGCTATTGAGGGCTTCTTTAGAATACCTCAGTTATTGAGGACATTTTGTGGAAGACCACAGCTATTGAGGACTTCTTTGGAAGATCTTAGTTGTTGATTATTGTTAGATTAATCGAACATAGTGTTAGTCGGTCGATTTTCACGAGTTTTTTAGGGAGTCAGAATTGATTTTTGCTCACCGCAACCTCAACCTCTTCCTCCTTTGTGTCATCGCACAATCATCAAAATTCAAGTATACATTTAGGGGTTTTGTAATATTCGAAATTTATAGAACAAATATTTGTTTTTAATACAAATTTGAATTTGGTTGTTGTTGTCGTGAAGGGGTGGGGGTTTGGGTTGGCCGGATGTTTATCCTTCGTTTACGTAGTTGGAATTGTACGTGAAGGAATTTTTGTTTTGTTCATCTAGAATTTTATTGTATGCGCCAGTAGTACTGGCATACCGCCAACATCAAAGCCGAACGATTCTCTTCTTTGCGATGACTGGCGTGCATGTGTGTGTGTGTGTGTGCGATGGCTCTAGAGGGGAAACGGAAACAACATACTGTGCAAAAGAGGTTTCTTTTTTCTTTGGGTGCTGCTGCTCGCTGGCTTTGCTTTGCTTTTCCTCTCCTTTTTGGCATTGTTTGGCTCTGTTTGTGTGTTTCCTTGTGCGAACAATAATAAAAGAAAAATCATTTGGTGTTTTGTATCCTGCTGTTATTATTACACATACTTGCACACACACACCGACACACACGCTCGCAATCTCTTCGTTGGTAGTTTCTTTAGCGCGTTTCTTTTTGCAGCCACATCTTATTTTTCTTTTGTTTGGCCTTTTGTTGGCTTTGCGCCTTCGTTCTCTTTCTCGTCCTACTTAGCGACCCAAGGAGTCGGGGGATCCTGAGTCTAGCCACCACCACCACCTTATGCCTGGTGCTTGGCAAGAGCGCGATGATACAACAGTGCTTTGCATATGGCGCGGCAATTGCTGATGTTGTCTTATGTCTAGATGCCTCTTATTATGCATGAAATTTTAGTAAAGTCAGCTGTTTTCCCCGTTTTGTCGTAGCCAGCACTAACATGTACAAAATAGCCAAGCCATCCAAAACAGCCAGCCTTTCTTTTGCCCATTTCGTTTCCAAGCCTTCACTGTGCTCTCCCCCATCCTACATTTTATAATTTGCACTCTAGCCTCTAGAGATGCAAGACGACTTTGACTTGTACACTTAAAATCACTTATAGTTTCACTAACAATGACAAGTGACAAGGTTGAGTGTGTGTGTGAGAGTGAGCGTGTAAGCTGGGCGCCTTCTGCACACATGTCTCAGTAGTGAGTGGGTGGCATTTTCTTAAAATCAAATGTTTTTTTTTTGTTGTTCTTCAAATTGAGTGTCATGTTCTTGGTGAGCCCAGCAGAAGATGAAGAAGAGAAAAACAAGAGCAGCAACAGAAAGTAACCTTTCTTAAGGATATTTCAAAAAGTGTCCTAGGCCCTGGTATGGCACGTGTTACGTACAAATGTTTCCGTGAGAAATGATTAAAAGGATTATGACAAAAGAAAAAACAAATTAGAATTCTAAGAACATTTGCTGTTTTTTTTTGCTTTGGCCAAAAAAGTTGTTTAGCTTTCTTAGTCTGGGGGAAGGAAAAGATTAGATTCGCCGTAGGTTTTGTTGTAGCACAACAAGAGTTACAAGTCTCCTTCGAAGGAACCTATCCCTTACGTAAAGTGTATCAATGAAACAATTCTTGGATATGGGCAAATTTAGCCTACAGCTCACCGGACAAAATTCCGCCAGAGGAAGTAACATTTACTTTTGTCATTTGAACATACCTAAAAATACCAATTTAAATACATTTAATTGACAAGTCGATGGCTTATCAATAAGTCGAGGGTGTAACATTGCCAAGAAAAGTAGATAAAATTCTGTGGAAGAGCTTAGGACTTCTCTAGAAGACCTCAGTTATTGAGGGCTTCTTTAAAAGACCTCAACTATTTAGTACTTCTTTGGAAGAACTTAACTATTGAGGCCTCAGTTATTGAGGACTTCTTTGGAATAACTTAACTATTGAGGCCTCAGGAATCGTGGATTTCTTTAGAATACATCACTTATTAAGGACCTCAGTTATTGAGGACTTTTTTAGAAGACCTCAACTATTGAGGACTTCTTTAGAAGACCTCAACTATTGAGGACTTCTTTAGAAGACCTCAACTATTGAGGACTTCTTTAGAAGACCTCAACTATTGAGGACTTCTTTAGAAGACCTCAACTATTGAGGACTTCTTTAGAAGACCTCAACTATTGAGGACTTCTTTAGAAGACCTCAACTATTGAGGACTTCTTTAGAAGACCTCAACTATTGAGGACTTCTTTAGAAGTCCTCAACTATTGAGGACTTCTTTAGAAGTCCTCTACTATTGAGGACTTCTTTAGAAGACCTCTACTATTGAGGACTTCTTTAGAAGACCTCAATTATTGAGGACTTCTTTAGAAGACCTCAATTATTGAGGACTTCTTTAGAAGACCTCAACTATTGAAGACTTCTTTAGAAGACCTCTATTATTGATAACTTCTTTAAAAAACCTCAACTATTGAAGACTTCTTTAAAAAACCTCAACTATTGAAGACTTCTTTAAAAGACCTCAACTATTGAAGACTTCTTTAGAAGACCTCATCTATTGAGGACTTCTTTAGAAGACCTCAACTATTGAGGACTTCTTTAGAAGACCTCAACTATTGAGGACTTCTTTAGAAGACCTCAACTATTGAGGACTTCTTTAGAAGACCTCAACTATTGAGGACTTCTTTAGAAGACCTCATCTATTGAGGACTTCTTTAGAAGACCTCAACTATTGAGGACTTCTTTAGAAGACCTCAACTATTGAGGACTTCTTTAGAAGACCTCAACTATTGAGGACTTCTTTAGAAGACCTCAACTATTGAGGACTTCTTTAGAAGACCTCAACTATTGAGGACTTCTTTAGAAGACCTCAACTATTGAGGACTTCTTTAGAAGACCTCAACTATTGAGGACTTCTTTAAAAGGTCTCAACTATTGAGGACTTCTTTAAAAGACCTCAACTATTGAGGATTTCTTTAGAAGACCTCAACTATTGAGGACTTCTTTAAAAGACCTCAACTATTGAGGATTTCTTTAGAAGACCTCAACTATTGATGGCTGCTTTAGAAGACCTCAATTATTGAGGACTGCTGTAGAAGACCTCAACTAATGAGGACTGCTTTAAAAGACCTCAACTATTGAGGACTTCTTTAAAAGACCTCAACTATTGAGGACTTCTTTAAAAGACCTCAACTATTGAGGACTTCTTTAAAAAGCCTCTACTATTGAGGACTTCTTTAGAAGACCTCAACTATTGAGAACTTCTTTAGAAGACCTCAACTATTGATAACTTCTTTAGAAGACCTCAACTATGGAGGACTTCTTTATAAGACCTCAACTATTGAGGACTTCTTTATAAGACCTCAACCATTGATGACTTCTATAAATGACATCAACTATTGAGGACTTCTTTATAAGACCTCAACTATTGAGGCCTTCTTTATAAGACCTCAACTATTGAGGACTTCTTTATAAGACCTCAACTATTGAGGACTTCTTTATAAGACCTCAACTATTGAGGACTTCTTTATAAGACCTCAACTATTGAGGACTTCTTTATAAGACCTCAACTATTGATGACTTCTTTAGAAGACCTCAACTATTGATGACTTCTTTAGAAGAATTCAACTATTGATGACTGCTTTAGAAGACCTCAACTATTGAGGACTTCTTTAGAAGACCTCAACTATTGAGGACTTCTTTAGAAAACCTCAACTATTGAGGACTTCTTTAAAAGACCTCAATTATTGAGGACTGCTTTAGAAGACCTCTACTACTGAGGACTTCATTATAAGACCTCAACTATTGAGGACTTCTTTAGAAGACCTCAACTATTGAGGACTGCTTTAGAAGACCTCAACTATTGAGGACTGCTTTAGAAGACATCAACTATTGAGGACTGCTTTAGAAGACCTCAACTATTGAGGACTGCTTTAGAAGACCTCAACTATTGAGGACTGCATTAGAAGGCCTCAACTATTGAAGACTGCTTTAGAAGACCTCAACTATTGACGTAGATTCGGCGAAAACCCACCCGTTGATTCTTTGTGCTAGACAATTAATAATTGGATTCAAAAATCACAGCTAGCTGCCTTGTCAATCTCTTGACATTTTATTATGTGCCAAATGAAACTTTAGTAATCTGAAGATGTTTGATCTTAACGATGATATGTTTAGAGAAAGTCTTGGAATCTAATTCCAACAAGAGCATAACATATATTTGAAGATCTTTAACCCAAACTAAAAATTTTTTTTAGTTGTATTGCATGTAATTTAAATTCTACTGGAAGAGGTTTGTATCAAACTAGAAGAAGTTTGTAGCAAAAACAAGAGGAGATTTGAATCGAACTTAATGATGATCGTGTCAAAATAGAAGGAGTTCGGATAGAACAAGAAATTTGTGTTGAACTGAACGAAGTTCGTATCATACTGGAAGAAGTGTGTATCGAACTTATTGACGTTCGTATCAAACTGATAGAAGTTGGTATAAAAATTGAAAAAGTTTATATCAAACTAAAATAAGTTATGTCAAAGTGGAAGAGATTTGTTTCTAATTGGACTAAGTCTGAACCAAACTGGAAAAAGGTTTGATCAAATGGAATGATATTCGTTTAAAACACGAAGAAGTTCGGATCTATTAAGAAGTTTGCATTGAACTGAATGAAGTTCGGATCAAACTGGCAAAAGTTTGCATCGAACTGAATGAAGTTCGTAACAAACTGGGAAGAAGTTCGAAAACATCTTTAGATTAGATTTTGATTTGTTTCTAATTGGACTAAGTCTGAATCAAACTGGAAAAAGGTTTTATCAAATTGAATGACATTCGTATAAAACACGAAGAAGTTCGGATCTATTAAGAAGTTTGCATCGAACTGAATGAAATTCGTATCAAACTGGCAAAAGTTTGCATCAAACTGGTAAAAAATTGTATCGAACTGGGAAGAAGTTCGAAAACATTTTTAGACATAGTACGCTTTTTGAGCCAACCTTTCTTCCAATATTCATCATACAAGAAATGGAGTAAGTGTTTGAACTAACACAACTTTAGGCTTAGTTCGTACTGCAAGTTTTGCAGATTTTTGGCATAATCTCGCAAACATATATTTTAATTTAATGACTGCAGGACCTGTATGAGTGGCAGTTCAATAATACTTGAAGAACTTTGCCGAATGTGTAGTTCCATCAAGACGGAGATAAGTGCCGCATAGCAATCGCTGTGTGTTAGTGATTTGAGGATTAGGCTATCTCTTGCTTAGCTGACGTGATTGTGCATTTTCGACCTAGCTCGACTTTTCTCATTGGGGGTCTCTTTCGATTTCATCCATTTATAATTTCAAACCATCGATTAGAGCTCCACTTTGCATTCCTTTAGAAGAATCAATGCTTTCAACTGAGGGACTTGGATAGAACTTCTGGGAGTTTTATGATTATTCAGACTATAATACCCAACACTTCCACAGGAAGTACATTTTAATCGCATTCCAAAATTCCAATTTGCATATTTCCCGCATTTTTTGAAATTCTTTTGAAAATTTTGCAAAGAAGTTGATAATATATTTTCTCAAATGAATGGAAACTATTTTTTCGTATGAAATCATAGAGATTAGCTGTCCGCTTTGCACCCAGAGGGTATCGGGTTCGAATTGTGGCTGGGGAAAATTCTTATTTTTTGTTTTTTATTATTTTTTTATAAATTTTATATAATTTTATTAATTTAAACAATTTGATTTTTTAACTTAAAATTATTGTTTCACTAATACTTCAAATATTTCATTTTATTAGTAATATCAGTAACATTAAATAGTACTAATTGATTTAATACCAATTTAATTTAATATTTATTTGCATTTTATATTATATTCATATTAATCAAATACTTTATTAAGTTTCCTATTCCATTCTAGTCCATTCTACCTAAAAAATGGTTTCCTTTAGTTTATCACCACTCACAACAGAGGATAGCTGAAATGGTTAGAGTGCCGTAGAGAAGGTCCGCTGTTCTACCCGCGGTAGCAGAGTTTTTTTTACTACTTTTCGGCTTTAAAGTAATTCCCAACATAAAATGCAATGGTTGAATTTTTTAAAGATTCACATCATAATTTTCGCTTTGACAGCAGAATGTACTAATAATGCTATATATGCAAAAAATGGATAAACAAACGCCCACCTTCACATCACAAAAAATATTTTTTGGAATTTACTTTCAACTGTACAATCAGAAATTTCTCAAAGTCATTTTTTAAAACATGTAATTCCGAAAAAAGCAACAACAACGTAGTATCAGCAAAATTATTTAATACCTAACATTTCTGTGGTCAAGTTTAAGTTACTGTAGCTGTTGCTGACCTTAACCGGTTTTTTCGATTGGATTATTAAAAAATATCTACGTATGTATGCATTAAACAAATATTCAAAATATTTGAAATATTTGTTTGTTTGTTAAATGCAGTTGTTGTGGTACGAAATGCAAATGCAAAGTGAATACTCTTTGGAAAATGTTAATCAGTTAATAATATAAAAAACGTGATTTGTATTTAACGCAACAAGGCATACCACACGTTTTTTTAATGGCGTTATAATATTACTTAACCTTTGCACAAGCCATTGCGACAATATATTAATAATAGAATTATGGCGTGAACAATTTATTTTGGAGGTATATATTATGTCTACCACAATTATTGCAAAGAAGACCTTAGTAGATATATTCAAAGGCCTCTTAAAAGATCGCCAATTATTATTATTTCAATAGGCCAACAAATATCAATTTCGGTATGTACATTAGAGCGTACCAGGTTACAAGTAAAAAAAAAAAGTTCGCCGTACACCTTCGAATATGAAGTATTATTGAAAGGTAGTTTCAAAAAAATTTTTTTTATTTTTTTATGCCGAACGTAGGGGTCGCGCTTTTACATTTTTCTATATAACTTCTGCATTTATAAACGGATTTTAAAGTGTGATACATCGATGTTTTTGTCCGATTTTTTTGTCTTTGAAGTCATTGAGCTCAAACATGATTCATGATTTTATGCGAGCTTTAATTTTCGATTATTAGAGTGGTACATTAGGGTAGTAGCAACTGAGAAATGATGGGTAAGTACCAGAAGGGGGTGCTTGAGCTCAATGACTTCAAAGACAAAAAAATCGGCCTCGTCGAGACAAAAACATCGATGTATCACACTTTAAAATCCGTTTATAAATACAAGTTATATAGAAAAATGTAAAAGCGCGACCCCTACGTTCGGCATAAAAAAATAAAAATTTTTTTTTTGAAACTACCTTTCAATAATACTTCATATTCGAAGGTGTACGGCGAACTTTTTTTTTTGAGGTACGCCCTAATGTACATCCCAAAAATTGATTTGATTCTTGACTAAAATGACATTCAAAAGAGAGCCACGATTGGATGTGGCAAATATCTGGGGATTATTTTCTTCAGGCTTTCGAAAAATCCTATATGCTGTGAGAATATGAACTTAAAATTGGCAAATGAAGTCTTGCAAACAAAATCGAAATTTATGTTATCAGAAATCTGACTAACTGAATCGAACAAACTCCCAAATTCATTCGATTTTCCAACAAAAATATTTTATGAAACTTTTCAGAAGTTATTCACCCTTATGTCGAATAAAAGGGGAATTTTTCCATTGCTCTGCTACCGCAAGATGGTAATCTGAATGAAACCCGGCCCGCCTTGTAATGTAAATAAAGCGAAGTTAAAAATATTATTCTAGGTACAGCTGCTTGATTTGTACCATATTTATCCCTCTATTCCCATTTTACCCCTTAAAGGTACCAATTTGAAATATTATGTATATTATGTAACTACAATTTTCACTCCCCTACGAATTAGAATCACTTTTTGGTGCACGTTTTTGCTATAATGGGAATGTACATTAGAGCGTACCAGGTTACAAGTAAAAAAAAAAGTTCGCCGTACACATTCGAATATGAAGTATTATTGAAAGGTAGTTTCAAAAAATTTTTCTTATTTTTTTATGCCGAACGTAGGGGTCGCGCTTTTACTTTTTTCTATATAACTTCTGCATTTATAAACGGATTTTAAAGTGTGATACATCGATGTTTTTGTCTCGACGAGGCCGATTTTTTTGTCTTTGAAGTCATTGAGCTCAAGCATGATTCATGATTTTATGCGAGCTTTAATTTTCTGATATTAGAGTGGTACATTAGGGTAGTAGCAACTGAGATATGATGGGTAAGTACCAGAAGGTACTGCTTGAGCTCAATGATGCTTCCATCATTTTGCTTGTTAAATTTTTCCTGAACGGTAAACATTTTTTCATCGGTGAACAAAATTGTTCTGTGTAAGTTATCTGCGTGCTTCACCAAAAGACTTTTTCGAGTTTGGTACGAACTTCTTCTAGTTTGATACATGTTTCTTCCAGTTTTATACAAACTTCTTCCCCTTTGATACAAACTACTTCCAGTTCAATACAAACGTCACCCAGTCCGATATTAAATTCTTCCACTTCGATACAAACTTCTTCAAGTTTGAAACAAACTTCTTCCAGTTTACAACAAACTTCTACCAGTTTGAAACAAACTTCTTCCAGTTTGAAACTAACTATTTCCAAGTTGAAACAAACTTCTTCCAGTTTGATACACATTTTTTCTGATTTGATACAAACTTCTTCTAGTTTGATACAAAATTCTTCCAGTTTGATACAAATTTCTTCCAGTTCGATACACACTTTTTCTGGTTTGTATCAGATTTTCTGATTTCATACAAACTTCTTCTAGTTTGATACAAAATTCTTCCAGTTTGATACAAATTTCCTCCAGTTCTATACAAACTTTTTCTGGTTTGATACAAACTTCTTCCAGTTTGATACAAACTTCTTCCAGTTTAATACAAAATTCTAACAGTTCGATATAAAATTTTTACGGATAGATAAAAACTTCTTCCATTTCGACGCTAACTTATTCAAGTTTACAACAATCTTCTTCAGTTCGATACAAACTTCTTCAAGTTTAATACAAACTTATATAAAACCAAATTCTTTGAAACAATCTTCTTCCAGTTCGATACAAACTTCTTCCAGTTCGATACAAACTTCTTCCAGTTCGATACAAACTTCTTCCAGTTTTAAATAAACATATTTCCCTTTGATACCAAGTTTTTCTAGCTCGACACAAACTTCTTCCAGTTCGATGCAAACGTCACCCAGTCCGATATAAAATTCTTCCAGTTCGATACAAACATCCTCCAGTTTGAAACAAACTTCTTCCAGTTTGATGCAAAATTCTTCCAGTTTGATACACATTTCTTGCAGTTCGATACACACTTTTTCTGGTTTAATACAAACTTCTTCTAGTTTGATACAAAATTCTTCCAGTTCTATACACACTTTTTCTGGTTTGATACAAACTGCTTCTAGTTTGATACAAAATTCTTCTAGTTTGATACACATTTCTTGCAGTTCCATACACACTTTTTCTGGTTTGATACAAA
This sequence comes from Polietes domitor, assembly GCA_947397865.1. Lineage (NCBI taxonomy): Eukaryota > Metazoa > Arthropoda > Insecta > Diptera > Muscidae > Polietes > Polietes domitor. The sequence goes on along the minus strand of OX377619.1, from coordinate 163,881,887 downwards.
CTTCTTCTAGTTTGATGCAAAATTCTTCCAGTTCGATACACACTTTTTCTGGTTTGATACAAACTGCTTCTAGTTTGATACAAAATTCTTCTAGTTTGATACACATTTCTTGCAGTTCCATACACACTTTTTCTGGTTTGATACAAAATTCTTCTAGTTTGATACACATTTCTTGCAGTTCCATACACACTTTTTCTGGTTTGATACAAACTTCTTCTAGTTTGATGCAAAATTCTTCCAGTTCGATACACACTTTTTCTGGTTTGATACAAACTTCTTCCATTTTGATACAAACTTCTTCCAGTTTGATACAAACTTATTCCAGTTCGATACAATCTTTCTTTGGTTTGATACAAACTTCTGCTAGTTTGATATAAACTTCTTCCAGTTTGAAGCAAAATTCTTCTAGTTTGATACACATATCTTGCAGTTCGATACTCACTTTTTCTGGTTTAATACAAACTTCTTCTAGTTTGATACAAAATTCTTCCAGTTCGATACACACTCTTTCTGTTTTGATACAAACTTCTTCCAGTTTGATACAAAATTCTTCTAGTTTGATACGAACTTCTTCTAGTTTGATACAAACTTCTTCTAGTTTGATGCAAAATTCTTCCATTTTGATACACATTTCTTGCAGTTCGATACACACTTTTTCTGATTTAATACAAACTTCTTCTAGTTTGATACAAATACCAATAAAGTTGATACAAATTTCATCAACATTAATATTTGTATGTTCTTTCGAGCTTTAAAATAGTTTTCGTTTAGAAAATAGTTCCCAAGAGTTTTGCCCAAAAACATTTTATTAAATTAAATTTTTAAATCCGAAAGAAATGTATGGAATCATCACAGTTGGAATAACTTCATTACTTGATTTATTAAACACTTGATCATGTAAACAGCTATATATATATTTAAAATATGTCATAAATTTTGAGCAAAATCTCCATATTAATTCGCATACTCAACAGCAGACCAATCTTAAAAGATAGCTTTGATGGAACTTTCCTTGATATGTCTCTCAATGATTTCGAATATGAATTGTATCATCGATCGTCTGGCCCTCGTAGTCAACCACACTTTTCCATTCATCACTTCGATTTCCGTTTCACCAAGTTTCCAAGCAGTTCCATAAGTATCAAAAATCAATTATCCATAGGCCTTTTTTATATGAAATGATTTGTTGGGGAGAAACAAATTGACCTACATTTTTGGATTGTAAATAGTTTTAATATCCATTGATTATTACACATATTGCTAAGGTATGTGGTTGTTGTAATATCTTCAACAAATTGTTGTAACACGTGTAGTCGAAACAACAACGAAAACACCTTATGTTACATTTCAAACGGTGAAAGTCGCTGGGCAGATTTCAACACCTTTTTCTCTACCTTGGGAAGAGTGATGGAGCGGCGGCGTATTTCTTAAGTGTGTTTGCACTCTGTACAAATCTACACCATGACTTTTTCAAATATGAATAAAAGGAAGGACGGACGTATACGTATTTGCTGCTTCACTGTAATCTCCAAACTTAAGTGGTTGTAGTATAGGAGCAATTTAGCTTTATCAAGTACTAAATACATAGTTATGAAGTGTCTAGTCCCAAGTTACGATATCGATGATTTGCCCACCTTTGAGTCTAGTCTAGTCAATATGAAGAAGTTGTCTATAAAATAAAAGACTACACAATACAGATTATCAAAAACTGGGCTGCCAAAGAATTTACAGAAAAGATTGACTCAAAAGAATCCATGCAAACGATCAACAGGTGGAACGCCAATGAATTTATCTAAGAGAGAAACAAGGAGTCCATAAATGGTCAAGATTTTAAACCAGAACGGTGAAATTCCACAGAATTTGAAGGAACTGAATTGATGCTAAAAAGAATTCATTTAAATGTTCATTAATTGATATTACAAAGTATCCATTTAAATAATAATAAAATAAGTAAATATGATCGATTAAGTATAGAAATAATAGTATAAAACCTAAGGATGAATTTTAATACTAAAAGAGGTGACTTCTTCGGCAGACAAAGATTTCTTCTAATATTATAGGAGATGATAGAATATAAGAATAGAAGACTTTTATTTTTCCCAGTAACAAAGAAGATGATTTCTAGTATAAGGAGATTACTTCTATTTAGTATAGAACGATCTGATGATTAGTATAAAAGGAGATGACTTCTAGCGTAGATAGGAATGATAAAGTATATAAATAGTAGACAATCTGCAAAGTTGAGACGTCGACGATTCGTAGTATATGCGATGAAAGTATGTATGTATAAAAGTATTTATGTATATTACTTGAGTATAGAATAAGATGAATTCAAATACTGACTTCTTTGGCAGACAAAGTATTTTTCTACTATTTTAGAAGATGATAGAATACATGAATAGGCAACTTCTATATTAAAGACAATCTATTTCCAGTCATAAAGAAGATAATTTCTAGTATAAAAAGTGATGAGTGCAGAAGTAGATGGCATTAATATAAAAGGAAATTACTTTTAGTATAGAAATAGTAGACGATCTCAAAAGTTGAGACTGCGGAGATTCTTAGCATAAAAGGAGATGACTTAAGCATAAAAGTATGTACTGTATTCCTTGAACATAGAAGAAGATGAAGTCTAATACAAGAATAGACGACTTTTATTCTAGTGTAAAAAGTGAGTACAGACGTAGATGACTTTAATATAAAAGGAAATTACTTCTAGTATAGAATGATCTGATGAGTAGTATAGAAGGAGAAGGCTTCTAATGTAGATGGGAACGATAACGTATAGGAAAAGTTGAATTCTATGTTAAAAGCATACGGTTTCCAGTTGTGATGGTGGATATTCTTTGTATAATAGGAAATGACTTTAACATAAGAGGAAGTATGTATATTACTTGAGTATAGAATAAGATGAATTCTAATACTGAAAGACAGTTATAGGTGACTCTTTTGCATGCGAAGACTTTTTCCAGTATTTTAAAAGATGACAGTGTGTACAAAGAAGACTTCTAGTGTAGATAGGAACGATAAAATATAGAAATAGTAGACACTATCAAAATGAATTACAAAACACTCGTGTGTGTGATGATTAGCATAAAGGTTTGTAGAATATAGCTTGAAATACAGAAGAATATGAATTCAAATATTGAAAGAGGTGATTTCTTGTGCAGAAGAGGACTTCTTCCAGTATTTTTGGGAGGTGACAGAATACAAAAATAGGCGTCTTCTTTATTAGAGGCAGTCTATTTCCGGCAAAAAAGAAAATTATGTCTAGTATAAAAATATGGTATTATGAATATAAAACGAGATTAATTCTAGTACAGAAGGATCTGATGTATAAGGCATAGATAGGAATGATAAAGTATAGAAATAGTAGACAATCTCCAAAGTTGAGACGTCGACGATTCGTAGTATATGCGATGAAAGTATGTATGTATAAAAGTATTTATGTATATTACTTGAATATAGATGAATTCTAATACTGACTTCTTTTTCTACTATTTTAGGAGATGATAGAATATATGAATAGGCAACTCCTATATTAAAGGTAGTCTATTTCCAGTTATAAAGAAGATTATTTCTAGTCTAAAAAGTGATGAGTGCAGAAGTAGATGACATTAATATAAAAGGAAATTACTTCTAGTATAGAAGGATTTGGTGAGTAGTATATAAAGAGAAGTATGCTCTTATGCGAAGACAGGAATGATAAAGTATAGAAATAGTAGACGATCTCAAAATTTGAGACGGCGGAGATTCTTAGCATACAAGCAGATGACTTCAGCATAAAAGTATGTACTGTATTACTTGAATATAGAAGAAGATGAAGTCTACTACAAGAATAGACGATTTTTATTCTAGTGCAAAAAGTGAGTACAGAAGTAGATGACTTTCATATAAAAGGAAATTACTTCTAGTATAGAAGGATCGGATGAGTAGTAAGAAGGAGAATGCTTCTAATGTAGATGGGAACTATAACGTATAGAAAAAGTAGGATTCTATGTTAAAAGTATACGGTTTCCAGTTGTGATGGTGGATATTCTTAGTATTATAGGAAATGACTTTAGCATAAGAGGATGTATGTGCTTAGTAGGGACATAAATACTGTTACACACGTTTTATGCTGTAAAATAAAAAGTACTGAATGTTTTTGGAACAAATATTTTTTAATATTTTTTAATTGATGTATATTGTATCCAAAAAGAATCTACTTATTCGAAATTCCGCCTTTTGCCTTTACATATATATAGCTTTACACATAATAGCTGCACGAACCTCGTCCATTGGAAAATTGGCCACAGTTCGAACCAAAGCAGTCTTAAGAGATCCAATGTTGGGGTATCTTTTGTGACAAACCTTGTCCTCTAAAACCGTCCACAATTTGTAATCCAATGGGTTCAAATTTGGACTGCCTGAGCGACATTCTTCAGAGGAAATGAACGCTGGCAAATTGTTTCGAAGCCAGGCCTGGGACGTTTTAGCCTTATGGGCCGGCGCAGAATCCTGCTGGAAAGTCCATGGCTGGTTTTGGAACAGGGAATTGTTAAGAGGCTTCACAACAGCTTCTAAAATGGGTTTCTTGGTAAACTTTGGCCGATGTTTTGACTCCTTGTTCGCAGAAATGCAGGTCGGTGACGCCATCGTAAGAGACACCCCACCAAACCATGACTGAAGCTGGGTGATGACCCTTTTCCACCCTTGGGATCAGTTCAGATGCTTCCTTAGATGACCGCGCATACACTCTATCATTTTGCTTGTTAAATTTTTCCTGAACGGTAAACATTTTTTCATCGGTGAACAAAATTTGCATTTTTCAATCCTATTTTTTTATACCCTACACCACTTCGTGGACTAGGGTATTATAAGTTAGTTTCGCGCCAAATGTTTGTAACACCAAGAAATAATTGAGCTAGACCCACCTTTAAGCATACGGATCGGCTTGGAATCACCAGCTGAATCGATTTAACGATGTCTGTCTGTCCGTCCGTCCGTCTGCTGTCCATCTAAGCTTGTTCGCACTCTACAGGTCGCAATTGTTGTCCGATTGTCATGAAATTTGGCAGAAGTTACTTTTTTTGGCCAAGGACGATTGGTATTGAATTTAGAAAAAATCGGTTCAGATTTAGATTTAGCCCCCATACAAATGTCGCTCCCAATTTGACTTTTTCCGCCCTATAACGCGCATATAGTACCCGATTTTCTTCAAATTTAGCATAACACCTTATAATCTAACTAGAAATACCTGTGACGAAAGCGGGTTAGATCGGTTCAGATTTAGATATAGCCCCCATACAAATGTCGCTCCCGGTTTCACTTCTTCCGCTTTAGAAACCGCATATTGTTCCAGAGTTTCTTTAAAATTGGCACAATATTTTATAATCGAACTAGAAACACTTATACTGAAAGTGGGTAAGATCGGTTCAGATTTAGATATAGCCCCCATACAAATGTCGCTCCCGATTTCACTTCTTCCGCTTTAGAAACCGCATATTGTTCCAGAGTTTCTTTAAAATTGGCACAACGTTTTATAATCGAACTCGAAACACTTATACTGAAAGTGGGTAAGATCGGTGCAGATTTAGATATAGCCCCCATACAAATGTCGCTCCCGATTTCACTTCTTCCGCTTTAGAAACCGCATTTTGTTCCAGAGTTTCTTTAAAATTGGCACAACATTTAATAATCGAACTAGAAACACTTATACTGAAAGTGGGTAAGATCGGTTCAGATTTAGATATAGCCCCCATACAAATGTCGCTCCCGATTTGACTTTTTCCGCTCTAGAAACTGCATATTGTTCCCGATTTGCTTTAAAATTGGCACAACATCTTATAATCGAACTAGAAACATCTATGCTGAAGTTCAGATGCTTCCTTAGATGACCGCGCATACACTCTACCATTTTGCTTGTTAAATTTTTCCTGAACGGTAAACATTTTTTCTTCGGTGAACAAAATTTTTCACCAAAAGACGTTTGCATTTTTCAATCCTATTTTTTTTAAGCTGCAGTCAATAAATGTCCGGTACGTCGTTTGAAAGCCCCAAGTCCCAAGTCTTTTTTAATGATTCGACTCATGGACTTTTGCGTGATATTCATCTCGCGGGCCATGATTTTCTGTTTTCGAAGAGGATTTCTGTGAATTCTTGATTTAAAGGCTTTGATGACATGCGGCGTTCGAACAGAGCGTGGGCGGACCGACTGGTGGCGGTCTTTTACATTTCCAGTCTCTTCAAACAGTTTTATGCGTCGGTAGACGAACATACGGCTAATCCCGAGTGGCCGGAGCGTTTTGAAAATATCGCTTTTTTTCAGTTCACACTCGGTGACTCTTCTGCATGCGAAGACTTTTTTCCAGTATTTTAGAAGGTGACAAAGTGTGTGCGTGCAAAAATACACTTCTACATTAGTAGTAGTATTATATTTGTAATAAAGTAATAATTTCTGGTATAATATTAAAGGAGATTACTTATATTATAGAAGGATCTGATGTTTAGTATAGAAGAAGACTTCTAGAGTAGATAGGAACGATAAAATATAGAAATAGTAGACACTATCAAAATGAATTACAAAACACTAGAGTGTGTGTGTGTGATGACAATCATAAATCTAAGAGCCAATATTTTTCCACATTTTCCACTTTTTTCTAAATGCTCGACATCCAATCGGTGCAGAACAAAAAAAAACAGAGGTGCTCGGTCATTCATTTAACCTGTTGTCGGTGGTGCCTGTTGCTGCTCATCATTGCTACCTGTATTTGTCGTCAGATACACGTACATACTTTTTCAACTTGCTATGTTACCGGGCGTTTCTTTCTCTGCTCTGTGTTATGTTCTGCTATGCTTTGTTTTCTAAATATGTATGTATTGACTTGATGGCTAATGTAATAAGCGTCATTGTTGTAAGTATGAATGCGAGTACGAGCAGATATTGTCACTCTGTTGGCCGCTTTGTATGACACAAACGGGGCGATACAAAAAATGTTGTTACCACAAAATTGTCCGTGTTGCTGTTGTTATTGGTGGTGGCAGTCAGTATGAGCGCGTTTTGTTCTGCTGTTGCGTTGTTGGTTTGTCCAACCAGCTGACAAGTTCATCAATCACTCTTGACCTGCTTTAATGTCATAGTGACATAAAATGCATGAAATATACATGCCACCACCACCGCACGCTCTCGTGTACTATATGCTCTGATTGCCACATAGTAGTAAGTACCACTCACATATGTACATGCTTCATATACGCATTTATGTACACGAGTATAGACAGTCAAGTATTTGTGTTATCTAAGTGTACACACAACATACCTATTATATACATATCCGCAGTGATAGGGAATATTGAGCCATAATTATTGGGTTAATGGGACAGTAAAAAGGGTATAGTAGTGTTTTTTTTTCTTTCGTTTTCATAAAACCTCTCATATGTAGAAGAAGAAGAAGAAAAAACATCAAGGCCATATTGTCATTTATGACAATAACAATGAAAGTAACCCATTGTGCCGGATAACAAGTAATAACGCATTATGTCCCACCGGACTGGCTGCTCCATTGTTTGGGAAGGTGCTTGTGAAGGACATTCTATTTAGGACACATACGCTAATCGGGTTTATTTTCTATCAGAATGTAATTAACGTTATTTCAGTTAGTATAGAAGGAGGCGAGACACATACCAGCTAATGACTAATATAGAAGCAGAAGACTTCTAGCGTAGATAGAAACGATATAGTATAGAAATAGTATAATTCTAGATTAGAAGCAGACTGGTTTCAGTTGTGATGGTAGCGATTTTTAGTATAAAATATGATGACTTAAGCATAGAATTCATTAGCTTCATTTATAAAAGAAGATGACTATACTAACAGCATAACAGAAGCCAACTTCTAGTATAGCAGAAGATGAATTATGATAAAGAAGGAAATGACTTATAGTATAGAAGAAGGCTTCAGACATAGGAGACAATAAAATCTTTGAAAGAATTCTAATACTAAAGAGATGATTGCTTGTGAGACGAAGAATACTTCTTCTAGCATTTCAGGAGATCAAAGAATACAAGAATAAGTGACTTACATATTAGACGACTTCAGGTATAGAACGAGATTAATTATGATATAGAAGGAGATAACTTCTAGTATAGAAGAAGGCTTCAGACGTAGGAGACAATAAAACCTACGAAAGAATTCTAGTACTGAAGAGCTGACTTCTTGCGAGACGAAGAAGACGTATTCTAGTATTTTAGGAGATGAAAGAATACAAAAATAAGATGTAGTCTATTTCTAGTGATAAAGATGATGATTTATAATATAAAAAGTGATTACTTCTAATACAGAATGACTTTAATATACAATGAAGATTTCTTCCAGTATAATAAGAGCTGATGTTTCGTATAAAAGGAGAAGACTTCTAGCATAGATAGAAACGATAAAGTATAGAAATAGTAGAATTCTAGATTAGAAGCAGAGTGTTTTCAGTTGTGATGGTAGCGATTTTTAGTATAAAAGATGATGACGTAGGCATATAATTGGATAACTTCAAGTATAGAAGAAGATGACTATACTAAGAGCATAACATAAGACAACTCCTAGTATTACAGAAGATGAATTATAATAAAGAAGGAAATGACTTCTAGTATAGAGAAGGCTTCAGACATAAGAGACAATAAAATCTTTGAAAGAATTCTAATACTAAAGAGATGATTCATTGTTCTTTGATCAGGAGATCAAAGAATACAAGAATAAGTGACTTCCATATTAGACGACTTCAAGTATAGAACGAGATGAATTATAATAAAGAAGGAGATGATTTCTAGTATAGAAGAAGGCTTCAGACGTAGGAGACAATAAAGCCTATGACTTCTTGCGAGACGAAGAAGACGTATTCTAGTATTTTAGGAGATGAAAGAATACAAAAATAAGATGTAGTCTATTTCTAGTGATAAAGATGATGATTTATAATATTAAAAGTGATTACTTCTAATACAGAAGTAGATGACTTTAATATACAATGAAGACTTCTTCCAGTATAATAAGAGCTGATGTTTCGTATAAAAGGAGAAGACTTCTAGCATAGATACGAATGATAACGTATAGTGATAGTCTAGAAACATACAGTTTTTACAGCGGCAATTTTTAGTATAAAAGTGGCTTTCGCATATGGCTTCAAGTATAAAAGAAAATGTCTCGTATATAAAAAGACGACTTCTAGTATAAAATGAGATGAATTGAAGGGGTCAGAAGCAAAGGGGTGCAAGTGACAAAAAATTCATTTCGAGATATTCACCTTCAAAGTAAAAATTCAATTGCAAATTCCGGTATACTTGTACCGTTCGTAACTAGCATTTTTGGATCCCCTATATCTGCAATTGTTTTATGGTGGGGTTAGTATTTATAAAGCAACGTTTTGTTTCCCTGCCGTAGGTAATTTTTATAAATAAGTGCACTTGCACCCCTATGCTTCCAATTTATTTGCATTATTCCCAATAGATTGTTTCCGGAAACCCAATGAAACAAAATCATTGCAACATAATATTTTTAATAACAAAATATTTGATAAGGTAAAAATTAGGTACATATATCCATGTACATAAAGGGTGATTTTTTAAGAGCTTGATAACTTTTTTTAAAAAAAAAAACGCATAAAATTTGCAAAATCTCATCGGTTCTTTATTTGAAACGTTAGATTGGTCCATGACATTTACTTTTTGAAGATAATTTCATTTAAATGTTGACCGCGGCTGCGTCTTAGGTGGTCCATTCGGAAAGTCCAATTTTGGGCAACTTTTTCGAGCATTTCGGCCGGAATAGCCCGAATTTCTTCGGAAATGTTGTCTTCCAAAGCTGGAATAGTTGCTGGCTTATTTCTGTAGACTTTAGACTTGACGTAGCCCCACAAAAAATAGTCTAAAGGCGTCAAATCGCATGATCTTGGTGGCCAACTTACCGGTCCATTTCTTGAGATGAATTGTTCTCCGAAGTTTTCCCTCAAAATGGCCATAGAATCGCGAGCTGTGTGGCATGTAGCGCCATCTTGTTGAAACCACATGTCAACCAAGTTCAGTTCTTCCATTTTTGGCAACAAAAAGTTTGTTAGCATCGAACGATAGCGATCGCCATTCACCGTAACGTTGCGTCCAACAGCATCTTTGAAAAAATACGGTCCAATGATTCCACCAGCGTACAAACCACACCAAACAGTGCATTTTTCGGGATGCATGGGCAGTTCTTGAACGGCTTCTGGTTGCTCTTCACTCCAAATGCGGCAATTTTGTTTATTTACGTAGCCATTCAACCAGAAATGAGCCTCATCGCTGAACAAAATTTGTCGAACCGAACATTTCGAACCGAACACTGATTTTGGTAATAAAATTCAATGATTTGCAAGCGTTGCTCGTTAGTAAGTCTATTCATGATGAAATGTCAAAGCATACTGAGCATCTTTCTCTTTGACACCATGTCTGAAATCCCACGTGATCTGTCAAATACTAATGCATGAAAATCCTAACCTCAAAAAAATCACTCTTTAGTTTAAAATATAACGTAATAAAAAAATTCATAGATTAAAATAAAATTAGCTACTTAGTATTCAGATTCCAGCTCAGTTAAATAATCGTCTGGTTCTTCTTCGGACACTGTGATCTCGTTTTTCTTTTTTTGCTTTTGATTAGGCTTGTTGTGTTGTATAGATTTGTAAAACTCATGGTGAATTGGCGGAATATATTGCAATAACTTCATAAGATTATTATATTTGGCCGTATTTATAGCAACAGGCTCTTGGTATAGTAAATCAAGCTCAACATTGGCCAAGCATGGGGGCTTCCCACGATGCCTAATTTTTAAATCCAAAGTTTCAAACTCAATATCTTCATTGAGTGTGTTTGTAAAATAGAGCACTGTAGGGGACTCTTTTTTAAATCGGAGCCACTGCATTTTCATAATACCCTTGACTTCTGCTCTCAGATTCTGAGCCACATTTTTAATGGAAAATAAATCTTCTTTTCCCATTCGATTTACAGTAAACTTTTTACTGGTTTTAGAAACTACATTTACCCAATCTGTGGGGACAAAAACAAATTCTATTTTTTTTTTAGATTTCTCAATTGCCCCGAAATCTCGGTCACATTCCATGTATGAGTGGCCGGAAATAAAAAAATTTGTGATCGATAGTTTGAATATCTGTTTTGGCAACAATGTACATCCAGTATTTTACAATGTTTTGGTTTTTATTTTGACCACCACAGTTGTCGCTGAACGCGACTAAGTGCTTAACATGTGAAGGAAGTTGCTGAACATATTTCAATAGGCATGATCCAATTTCTTGGGATCCTCGATTTGCTTCCCCCTCATGCCACATAAACATGGAAGCTTGGCCAGAAGCAAGGTCATGGATTCCTAAGTTGTACGTCCTAAGTTGTCTCATGTAAAATGCCGTACCGCAAGTAAGAAATGGTGTCGGGAGAGTTTTTTCAAGATCAAAACAAATTGCTCGAACAGAAGAGTCATTTGACGCTAACTTTTTTGCTTCTTCTCTAAATTACATTGCTTTTTCCGCCTTTCTCAAATGCAATTCTTTCGTCCTTTTATAATTGTCTGCATTGTTTGGATCACCATGGTCTATTTTAGTTTGCAAAACATCACATTTGGTGCAAGTGTCAGTATGTGGTTTCTTAAATCTTAAATTAAACATTGTGTTAAAAATGTGACGGTAATAACTGTCTTTAACTGGTTCTACCCCCTTTTCATTGCAAAATTGAACATACAACTCATATAGCTTAGTAATGTTTAGTTTCGGTGACAGGTATCTAGTGTTTGGATTTTGCATACGAGAGTAGTGGCTAGTGTATCTTGGGAAAGATCGGATATGTTCCTTAACAAGTTCCATTTTTCATCACATATTTTATTTGAAGGATCGTGTTTTCCCCGCTTATCCGTTGGGGAAATCCCTGTCTCATGGCGCTTCTTTAGAACATTATCATACCTTTTTGTGCTAATGTTTAATGTTTTCAATAAAAAAATTTTGCAAATTCTTTTACCTTTTAACTTGAGACAAACACTAAGAGACTTGTTGGAAGTTGCAGTTACAGAACGCCTTTTAGGTTGGAATACTGCCATGCATGAGGTAAGAAATGCAGTTTGCAGGTCCCACGATCCCAGCTCCAAGTATTTGTCCAGAATTTCTTAATCGTTTTCGTAAATTCCTTTTCCAGCTATCCTGATTTCATACTCGTTTTCTTGTTTTATTTATATTGTTTACCAATTCCTCCACATCTTCTGCTGTGCTTATAGGTGGTTCAAGCAAAGCAAAATCAGGGTTATGAAAGATATTGTCACTCCCAACTTCTACAAAAAATACACTTTTATCAATGAATATATTAGCAATATTATTTTATTAATATGTATGAAGAATAATACATTAATAACGCAATTAAAAAAACGTTGCTCTTAGAGAGTCAGTACAACTACTATAGCTTCACCACTAGTTTATATTCATTAAATTCAATATTGGGTACTTACCATTATTCAGAACAAAATCAGCATGATCCTCCTCCATAATAATTTATTACAAATGTTTTAGAAGAAACTTCTAGATGAATATAGTTAAAGAAATAGGTAATAACAAAACAAAAAAAGAACAGCAAAAGCTCCTCAACGCAGAATGATAATGAAAACAAATAAAATAAACTGGTTGTTATTATCAGCTGATCCCGCATTTGATTTAAGTTGGCGGCAAACAGGTGTAATTGCACTTGCATCCCTTTGCTTCTCACTTATTTCGTCAAACTATTTAGTAGTAGATATTTGTTCCGATATATATCACCACTGGTAGTAAAAATTGATCTCATCTCATGCTAGTAGACAGAGATGGTGTCAAGAAACAAAAATACATACTTAACTCAATTTTTGTCAGTTTGTCACTTGCACCCCTTTGCTTCTGACCCCTTCAATTATAAACAAGTAAAAACGGCGTTAAGTTCGGCCGGGCCGAACTTTATATACCCTCCACCATGGATTGCATTCCACAGAGGTTGTCGGTTTTCGTAGAAGTGTAGTAATATTACAGGAAAATATAATTAAAAAAATATATAATATAGCCAAACCAAAACAAATACAAATATTGAAAAGTTAATTTTATAAATAAATATAATATTTTAATTATTTCAAACCACGCTTATAAGGTAATGCTACCAATACGTCAATTCAAAAAACTCATAAAATTTGCAAAATCTCATCGGTTCTTTATTTGAAACGTTAGATTGGTCCATGACATTTACTTTTTGAAGATAATTTCATTTAAATGTTGACCGCGGCTGCGTCTTAGGTGGTCCATCCGCTTAGTCCAATTTTGGCATTTCCACGTTTTTGAGTAACAGAGACCCAATTGGTGCGAACGGCGACGAATCGAAAATTGGTGGTCATCATTAACACTGGCCGATACAGCTGCGATATTTTCTTCAGTTCGCACTCTACGTAAGCGTGTTGGTGGTTTAATGTCCAACAATGTAAATTTGGTGCGAAATTTAGTCACAATAGCCCGAATAGCCGCTTCAGTGGGTCGATTAAACTGACCATAAAATGGAAGCGCGCAATGAACTTTCTTAACAGAGCACGCATTTTGATAATAAAATTCAATAATTTGCAAGCGTTGTTCGTTTGTAAGACGATTCATGATGAAATGTCAAAGCATACTGAGCATTTTTCTCTTTGACACCATGTCTGAAATCCCACGTGATCTGTCAAATACTAATGCATGAAAATCCTAACCTCAAAAAAATCACTCTTTATTTTCAAAGCCATAAATATTGGTAGATAGTGGGTGTTACAGTTGGTTGTATTTCCATTCTACTTGAATTCTAAAAGTACAAATTTTAAAAATCCATTATCAGACGTACATAGTGCAAAATAACCTAACTTTATGATTCAACCAATTTTTGCCGTAAAAGAAAAAGTACGAATTTGGAAAAAAAACTTTTTATTTTGCGTGTCTATGCAGTTAGAGGAATGTATACACCGAATTCCATGATTCCCATTTGGTTGGTACCATTTTTACCCCCTTGACGTTTCAACACAATTAGAATTTTATCATTCTAGCTGTGGTCGTTTAGTTGGTACTATTTTTATCCCTCTGTACCATTGTATCCCTTGAAAGTACTAATTTCGAAAAATTCGTCTATTTTCCGTGTCTACGCAGTCAGAGGAATGTATACTCCGAATTTCATGACTCTAGCTACGGTCATTTGATTGGTACTATTTTTATCCCCTTTTTTCATTTTAACCCCAAAAAGTACGAATTTCGAAAAATCAGTTTATTTTCCGTGTCTACACACTCAGAGGAATGTATACTCCGAATTTCATGACTCTAGCTGCGGTCATTAGATTGGTACTATTTTTATCCCCTTTTTTTCATTTTAACCCCAAAAAGTACGAATTTCGAAAAATCAGTTTATTTTCCGTGTCTACACACTCAGAGGAATGTATACTCCGAATTTCATGACTCTAGCTGCGGTCATTAGATTGGTACTATTTTTATCCCCTTTTTTCATTTTAACCCCAAAAAGTACGAATTTTGAAAAATCGGCGTATTTTACTTATCTATGCAATCAGAGGAATGTATACACCGAATTTCATTATTCTACGTACAGCCGTTTGGTTGGTACCATTTTTATCCCTCTATTCCTATTTTACCCCTTAAAAGTACGAATTTGGAAAAAATACTTTTATATTATGTATCTACTCAATTAGAGTAATGTACACATCGAATTTCGTGTTTCTAGTTATTGTCGTTTAATATGTACCATTTTTATCCCTTTTTTGCCCCATTTCACCCCCTACAAATATTAATTACTTTATGGTGCACGTTTTTGCTATAAGGGGAATGCGCATACCAAATATCAAGCAAATATGAACAGACATATTCAAAAAAACATGCTTAAATACGCTAAAATATTAGGGATTATTATGGGTATTTTTAGTCCTTGTGAGGGAAAAAATTTTCCCTTTGGGCCGATTTCGCCCCATTTCAATCCCAACCGATCTACGACTATAAGACGCATTTATGGAAAATTTGAACGTTCTAGCTCCTTTCGTTTAGATGCTAGCGTGCTTTCAACAGACGGACAGACGGACGGACATGGCTAGATCGTCTTAGAATTTTATGACCATCAATAATATATATACTTTATAGGGTCTCAGGTCGATATTTCAAGGTGTTACAAACGGAATGACAAAGTTAGTATACCCCCATCCTGGAGGTGGAGGGTATAAAAAGAAGGAGATAATTTCTAGTGTAGAAGGAGACGATAAAGTCTACGAATGAATTATTGGATGAATTCTAATACGAATTATTGTGCAGACGAATGCTTCTTCTAGTATTTTTGGAGATGAGAAAATACAAAAATATTAGATTGATTCAATTTCCAGTAATAAAGATGACGATTTGTAGTATTAAAGTGAAGAAAGTATAGAAGTAGATGACTTAATATAAAACGAAGATTACTACTATGATAAAGTACCTGATGACTTCTACTGTAGAAGGAATGGCTTCAAACATAGGATACGATAAAGTCTACGAATGAATTATTGGATGAATTGTAATACTGAAAGAGGTGACTTCATCTTGTACTTTAGGAGATGAGATAATTATATTAGATGTAGACTGTTCTCAGTAATGAAAATGAGGGTTTCTGGTCAAAAATGTGATGTCTTCTAGTACAGTAGTATATCACTTTAATAAAAAAGGAAGATTACTTCTAAAATAGGAGTAGTTGATATCTAGTATAGAAGGAGATGAGTTCTAGCGTAGATAGTAACGATATAGTATAGAGATATTCGATTTTTAGTTTAGAAGGAGAAAGTTTCCAGTTGAAAGTGCGACAATTTTTAGTATAAAAGAAGATGAATTTAAAATAAAAGTATAGAACGACATGAATTATGTTAAAGATAACTTCTAGTGTAGAATGAAAAGGTTTTAAATGTATGAAACGTAAAAGTATATGAATTAATTATTGGATGAATTCTAGCATTTTAGGAGAAGACTGAATACAAAAATATGCGGCTTCTGTATTAGATGTAGTCTATTTCCAGTAATAAAGATGATGACTTCTAATAAAGCAGTAGATAGTATTAATATAAAAGGAGATTAGTTCTAGTATAACAGGAACTGATGTCTATTATAGAAGGGTATGACTTAGATAGTAACGATAAATTATAATTACTATAAAAGAAAGATTAATTCTAGTATAGTAGGAGGTGATGTCATAGAAGTGGATGACTTCTGTAGTAGATAGTTACAATGTAGTAGACATTTCAGACTTCCAGTTTAAAACCGCAGTGGAGACGGCGTCGATTTTTAGTATTTATAAAGGGAGATTACTTTAAGTATATAACAATATTTCTTGTATGTAAAGAGGCGACTTCTAGTATAGAAGGATAAGGTGTCTGGTGTAGAAGGAGAGGGCTCCAAACGTTGGATACGATAAAGTCTATGCAATAATTATTGGATGAATTATAATACTGAATAGTAGACTTCTGGTACAGGCGAACACTTAGAAGACGACAGAATAAATAAAATAGACGATTTCTGTATTACATTAATCTAAAATCTTTTCTCAGTAATAAAAATTATGATTTCAAGTATAAAAAATGACGACTTCTAGTTGAGAATTAGATGACTTTAATATAAAAAAAAGATCACTTCTAGTATTGAAAGAGTTGATATCTATAGTATTGTAGGTGGAGACTTCAAGCTTGGATGCAGATGGTTTCCAGTGGTGTTGCCTGTGCTCTTTATAAAAAAAAGCACACGACTTTAGCGTAGATTTAGATGGCTTCTTCTATAGAAGAAGATGACTTCTAGTATATCAGAGGCGACTTCTAGTATAGAATGAGATGAATTATTATATAGAGGTAGATGACTTCTAGTGAGATGGTTTCAAATGTACGAGACGGTAAAGTCTATGATTGAGTTATTGGATGGATTCTAATTTTGTAGGAGGTAACTTCTTCTACAGACGAAGACTTTTTAGAAGAAAACAGAATATAAAAAGCCTTCGGTACTGGAGGTAATCTCTTTTCACTAATAAATGATGATGATGACTTTAATATAAAAGAAGATTACTTGCAGTACAGGAGGAGCCGATGTCTATAGTATAAAGTATAAGACTTTTTGCGCAGATAAAAATGATAAAGTATTCAAATAATATATATATATATATAAAAGTGCTGACTTTAGCATAGAAGTATGTCTAGAACAAGATGTATAGAAGGAGGCGACTTCTAGTTTCTAGAAGAAGATGAATTCTAGTAGACGAAGACTTTTTAGAAGATAACAGAATATAAAAAGCCTTCGGTACTGGAGGTAATCTCTTTTCACTAATAAATGATGATGATGACTTTAGTATAAAAGAAGATTACTTGCAGTACAGGAGGATCCGATGTCTATAGTATAAAGTATAAGACTTTTTGCGCAGATAAGAATGATAAAGTATTCAAATAATATATATATATAAGTGATGACTTTAGCATAGAAGTATGTATAGGACTTCAAGTCTAGAACAAGAAGTATAGAAGAAGGAGGCGACTTCTACTTTCTAGAAGAAGATGAATTCTAGTATAGAAGGAGATGAATTGTGAACAAGAAGAAGGCGAAGGCGAAGATTTCTGGTATAGAAAGAGATGACATCTAGTATAGAAGGACAACGTTTTTTATAGCACTGTTCAAACAGTGTCTAAAATTGAAATATTTGTTGACTTCTAATGTAGAGGAGAAATAGACTGATAGCATTTTAACGTCATTCGTCGCGCATGGTTTACAATTGACCAATGACATGATCGCTTTTGATACGTTACTTCTATTTTGGTTTAGAAAGTCTCTGGTACCTTTTTTGTTACATTAAGGCCAGTTTTCCTGGATATCTGACAAGTGTCTTTGTTTTTCCAATTGAAATTTCTAGTACAATAGGAGGCTGATTATATTACAGAAGGAGAGGATTTTAACAAGAATGTGATGCATTCTAGGAAAGATGGAGACGACTTTGTGCATAGAAAGAGACTATTAGAAGTAAAGACTCCTAATATGCAGTACAGTAAATACACTGAAACGTAAACCGAAGGTAATAATGGAGAGAATCCCAAATGTCCAGCAGTAATACCCAATGGGAAAAAATATATAATCATTCAATCAGTCTTCCCACTTTACTCCTCCATTCTCATCCATATTTGCGAGATGCCAAAGTCTCGTAACTAAGTACTCTAAATATAAGCACAACTGATCTTCTGATTATAATCTTCAGTAGCGTAGATAAACTACTCTCCAAAGTCGGTCTTCGTTGGTTTTTCTAGACTAAATAGAGACATCTCTCCGAAATCTTTAGACCCTTTCTACCAAAATCTTCTGTCATTCATACTACATAGGGTTGATCTTGCGAAGAACCATGTGTGCCAAGGTACTTAGACGTGAAAGGTTTCTGTACGAACAACGTCTTCGTGCCAAAGTTCTTTCTTCTCCCAGGGGAAGTAAGAGCTTTTGGTCATTTGTAAGAAGAGTAAAGGATAACTCCTCATCAATCCCAACTCTTGTTAAAGATGACCAGATATTCACTAACCCGGTTGACAAAGCTAACCTATTGGCTGAAATGTTTGCAAGGAATTCATCCTTGCCGGAAAGCAATCAACCACTCTCCGTGATCGAAAATGTATCTAGTTCCATGCCTCAGATATTTTTTCGAACACGTGGAGTTAAAAGGGTTCTCGCAAATCTCGACGTAAATAAATCTCCAGGCCCGGATGGCATTTCAGCGCTTGTCCTATGTAAGTGCTCTTCGACGCTTGCCCGTCCCCTTCGTAATCTTTTCAACCTTGCATACCGTGCAGGAGTTTTCCCAGCATGTTGGAAGATTGCGAACATCCAGCCCATCCCTAAAAAAGGTGAGGCTAATAACCCTGCTAACTATCGACCGATCGCGATTTACCACCATTTTGTGAGGTGACTTACTTAATGGTCGACAGTATGGCTTCCGTAGGAATCGATCTACGGGAGACCTGATGACGAAAAGTGGAATCGATCATAGACCAACTCGTCAAGAAATTGAAGACAGAAGGCTATTGATGGATGAGTCACTCAGCCAGGATTTACTCGCCATTTCCGAATGGGGTCAAGTTAATAGAGTAGATTTTAATGCACTTAAGACCCAGTGCTCCTTGTTGTCTCACAAGCGATTCGCTGATCCAACGGTGTCGTCGATTTTAATGAACGGTGTAGATATTGAGCAATCAGATACTCTCGATGTTCTAGGCATGAAAATTCAATCTGATGTTCGTTGGACAAAACATGTATTTGAAATGTCGAAAGAAGCATTCAAGTGTCTAGGCTTCTTAAACCGGTGTAGGAAATACTTCACTCCCCCTGATCTTCTCAATATCTACACTACTTACATCAGACCAAAGATGGAATACAACTCCCATATATGGTCGGGTGCTCCAGTTTCATCACTGGAGCTACTTGACCGTGTCCAGAGGAGGGCGATGGTGTTGATAGGTGATGGTAGGATATCCAATTCTATTGTCTCCCTTGAACATCGTCGTAATGTGGGTTGTGTGTCCTTGTTCTATCGTTAATTTCATGGTGTTTGTTCCTCCGAAAACTCAAAGACGTTTCAGTATAATAAAGGTAATTAAAATACTATCGCATGTGAAAAAATCTGCAGATATGGCGCTCAATGTGAAAAATAATAAATCATATACGAAACTATGTACATTGATAGCATAACTTTTTCACAAAAATGCTTTTTAGGAAGAGACAAACCTTAAATGTCGACATAATATCTTATCTCTGATAAAAGCACAATTACGTAAAGCTTTAATATTCATGTTATTTGTTTGGAAAACCAATGTCTTTTATCAAATTGCGATAAAATTCCCCCAAAAAAGAAAAACATCTAATTAATGGAATTCAATTGTCTGAACACACTTTACGTTTACGTGAAAACAATTTAAAAAAAGAAAAAAAAAACACATTAAATATAAAATAGAAAAAAACATACATTAAAAATTGCTATTATCTGACTTTTATAGCACTAAAGTCTTTGTAGACATAAAAGTGGCACTTCAATCGAATGACCTCAGTTATGAAGAGACCCCCTCCAAACTCTTGATAGAGATTGATATATGGATGGATTGTGTAAGCATTTAGGCTGGTAAGGCCTAAATCCCCTATATGCTCACATTCCGATATATCAAACATCAACCGTACTTATCAGACTGTCATCTTTTGTAAGTTGCGGATATAAACACAATTTGAGTGACATGCAAAGATAAGACTACATTCGCTAAATGCAGATACTTATGTGATAAGTACGTAATTCCAGTCCGTCTCTGTTTAAGTCTATTGATTTACGCAGAACGTGTGCTTGATAACAAAAAAAAAAAAACGAAAACAAAACAAATGTATTAACAACTATTTAAACGATAAGGCAGCCACGTAATGTGTCGCTCTTCCATGTATTTACATTTCAGACAAGTGTTTTTCTGTCTGACATACAGCGTGTCTCGGTCACTTGGAGACAACAATGTAGCTAAAAGCATGCTTGAATTGTCTAGCGATGCAAAAACCACTTCTTACAGTTTCATATAACAATTGGTCGACATTCACACGGACATGACATTTCGTCGTTACATGTATTTCTCTAAACGACATAGTCAACCTTTCTTCGATGACCATACTATAAGGATTCTTCCTTTCAAAACTGTCATCCAAAAGAGTTATCTAAAGCTCTATGAAATATCTTCTTAAATTGTCGTCCTACTGTGAACACCGAGTAGATTTTCCGAGACGTCTTCTATACATATGGACATGGTCCTTACAATGACTTCTAGCGTGGAAAGAGATAGGAGACTACGATTGTAGGTATAGGATGGGATGATATCTTGTATAGAAGAATATGAATTTCGATTCGACACGGTCCTTACAATAACTTCATTATCTCCCTGATGACTTCTAGCGTGGAAAGAGAATGCTTCAAACGTAGGAGACGACTATTGAAGGTATAGCATGGGATGACATCTAGTATAGAAGAATATGACTTTAATTCTTTAATACAGTGACTTCATTATCCGCCATTGAGACAATCGTTCCAAGTTGACGCGGTCCTTAAATGACTCATTATCGCCCAGGTGACATCTAGTGTAGAAGGAGAAGATCTCAAGCTTAGGAGACGACGATTGTAGGTATAGGATGGGATGATATCTTGTATAGAAGAATATGAATTCAATTCGACACGTTCCTTACAATGACTTCATTATCTCCCAGATGACTTCTAGAAAGAGAAGGCTTCAAACGTAGGAGACGACTATTGAAGGTATAGCATGGGATGACATCTAGTATAGAAGAATGTGACTTTAATTCTTTAATACAGTGACTTCATTATCCGCCATTGAGGCGATCGTTCCAAGTTGACGCGGTCCTAACAATGACTCATTATCTCCCAGATGACTTCTAGTGTGGAAAGAGAAAGCTTCAAACGTAGGGGACGACTATTGAAGGTATAGTATGGGATGACATCTAGTATAGAAGAATATGAATTTAATTATTTAATACAGTGACTTCATTATCCGCCATTGAGGCGATCGTTCCAAGTTAACGCGGTCCTTACAATGACTCATTATCGCCCAGGTGACCTCTAGTGTAGAAGGAGAAGGTCTCAAACGTAGGAGACGACGATTGAAGGTATAGGATGGGATGACATTTAGTATAGAAGAATGTGACTTTAATTCTTTAATACAGTGACTTCATTATCCGCCATTGAGGCGATCGTTCCAAGTTGACGCGGTCCTTACAATGACTTCATTATCTCCCAGATGAATTTTAGTGTAGAAGGAGAAGGTCTCAAACGTAGGAGACGACGAATGAAGGTATAGGATGGGATGACATCTAGTATAGAAGAATATTACTTTAATTGACTTCATTATCTGCCATAGAGGCAACCGTTCCAAGTCGACGCTCTTCGCTCTTCATTGAGTCGACTGTCTTGTGTGGAAATAGAAGGTTTCAAACGTATGAGATGACGATTAAAGGTATAGGATGGGATGATATCTAGTAAAGAAGAATATTACTTTAAATCTTTAATACAGTGACTTCATTATCTGCCACCGTTCCAAGTCGACGCTCTTCGCTCTTCGTTAAATCGACTGTCTTGTGTGGAAAGAGAAGGCTTCAAACGTATGCGATGACAATTAAATGTATAGGATGGGATGATATCTAGTAAAGAAGAATATTACTTTAATTCTTTAATACAGTGACTTCATTATCCGCCATAGAAGCGACCGTTCCAAGTCGACGTTCGTTATTCATTGAGCCGACTGACTTCTAGTGTGAAAGAAGATGGCTTCAAAGGTAGGAGACGACTATTGAAGATATAGGATGGGATGAAATCTAGTATAGAAGAATATGACTTCAATTATTTAATACAGTGACTTCATTATTCCTCATAGAGGCGAACGTTCCAAATCGATGCTCGCTCTTCACTGAGCAGATCGACCATACGCCCCGCTTTTCATTATTTATATATACAAATATATAACATATGTAACAGGCCTTCCGAAGTCCTCTAACATGCTGAACATAGTCTATTATCTCTAGTAATATCCCATATTCCAGTCGAAGGTTCCAATGTCTTTTCGGAAAAAGCTGACCTAGCTTTCACATGTTTCATTCTAGCTTTCTGACAGCTGCACCGTCTTTCAGTCTGAAGTCTTCGCAATTAAGGAAGTATGTTGTAAACTTTCCTCATTATGCACAACGAGTCCTTTGGTCTCCTAACATCTACATTAGTAGGTTAGTGTATTGAGGAGCTGTTTAGACTGAGTTGTCTGTCTGAAGTCACTCTTTTATGTGGATCTCGTTTACAAGGTTGAACATTAATTTTGAGGTGTTCTTTCGTACAGAGTTGATTTTCCGATGTTGTTTTAGAATCAACATTCTGCAGTCTCTTCTATACTCAGTCGACTACCAGTGATCGTCTTCCACACTATATTAAGTCCTGTTATGACGGTTTGCTTCCATGTCTGCCATTGTTTTGAATGGATACAATAGGTTAGATTAGGTTGAAAAACAGGCGTCACGTCAATCGGAGTGCCTGACATATAACCAGGGGCATACACCTAGGTCAGCAAGTCGGTATGTTTAGTAGAATGTAAAATTCTCCCCATTTCAGGAGTTCTGTATCGATCATCAATTTCCTTAATTTTTACCATCCTATGACTCTAAGGTTCTCAACGACATCGTCCGCACGCCTTACACTCATCCGAGTCCGTCCTTAGGGGTAAGAGTCATGTGAGAAGTCCCATCGTGCTGCTGAGTTCGATATACCATAACCTCATCACTTGTCTGGTTTCTCTATCATTAAGACAGCCCCCTATAAGACTTTGGCCATACCCCCTACCGTGCAAAAATTCCCATGGGCTTAAGTTACCTATTTGACCAGTTGAAATCATGTCTCTTGGAAAGATTTGGCTCCTTCCATGTTGACCGATTCGAGAACTGATCCTCCTCCGGCCAGTTCATCAGCCATCTCGTTACCTTCCATCATACAGTGTACTGGCATCCATATGATCTCTAGGTGTCCGTTGGTGGAAAATTTATTTATTCCCTCCCTACCTTCCAATATGGTTCGCCACTTCAGCGAGGGTTTAGTGATCGGTTGGATCGCAACTTGGCTAGACTCTCACGTTCCCAGCACCTGTGAGTCTTCTTTGCCCTGCAGTTGACTTAAAGTCAATATTCCAAATTCATGACCCGTGTGTGATTGGGGTTAGGTTAAATTAAATTTTATTCGATTAATCGAATATTTTGTATCAAATATTTGTTGGAACAATCAGAAATGGCCGATTTTCAAATAACGAATAATTCGATTAATCCGTGCCAAATAATCGAATATTCGAAATGTTATACTATCAAACATTTTTGGAGCGAAATATCATTTTGGAAAGTATAGATAATTGCACAAATGATTTTGCATTATATCTACCAAAGTTTGGAAGGCATCATTCAATTTTTAATGAAAACTTGCTTTGCTAGCTCAGTATACAAAAGTCTATTTGGAGTTGAAATCGTTTCAGAATATCATGTCACTGAAAGAGAAAATATTGTCGCTGAAATTAGACAATAGAATGACGTACAAGATATTTTTTTATGTTTAGATAAATCGAAAAAAGAACTCAAAACCTTAATTGCATGCTCTTCTTTCTATTGCTCCAACTTCAACAGTAAGTGAAAGAGTTTTTTCGAAACTGAACTTTATTAAATCAAAGGAAAAGAATCGCCTTAAATCCAATAGCTTTTTCAAATAAAACGATGAAACTTGAGTATGTGTCAAAATCTAAATAATTAACAGGAAATTTTATTCGATTCATCGAATATTCGAATACGACCTGTCGACTTTATTCAGTTAATTAGAAATTTTGTATTCTCGAATAAAGGATTAATCGAATAATCCAAAAGTACGAACAATTGGATACCCTAGTTAGGGTTTTCTTTACCATTCTATAACATTTTCCTGGCCTGGAATTTTAGAATAAGTATTTTCGTATACTGTACATTAGGAGGGGTCACGAAAATAAATTGTAGCTGTCACCCCCCAAAAATGAAGATTGTTTAATGATGATCTGCAAAATATTTCGTCACTGGGTCAAGCCATCTGTGTGCTAAACGCTCCTGAAAACACCTCTAAATCAAAATCATGTTTTTCCCGTGTAATTTTGTATGTTTGATTTTTGTCCACTTTTTCTGAATTAATAGAAGCACTTTAAATAAAAATATTTATTCTAACTAATTTGTCGTAATATTGGACGTTTATATTGATTTTTTGTGGTTTTTCAAGGTGACAGCTAAAAACTCATATCTCTTGGAAACATTTTTTAAGAAGTGTTATAAAAAATAAATAGAAGGAATCAATATCTTTCGAATGATGCTTTAATGGTGAATATCGGACGAAAAATAACGTCACTGCCTCCATGTTTGTAAAATAATTTAATACAGGAGATGGATTTTCAGAGACAAAAATTTTTAAACTCTTTTTACAAAAATGAGCGCTGCGGCGTCAATTTCCGTCCGATATTCATCATTTAGGCATCTTTCGAAAGGTATTGAATTCCGTTAATTATTTTTATAAAATACTAATAAGATATGAAAAAAGTTGTAATTGCCATTATGAAAAAACACAAAAAATTACAATAAAGGTCCAATAATTCGACCAATAACTAACTATAAGACAGTAATCAAAATTTATATTTAAAGTACTTTTAAGGGTCTATTATTTCAGGAAAAAAATTTTTTTACAAAAATGCAGCACAAAAAAATTGCAGAGGAAAAACATGATTTTTAGGGGTATTTTCAGGAGCGTTTAGCTCACAGACGGTTTGATCTAGGGAAGAAATATTTTGCAAATCATCATTAAACAATCCAAACTTTATTTTCGTGGGGTGGCTGGAAATTGTTTTTCCATTTGTATGGACCACGACCCAGCCTACTGTACATACTCAGATATGTATTCTGTTCTGGATGGCGAACGTATCTTCCGTACTGAATTCCGCACCAAGAAATGCTGTCTTCCATAAAGTAAAGGTTTGATATTCTAAATACATCCTCATATAGAATTTTAGACCAAGAAAAGTTCAACTCATACCGTATATGGTTGACCAAATTCATACTTCGGTCTGAATTAAGGTCACCTGGAGCTTGAAAGTCGTCTGCAATACTGTATGAAGTCACCGGACTGAATTGAGATCAACAAGGTTCCTCTTCTATAACAATCCATGATTTGAACTGGGATATTGTCCTGACTCAAGACCATTTTGCATCTATATTTTATAGAATGCAACTTTTAGATTGGCATCGAAGACCACCTTATAAACTGTGGTTAATTTGTTGATGATCTTCCGTGCTGAAGCGGGGGTTCATATCCCATTATTTGCCCCCGGTTTCATTATGAATCATATTTTTTATTGTCTAAACAGATTCTTCTCAGTCGTCTGTCACGACTTTCTACTTTTGTAAAGACTTTCTACTATGAAAATAGAATTATTCCATTCGTCTAAGAGACTGACAGCTTCAGTGATGTTAGAAGACTCCTTACAAGTATTTAGAAAGGTTCCCTTCACTGACATTTAAAGACTCCTTTAGCTGCCTATAAACCCCAGAGTTCAACCAACAGCACTTAAACTTCGTACCAAGAATTATCTAAATCTGTAACTTAGCAGCCACAGAATGAATGGTTTATGGAATTCCTTCATTCGACCATAACGTACTGATACTGATGATTTTTATTAAATGTATATTTATCATAGCTCAGTCTTCGTTTGCCCCAACATAATCATTTATGCATATCACTTTTCACGAAAT
The DNA here is from genome assembly GCA_947397865.1 of Polietes domitor. NCBI lineage: Eukaryota > Metazoa > Arthropoda > Insecta > Diptera > Muscidae > Polietes > Polietes domitor. The sequence continues at coordinate 163,855,509 of OX377619.1, read as the reverse complement.
CAAAGGAAACAAAAACTTTACCATGCTTTAGCGTAGCAACCAACCACACTTAACAGCGCTATAAATGTAGAACTAATTATGAAACGGCAAAAGAAATTAAAGATTAATTATAATACAGCTACCGCTTTTCTATATTCCTTTTTCCTGTGAAAACTTAAAGCAGTATAGTTCTTTGAAGTGAAATCGTACAGCGATTCTCTCGCTCGCTCTCTCTCTCTCTTCTGCAATGTAAATAAGCAATTAAAGCATACTTTTAGGAATAAATAACACCATAATAAGATGTAGATTTTTCAAGGCAACCCCAGAGCCAGTGACACAGACACCGACACAGAGATAGTACGTACAAATAACAAAGATTAGCTGGCTCTGGCTGGTTGGCTGGCTGGCTGGCTCTCAAACAGAGCAAACTGAAAATTGTATTTCGCACGGCAAACACAAACGTAGCCTAGTTTCAGGCGGCTGTGTGCAAATAAAACTGCTGGGCAACTCTCGACACACTGCGAATGAAAGAGCCTACAACAAGGCACATATATTTTAGGCATAAATTAAATGATAATACAGTGTATACTTTGAGACTTTCACATGCGAAAACGAAGATATATAGGGTATATATATGGCATATGGCATACAACAAAATGTGGCAAGTTATTGAGGCATATGCCAAGTTTTTTTTTCGTCTTTGTTGTCCATTTCGTTTGTTTTTCGGCTGGGCTAGGGTAACCTTTTCTCGGTGCCACCTTAAAATGCTGACGCTGCAGTAGAAAATTCTAGTTGATTTTTTTTTTCTCTCTTTTTTCCGTGTACGTTTTGGAAAACAAAGCTAAAGGAAAATGAATTAAATAAATGGATTGTGATAATAAATAACACGAATTTGACACGGAGAAGACTAGTGGAAACGTAGTGTAACTAAAACGAGATCTGACATAAGTGGAAAGTTTCGCTGTTCTCTCTGGGGACCTGTCAAAAGTTTATTATGCAGTCAGAAAGGTAGGGAGGAGTAAATGGAGGGGGAGTAAAGGATAGTAAACTAAAGATCAAACTAGCTAGAAAGTTATAACTCTCGGTATTTCTTAAATAATTCCATATATGCTATTTTTATATGATGGAGGCTACAATATAACTATCTCCTTTTGAAGTTATCTTTTTTTCTAGTCAGCCCAGCTTAGAGTCCAAGGTCCTCTACTATTGTGAACATTGTAAGCTTTGCAAGATTACAAACATCTGTGGTAATTTCTTGTTGTGTTCAGAGAAGAGTTCGCCATGAAATGTTTTATATCACTAATCACCTGATCTGATTCTTAATACAGTATAGCATGGATAGTGTGAAGTAACCTTTATTATTGTATCATTAAAAGCCTGAGGTTTTCTTCTATATTTTCTGTAGATGTATAGATCATTTGTTGATAGTTCTATATCTGAAATAATAATATGAGCTTTTGAAAGTATGTAGACTCAGTTGGAGTTGCCTTCTATACTGATTTCTATAATATAAAGGGTGATTTTTTAAAAGCTATAGGAAAGTTTCTCAAAAAAAAAACGCATAAAATTCAGAAAAATGCATGAAATCTTTATTAGAATCGATAGTACGGTCCATATAATTTAATGTTTGAAGATTAGTTCACCCATTTATTGACCTTGACTGCGCCTCAAATGGTCCATCCGTTTAGTCCAATGTTAGCATACTCTTTCCAACATTTCGGCCGGTATCTCACGAATAAATGCTTCAATGTTGTCTTCCAATGCGTCACTTGAAGCGGGCTTGTCTCTATAGACATGAGCTTTAACATAGCGCCACAAAAAATAGTCTAGGCGGCCAATTGACCGGTCCCGAACGTGAAATAAAATGTTCACCGAACTCGCCTCTCAATAAGTCCATTGTTGCGCGTGCTGTGTGGCATGTGGCACCGCCTTGTTGAAACCACATGTCATGCAAGTCAAGCTCTTGCATTTTGGGCAAAAAAATTTGGATATCATCTCACGGTAGCGCTCATCATTCGCAGTTACGTTACGATTCGCATCAACTTTGAAGAAGTACGGTCCAATGATACCACCAGCCCATAAACCGCACCAAACTGTGACTTTTCTGGATGCATTGGTAGCTCTTGCAATGCTGCTGGCTGATATTCACTCCAAAATCGACAATTCTGCCTATTTACGTACCGATTGAGCCAAAAATGAGCTTCGTCGCTGAGCACAATTTTTCGGTAAAAAAGAGAACGCATTTTGATAATAAAATTCAATAATTTGCAAGCGTTGTTCGTTTGAAAGACGATTCATGGTTAAATTATAGACCAAAATGAAGATGTTTGACAGTGAAACAAAACACGAAACGTGCGTCAGCTGTTTAAACCAGTGTTGCCAAAAAGATAAAAGCTAAAAAATCACCCCTTAGAAGTGATCTGTTCTGTTCTTTCTGTCGTATTTTCCTATTATGTTCTTATATAGGCATCTATATAGAATCGACATTCAGAGGTATTCGTCTTCTATGTAGAGTTGAATTCCGAAGTAATATTCCTTAGTGGGCAAAATGTTCAGAGTACACCACTCCTGGATAGAGACTACCATCTGCAGTCATCTGCTGTAATGGATGGAAGCATCATTCCCCAGTCATCTGCTATAGTGAATAAATACAATCATCTACCGTCTTCTTTTGTAGTGGAGGAGAGTATTGTGTCGAGTTATGTTTCGAATAGGAAAATCTACTATAACACGGAAGAAGGACAAGAAAGGTTCAGAATCAAAATCCATCGGCCAAAATTCAATAGCTTTTGTTCTAGTAGACATTTTTAATTCCGTAAAAAAACAAAATTAGACAAGGACAAGGATTATTTTAAGATATTAACATTATAAATCAGGAAATCGGATATATTTTAGAAATTTTTTTCTAATGTTCTTTATGTTTTTTAACATATTTTTACGTATTTGTTCATAATGCAAAGAAAAAATTTTTTGGTATTACAGATATTCACTTTTTTCAGATTTTGAAAAAACGTAATTTCTTTTTTCTTTGATTTTGTCGAACTGCTTCTGTTTCTCACACTTTTATGAGATTTTGCACTCAAATTAGTTTTGTGGTTTCTTAGCTTTATTATGACGCCAAAGCTATGTTTGTGCCAAATATAGTTTGGTTGTAATGAATATTGTAAAAAATATCATTTTTGAACAAGTGTCTGAATTGGGACCAACACAACTTTTTTCCTTCAATTGGCTTTAATAAAATGTATACATATTTGGAAAGTTTGAAGGGTTCCCCGTTTTTGTAGGGTAACTTTTGTCTTCGCGAAATTGCACCTTTGGAAGATAGGATACATTGAGTGCAAAAAGTCAGATTTTTTAGTTCCAAAACGCAAGGGAGTTAGTGCTTCGTTCTCTCTTAGGGAATATAATGTGAAGCTGGAATCCTCTAGCAGAGCAAAAGACCGATGGGTATAAATTAATTCCTCAAAGACCTCGTCGCCGAACAGATAAGTCCGCAAAAGTATTGTCGAGCTGATGCTGATGAGCAAGAAAATCTGGGAAGTCGTTAATACATACGTTGCAACTATACACAACGAAGTTAGAAGAGGAAAAGCGAATCAAGAGAATTCAATCATGTATAGATTAGAGACGATACACGGGTCTCTTGCTCCCTGCGATAGAATACCTCGAATTTCAGTTCCATGTGGTCAGGCGATGACGATGGAGGTGATGTTAGTCGGTTACAATCCCACATATCCTACCCACACCAGGGACCTATGTAAGGTTTCCACCTCCAACCACAAAAAATATACTTATACTGGAGAGAGTTAACCATCCCCAGGCGCCTACTATTCTGGGTACAGTAAACCTTCCACAGTCTTCCTCTGTCGTATGCTATTTTAGATAGAGTCAAACTTCCCCAGTCGTCTGCAACTCTATTTAGAAGATTGTCATCAGCTATAAAATAGACACAATCTGCCCTGGATAGAGTCAAACTTCTCCATCCGTCTGCTATACGGGATGGAAACAACCTTCAACAGTATTCTGCATTGGATAGAGTCAACCTTCCAATTCTGTGTATAGACAATCTTCTCCGGTCGTCTGTTATACTGGATAGAGTCAAACTTCCCTAGTTACCTGCTACTCTGGATGGAGTCGAACTGCCCTAATCGCCTGCTATTCTGAATAGGGTCAAACTTCCCTAGTCGTCTGCTATTCTGACAAACCTTCCCCAGTTGTCTACTATTTTCGATAGAGTCAACCTTCCTTTCCCATTCCTTCCATTCCCTTAGTAGTCTGCTATAAAGAATAGAGACAATCTTCTCCGGTCGCCTGCAATACTGGATACAGACCATCTTCCCAAATTGTTTGCTATACTGTATAGAAGCAACTTTCCCCGACCGACTGTTATACCGACTAGATTTAAGCATCCTCGCTTGTCTTCTAAGATATTTGGAGTGATGTATAGAAATAGTCAGGTTGTGTTTGTTTGCTGAATGGAGATATCCAGGAAATGGAGAACATTGAAACCCATATAAAGGGTTTTATTTATAGTGTAAAAGAAAACACTTAAATTTGAATCTGAACTTATTTTTTATTATTTTAATTAATTTATTTATGACATTTACTGTTTGAATCATGATATCATGTAAATGTTGGCCACGACTACGTCTGAGGTGATCCATTCGGAAGGTCCAATTGTGGTCGATTCGTTCGAGCATAGCGACTGGACAGCCCATTCACTGAAAATAACACGCAAATTTTAGTCGCCTGGCTTCAATTCTTGCACAAGTGGAATTTTGCACGCGTCAATGCCGAGATCCTGACGTAAAATACTCCAAGCAAAGCTGCGAACGACGACGAATCGATTCGCCACGGTCTTCTTTCTCACAGAACTCTGTCTTTCAAAATAAAGCTGAACAATTTGGAGACGCTGTTGTGGTGTGAGTCTTTCCATGATGATTTGCCAGATACCAGATACTGAACAAAAATGACAAAGTAGTTTGATATGGGTCATGCGTGATCTTTTCAAAAAATCACCCGATATTATTCTCTTTTATCAGAATCCTTTTTCAGAACCTGATTATTTTTTTGTCCCACAGTGTAATAAAGATGTATCAAATCCTCAACTTCTGTTGGTAATACTATCCGAACCTAATACACATGACGTTCTATATTACTTTCAGTCTCATGTTTTGAGCTAATGATTGCTTTTCGTATTTGTTTTTGGTGTTATTGCAATTTGGCACCATGGGCCATATATAGTGCAATACAACTAAGGATTGCATATAGCAAGGTCTCTGTTAAATTTCAAATAACTGGTATATCTTTAGGCGCTTTTTGAATTTTTTCCACAGCTCTTTTAGATTTTAGATTAACAAACGAACTTTTTCGATTAGTTTTCGTTGTGTTACGTTGAAATACTACCCCCATTGGAAATCAATATTACGCCAAACCAACTGCTAAACTTTTTTCCCGAAAGATCTAACCAACCAACCACCCACCTAACGCCCGCAAGGCCCTAAAGGCATTTGCTTATCACTTCCCGTCGTTGATTGTGATGGCGTAAATCGAAATTGTTTTTCGGTCGATTGATTGAAGAGTTATAAAACAAACTAATGAGTTTAGCTTAACTTTCTTCTTTCTCATCTAACGATTTATTTGAATTGTTTTTTTTTTTTTATTTTTTTCCATGTTTTCGGCCATTTAATGGGGTTACATTACAACAATTACGGCCAAAATATCCGAAACGAAAACGAAAACAACACGAAAATATGAACAACGAAACATTGCCATTGCCTAGCCGGCAATGTCGTCCATCATTGAATGTAATTTGAAGAGTCCCCAAAGACCCCGTCCGCCGTGTGCCTATGACTTTGTGTATGGTAAACGAAATGGAAAAAATTAAGACGTAAATTATATATCGATTTTTGTTTTATTTTTTTCTGGTTTGGCCATTCCGTGTTTAGTCTTTTGTTATCGGATAGTTGCTTGGTTGGTTGGTAGTTATTGTACATCATGTTCAGAAGAGATAGCAGAAGCAGCAACCATCATTGTCGACCACCATTATTTGAACTGATGAGGAAGTTGAGGTGCTGCTGGTTGTACATAGATTGTAATATTCATGCACACCATACAAACAACCCACCAACAACACCAGCAGCAGCAGCTACAGACCATGGGACGAGCAGGCCGATAATGATGATGATGATGATGATGGTGGTGGCGATGGTGACTATGCCATGATGAGAATGATGTCGACTGTGACGACGATGACTCTGACGACTCTGATGAAATAGCAAAAATATTCATTAATTATAATGGAGAAGAATGGATTTTATGTTTTTCTTCATCAGATTTTTGTTTTTCTCGATTAGTTGTTCTTTTCGGTTTTCTTCTTCTATTTTTTGATTGTTTTAACTACATCATTTTGACCCATTTTGCTTCCTGTTATCTTGGTCAAACTAGTTTCTTAGGGATGTGGAGTTAACACAGATTACGGCTATTGTATTAATTGAATGGATTTATTTCGGGAGCAAGGGAGTAAGGAGAATAAGTGAAAGAAAATTTATCCTAAAGCTGAATGTAGTGGAGTGTATATTCAAAACATCTAATGATAATTTAGTTTAGAAATCGAACTCGAAAGTTATGTTCCATAAGAAAGGAAGATAATATCATTCAAATCAAATCTAAACACTAATGAGTTTAATAATGTTGTCACTATACAATTAAGGAAGAACCTGGGAAGGTTGTCTCTATAAAGTAAGGAAGATGATATCTTTATACTATAATCAAAAGAGAGGAAGATAAAGACTAAATCCATACACTAATGAGTGTGACAATGTGGTCTCTATGCAATGAGAGAAGAATTTAGGAACGATGCCTCTACGAAGTAAGGAAGAAGATCTCATTATACACTAATAAAAACTTTGGGATATGTCATCGCAAGTATGGGAGAGTACATGGAAAGAAAGATCATTTTTTTACACTAAGAAATACATTGGAGTTTTGTATGTAGACGGTAAGGAAGATTTCTGTATATTCAGAAGATCTAGTCTATTTTTAGTATAGAAAACAGCCTCAAAACTTATTTTCCATAAGAAAGTAAGATAACATCAAAAGTTTAATTGCATACACTAATAATGTGGGCCCTATATAATGAAAGAATAATCCAGGAAGGATGCCACTATGAAGTAAGGAAGATGATCTCGTTTAGTTTGTATTCTTACAGTACGGGAGTAGACATGGAAAGAAAGACCTAGGAGTTTTGTATATAGACAGTAAGAACGATCTTGGAATTTTGTCCCCATACAGTACTTAACTCGACATCTGAAGCCGTTCCCTATAGAGTAGGCACCCACAGTCTTTCTCGATACAGTATTCAAGCCGTCATCGGAAGCCTTTATCTACACAGTACATAAGAGGATACCGGAAGCTTGTCTAATTAGAGTAGTGACGACCTCAGAAGTTTATCTAGTGCCTTAAGGAAACGTTTTGAATGGAGCACACCAACCGAGAAAGTTCTGTTACATCCGATCTGAAAGACTAAGATATTTGATTAGTTCTTAAATATTAATTTCCAATATCTCGTCATTGTCGTCTAGATAATGCTTCCCAAAGGCAGCAAGGGAGTAAGGAGGATAAGTGAAAGAAAAGCTATCCTAATGATCCACACTCAAATGCTTAATATAGTGAAATGTATATTCAAAAGATCTAATGTATATTTAGTATAGAAATTGAATTCAAAAGTTATGTTCCATAAGAAAGCGAGATCTAGATTGAATCTAAACACCAATTTGTCTGACAAATTCGTCGCTAAGAAGGATATCTCTATGTAGTAAAGAGGATGATCCACCAATACAGTAATCAAAACTTCGATAGGTTGTTCCTAAACAATATGGGAGTGGACATGGAAAGAAAGGTCGTCCCTTTACACGAAAAAAGACCACAGAGTTTTGTATGTATCTTCTGAGTGTGCAATGTCAGCTCTATACAATAAAAGAAGAATTTCAGTTTGCTCTATGTATTAAAGAAGATGATCTCGTTATACAGAAATCTAAACCTCAGTAGATTGTTTCTATAAAGTAGGGAAGACGTCATCGAAAGTTTATATTCTTACAGATTGGAGGAGGACATGGTAAGAAAGATCATCTCTTTATACTAAGATATACCTAGGAGTTCTGTATCTATACAATAGGGAAGATCTGCGAATTTTGACCCTATAAGGTACTTGAATGGACCACACCACCTTGTTACATACCAACTTAAAGATTGAGATATTTGTTTGGATCTTTAATATCAATTTCGACTGTCTCTACTGCCTTGTCGCGGCTATGGAAGGGATCGTTGAATTGCAGCTTCATTCGTTGCAGTAGCAAGTTGGCGGCAAAGGATATTCACTTAAATGTTGTCCTATAGAGCAGACGACCAAGAGGTTATCTCTATCCACTCCCAGCAAAAATAAATATTAAATAAATATTTTATTTAGATTCCTATTGTCAGTTGTAACGAACAAATGGTTTGCACAAGAACAAGTTTGTTTATGTCCAGAATAGAAGATGACGACGGGGAAGGTTTTCTCTATCCAGTATAGAAACTGAACGGGGAAAATTGTCTATGTAAAGAATAGCAGATGACTTGGGAAGGTTGACTCTATTTAAAACAACGGATGACCGAGGAAGATTATATCAGACGACCGAGTAAGATTGTCTCTATCATTTATAGCGCACGACCGGTTAAGATTGTCCATACACAGAATAACAGTTGACTCTATCCAAGATATATCCGGTGATTCATAGTGAATTTTCACTACTTCCGAATCACAAGATGAACATCTTCTTCACTTCTTCGGGTGCTCTCTTTTTGGTGGGACCCTAGATAGCAGACGACCGGCGAAGTCTGTTTATGTCCAAAATAGAAGATGAGCATCGAAGGTTGTTTACGTCCAATAGATCAGACGACCTAGAGGTTATCTCTATCCACTAAAGTAGGTTTTCTCTATCCAGTATAGAAACTGAACGGGGAAATTTGTCTATGTAAAGAATAGCAGATGACTTGGGAAGGTTGACTCCATTTAAAACAACAGACGACCGGGGAAGATTATATCAGACGACCGAGTAACATTGTCTCTATCATTTATAGCGCACGACCGGTTAAGATTGTCCATACACAGAACAACAGTTGACTCTATCTAAGATATATCCGGTGATTCATCGTGAGGTTTGATTTTCATTTAGTTGACAGATCACGCATGACTCATATCAAACTGCATTGTCATTTTTGTTCATCATGGAAAGACTCACACCACTACAGCCATCTGTGAGAAAGAAGACAGTGACGAAACGATTCGCCGTCATTCTTAGCAGCTTGGGTTGTCGTATTTGACAAATTGTCGTATTTTACGTAAGGATCTCGTACTTAAAGCGTAGGTGATTGGCATGGCCTTCTTTGATGAAACATCATAGTTTGCTTAATTGCATTCAGATAACGCTCGGTGCCAAGTTTCATCACTCTAATAGCACTCCTTATATTTTTTTTGCAATTAAATGTATGAAGTTATCCCATTGTGCGGCGTTGGGTGCCAATTTCTTACTACGAATACGAAATTTCTGTCGTGTCAAGACAGGGTAAAATTTACCACCACCTCCACCGTTAAAGATTAGGCAGACATGATAGGAAAAAATTCTTCGTTCTATTACAAAATTCTCGAGCCACTTTCCCAATTTTTTCTGGGTAATTGTATTTAATGTTCCTAGCTGTGTTGCCAAATTTCCCTTCCGTACATTAAAATTTAATTAAATTATATAAAATTTTCAAGATTTTTTTATTGATTTCAATTACATCATGCTTCACTGGGTTTAACAAAGAAAATTATTCCTGAAGGAATTCTTCATCCAAGATGCCAAATGTCTCGTTCATAATACATTTGACCTTAATTTAATTTAACGATTTCTATTTATAAATAATATACGTTTGATAATAAAAATGATTAAATTTCTTTGTCCTCTGTTCCATTTCTTCCGAATACTTTGTGTTCCATATAAAAAATGTATACCGGGCTTTGGCCTCCTGAGCTTTTCCACTCCAAAAGAAAATGCCATATCCTCAGAAAATGTATGATTTCTTAGCCGACTTCCTTGATGCATTGTTACTTGTGTTAACCATATTCATATGTGAAATGTACACGTTAAGCATACACCATCCATCCACCCACCAGTATTTACCCACTAATTTCAAGAGTCCGGAAACTGTTTTCTTTTATAATTTATGAATTGTTGACCTTTGAAGTACCAACATTTCCCCCAACACACATGTGCACATGCCCATCCGTCCAACATTTTTCATACACACGAAAGGAGGACGTTCAAACATGTTCGCATAGAGCACTCATAGGCCCTATAAAAGCAAATGTTATTGTTTAACAAAGTCAACTCGTTGCTGCTCCTCGGTCGCACTGCTCTCAGTCGGCTCTCGGTACTCTTGGCAACCTCTTTGGGTCCTGCGACGTCCCCTCAATGATATAATTTCATGTGTAAGGACGACATGCATTTGTGGTTGTGCCACACACACACATAGCAAACAGGACCTAAACTCACACACATACATACTCATACATCTGTGAAAATGCTCTTGAAGGAATTTGTCATACGTTTCGTATATGACTTTGGTATGGAGAAGAATGACATTTACATTATGCAATGTGCCTTTGGTTACGTTCGTTCGTACGTTCTTTCGTTCGTTCTGATGTCAAATACAAGTGGCAACTACTACTCGGAGTTTACTAAAAGCTTTTTGCATAAATTTCACAAATGTTCATGAACTAGGACTAAGAGACCACCGCTCGAGGGAGGACAAACAAGAAAAGAACGAGGCTTGGCAAGCAATGCTAGTTGAATATTTGAAAAAAAAATCTTATAAACCCTCTAACATGGAGTGTATTATTTTGCAGCTTTATTCGATCCAACATGAGAATATCAATATTAAATGTTCCTCGACGAAAATTAGAATTTTAGTAAAAAATCCAGTAAGGAAAGGTTAAAGTCGGGCGCTGCCGACTATATGATACACTCCACTTTCTACGCGAATACAAACTCAATTCAGTAAATCATAGGTCACATCGGTACCTGACCCACTTTGTCAAATCGAGAAGAATACTTGTATCGGGACGATGAAGTGACCCACTTTCCCCATAGGTTCTAGTTAAACTTGGAGGGCGGAAAGTCAAGTCAAGCCGGGAGCGAAATTTGTATGGGAGTTATTATAAATCTGAACCGATTTGACCCATTTTCACCATAGGTCTTTCTAGCTGAATATAAGATATTTTTCCAAATTTGAAGACGATCTGTAGAAAAATTTGTTGTTTCTAGAGCGGAAAGAGTTAAATCGGAAGCGAAATGTGCATGCGAGCTATATATAAATCTGAACCGATCTGACCCACTTTGTCAACAGATGTCTCTAGTTCAAATTTGAAGAAGAGCGGTGAAAATACGTGCTTTCTAGGGCAAAAAAGTCTAGCTGGGAAAGGAATTTGTATGGGAGCGTACCAGGTTACAAGTAAAAAAAAAGTTCGCCGTACACCTTCGAATATGAAGTATTATTGAAAGGTAGTTTCAAAAAAATTTTTTTTATTTTTTATGCCGAACGTAGGGGTCGCGCTTTTACATTTTTCTATATAACTTCTGCATTTATAAACGGATTTTAAAGTGTGATACATCGATGTTTTTGTCTCGATGAGGCCGATTTGTTTGTCTTTGAAGTCATTGAGCTCAAGCATGATTCATGATTTTATGCGAGCTTTTATTTTCTGATATTAGAGTGGTACATTAGGGTAGTAGCAACTGAGATATGATGGGTAGGTACCAGAAGGGCGTGCTTGAGCTCAATGACTTCAAAGACAAAAAATTCGGCCTCGTCGAGACAAAAACATCGATGTATCACACTTTAAAATCCGTTTATAAATGCAGAAGTTCTATAGAAAAATGTAAAATCGCGACCCCTACGTTCGGCATAAAAAAATAAAAAAAAATTTTGAAGCTACCTTTCAATAATACTTCATATTCGAAGGTGTACGGCGAACTTTTTTTTTGAGGTACGCCCTAATATACATATCTGATCCGATCTAACATATTTTCACCAAAGTTATTTCTGGTTGAAATATAAGATAATTTACCAGAATTGAAGCAGATCTGTTAAAATATGTGGTTTCTAGGGCGGAAAAAGTCAAGTCGGTGGCTAAATTTGTGTGGGAGCTATATAAAGGGTGATTTTTTAAAAGCTATAGGAAAGTTTTTCAAAAAAAAACACATAAAATTCAGAAAAATGCTTGAAATCTTTATTTGAATCGATAGTACGGTCCATATAATTTAATGTTTTTGAAGATTATTTCATGCAAATGTTGACCTTGACTGCGCCTCAAATGGTCCATCCGCTTAGTCCAATTTTGGCATTTCCACGTTTTTGAGTAACAGAGGCCCAATTGCTGCCAACGGCGACGAATCGATAATTGATGGTCATCATTAACACTGGCCGATACAGCTGCGATATTTTCTTCAGTTCGCACTCTACGTAAGCGTGTTGGTGGTTTAATGTCCAACAATGTAAATTTGGTGCGAAATTTAGTCACAATAGCCCGAATAGCCGCTTCAGTGGGTCGATAAAACTGACCATAAAATGGAAGCGCTTTCTTAACAGAGCACGCATTTTGATAATAAAATTCAATTTACAAGCGTTGTTCATTTGTAAGACGATTCATGGTTAAATTACACTACTCAACAAATTGAAAAAAATTTCATGTACTCCGGATGCGATAATTTTTTCTGTGTAGATAACCTTGACATGAGCTCGAAAAACGCAATAAAAATTTTTTTTTTCGTTTGGTTTTTTTTTTATTATTTTTTTTTTAAATTTAAAAAATTTTTTTTTGGTTAATTTGTTTCGTCCGGCATAACTCGGGAACCACTAGCCCGATTTAATTGAATTAAATTTTAAAAAATTTAAAATTACAATTCCCTTAATCTGTTCATATATTGTTTTCCTATACAAGCAACAGTTTCCAAGTTAAAAATGAATATATAAAGGAAAAAACTTATTTTTTGCCTAAAAATTTAAAATTTTTTTTTTTTAAAAATCCATAAAAAATCCAAAATGAAAAAAAATGTCAAATCTTATTACTTTTACGTAAAGTCACATAACCTATGAGCAAAATGAGACAAAGATCATGAAAATCGATGCACGCGTTTCGCTTTTATTCGCAATTGAGTAAAGGTATGAATTTCAAAAATTTGCTCGACATATGCACAACTTTGTCTATGGTAAGGTTTTTTCTTTTTTATTACAAAAAAAATTAAAATTTTTGGGTGACAAAAATATATGACTTTAAATTAAAAAACAATTCGATATATGTACAAGAAATTATCCTAAGGATATCAACATTAATTAATTATAAAAAAGTTTAAAAAAAAAATATCTAAACACAAAAATAAAAACCTTCAAATTAAAAATAATTATGTGCTTTTGTCTTTCTTTTATATTGTTGTGGGTCTGTTTCTCTTATCAGGAACCAGATATAGTCCCCCATCATAGCTTCGTTCCAAAATCCTTGGTATCGGTGCTCAATTTCTTTCATTTGCTGATGAAAACGCTCACCATGCTCGTCACTCACAACGCCCAGGTTGTCCGGAAAGAAGTCCAAGTGCGAGTGTAGAAAATGTATCTTAAGCGACATATTTGCTCTAATTTTTTTATAATTTTGGAGTAGTTGTTCGACGATCTCTCTGTAATTTGAGCTTTTCGTGTTTCCAAGAAATCCGGAAACAATTTGCCGAAATGAGTTCCAAGCTGCAGCTTCATTTGGTGATAAAATGTGCTCAAACTGTTGGTCTTTCAACAACTTTTTAATTTGCGGACCGTCGAAAACGCCTTCCTTAATCTTTGCCGATGAAAGGTGAGGAAAAATGGTTTTTAAATAGGCGAACGCTTCGCCATCTTTGTTGATAGCTTTCACGAAGTTTTTTATGAGTCCGAGCTTTATGTGAAGAGGTGGGAGAAAAACATTTTCCTTTTTTATGAGTGGTGTATATTTCACGTTGTCGCTGCCGGGGATGAAGTTAACTCTTTCTGTTCAACTCCTCCTGGTGTAATGATGTTGACGATCGCGGCTGTCCCAAAGGCAGAGAAAACAACAGTACTTTGTGAATCGACCTTGTAATCCACAAAGGATACCGATAACCTTAAGGTCGGCACAAACTTTCCAATCGTGCCTCTCATAGTTAAGGCACTTTAGTAGATTGTCCATGACTTCGTATGTTTCCTTGGTGTCAACGGCATGAGCAATTGGAATCGAAGGTTTCTCGTTGCCGTTGTGCAGTAAAATTGCTTTAAGGCTCTGCTTGTTGCTGGCATGATGATTCTCGGCTGTCGTCTGAAAGAATTTCAATAATAAGTTATATATGTTCTTGAATTTCGTAATCTACACTTACCTTGTGTCAGCTAGCTGTACGTAGCACCTTGGACATAGAGCACTTGGTGTCCACCGCTCATCTATGTTTGAGACCTTTAAATTGAAGCTCTCTTCAAATGAATCTCTCAATTTAGGTGAAAAACAACGCTTGTTTTTTTCAGAAACGTATTCTCCGCACATGTAACAAAAATTACTTGGATTGGTATTGCATTCAAATCCTCGCGAACGTTTGCTCATTTTAACTATCGCGTTCGTCGACACTTGTTGAATGAGTAAAATCGATCAATGAAGACCTATTTATACTGTGTATTGTTTAGTATTTTACTGACAGGTACTTATAAATGGGTGTATATTTTTTTACGGTGGCTACATACCTGTTTCACCATGTGTGAGTCTTAAATTTTCCGAATAATGACCACCCTTAAATGTGGGTTGCATTTCTGTAAAAAAATCATACAGGTAGCCAACGGAAAACCCAAATAATTAAAAAAGTCCCCTTTCCTTTTTTCCTTTTAATTGTTCACGCACATTTATTAGCGTTTATTACTTTGCTTACGCAATCATAAAAATTAAATAACCCTTTGTTTATTCCGTTTTGTTAATTCTGAGAATCAAAAAAAAAAGAAAAAACCTTACCATAGACAAAGTTGTGCATATGTCGAGCAAATTTTTGAAATTCATACCTTTACTCAATTGCGAATAAAAGCGAAACGCGTGCATCGATTTTCATGATCTTTGTCTCATTTTGCTCATAGGTTATGTGACTTTACGTAAAAGTAATAAGATTTGACATTTTTTTTCATTTTGGATTTTTTATGGATTTTTTAAAAAAAAAAATTTTAAATTTTTAGGCAAAAAATAAGTTTTTTCCTTTATATATTCATTTTTAACTTGGAAACTGTTGCTTGTATAGGAAAACAATATATGAACAGATTAAGGGAATTGTAATTTTAAATTTTTTAAAATTTAATTCAATTAAATCGGGCTAGTGGTTCCCGAGTTATGCCGGACGAAACAAATTAACCAAAAAAAAATTTTTAAAATTTAAAAAAAAAATAATAAAAAAAAAACCAAACGAAAAAAAAATTTTTTATTGCGTTTTTCGAGCTCATGTCAAGGTTATCAACACAGAAAAAATTATCGCATCCCGAGTACATTTTGACTGTTGACTAGTGTTATAGACCAAACTGAAGATGTTTGACAGTGAAACAAAACACGAAACGTGCGTCAGCTGTTTAAACCAGTGTTGTCAAAAAGATAAATGCTAAAAAATCATTCTTTATAAGTCTGAACCGATCTGAACTATTTCAGTTTAAATATAAGATGTTTTGCCAAATTTGAAAACAATCTGATAAAATGTGTGGTTTCTAGAGCGAAAGTGCTCAAATTATGAGCGAACTTTGTATGGGAGCTATATGTAAATCTGAACCGATCTGCACCAAATTCACCATGAAAGTTTCTAGTGGAAATATAGTATATTTTGCTAAATTTGAAGAAGGTCTGGTAAAATGTGCGATATCTAGAGCAGAAAAAGTCAAATCGGGGCCGAAATTTTAATGGGAGCTATATATAAATCTGAATCGATCTGAACTATTTTCACCGTAGATATTTCTAATTTAAATATAAGTTGTTTTGCCAAATTTGAAGACAATGTGATAAAATGTGTGGTTTCTAGGGCGAAAATGCTCAAATTGGGAGCGAAATTTGTATGGTAGCTATATATAAATCTGAATCGATCTGAACTATTTTCACCACAGGTGTTTCCAGTGCAAATATAAGATGTTTTGCCAATTTTGAAGAAAATCTGTTGAAATATGTGGTATCTAGAGTTAAAAAAGTCAAATCGGAAGTGAAATTCATATGGGGGCTATATCTAAATCTGAACCGATTTTCTTCAAATTGAATAGCGTTCGTACGAATGCCGAAAAACTTCCTTGTGCAAAGTTTCAGTTAGTTTTGGCTACTCTGAATACAAGAATAGATGGACAGAAGGACGGACAGACAGATAGACGGACATTGCTAAATCGATTCAAAAAGTGATTCCAAGTCTATCGGTATAATTAACAATAGGTCTATCTCGCTTCCTTGTGGGTGTTACAAACAAATGCACAAAGACATAATACTCGTGGAATGTAAAAAAAAATAAAAAAAATTATCTTTATAAATTTTTAAATATCCGTTTCGGGTTTAGAAAACCAAAATACAACAGAATATGTTATATATGGCCCTTCGAAAAAAATATTTAAAAAATTTTAAATTTAAATTTATTTTATTTTTTTTTAATTTTATTGATATTATTTAAAAAACATTTAAATATCTCACATTAATCTTATTAATCTGAGTATATTTCTGTTTTCCAAAATTCTCAAATTTCCAACTTCTGCCCTTCGCCAATCTTTTCCCAGCTTTCCATACCTAGTCCTCATGGCAGTATAGCAAACAAAAAAAGTTTCTTGTTTTTTTTTCTCTTCTCAAAGTACCAGCAATTTTCCCCACAATATGCAATATTATACATACAGACATATGAATGTATGTACATACATACATAGTTATGAATAGGATATGTGAACATGTTGTGCTGCTGCAAAACTTGTCTTCAGTGCGATGCTGGTGGAAATCTATACAATATGTTTGTATGTATGACAGAGTTCCTTTGCTGTGCCCTGTGTGTAAGGATGTGCGACGATACAAGTTAAAAATGGGTGCAAATGTTATGGCATGTAAATTAAGTCGATCTCGGCGAAACAATCTTTATCAAGTATGCCCATAAAGTATTGAATTCAAAATGAAGTTGACTATCGACTAACACCCGCATCAGCACAGCAGCAGCGAGCCTCCAGCGAGCTAACGACGGAGCGAACAAACGCACGCACGAACGAATGGCGAGTGTCAGCGCCTAAAGTTATGTGAATATAAACATTGGCATTAAGGACGATAGAAAAAAAGTTTGCTTAAAGGTTATGGCTTATATCGGATAGGTTAGTAGAGAGGTTTGATAAGCTTGGAAGGGTAGACAATATTGAATTAGAAATATCGAATAAAAAACGTTGCACAAAAGTAGGTTAAAGCAAATTGTCCTTAAAGCAAGGGCGATATATGAATATTGAAGCCACAAAGTATACTTTTGTTTTAGGTTATGCAGGGATGGGGTATTTGAAAAAGATTTTAGGTTGTGCCAGTGAATGATTTAAATGGGTCATGTGCACATTCTTGTGATGAATCGTTATAAGAAACCTTGTGATCAAAAAAATTAAAAAAAAAAATTACTAAAAAAACACTATGAGGAAGATTTTTGTGAAACATTTTAAACCTCTAACAACTCAGCATAGGGGTCTTTTTGGTACCTTTTGTTTAAAAATGATAGAAAACAACCCTAAAACGCATTATCTGCAATATTACTGAAAACACTACGAAACAAATTTTTGTGGAGTATTTTAACCCGCTAGCTCCTCAATATAGGGGTCGTTTTGGTACCTTTTGAGAGGGGTCAATAGTTTGCACATTCTTATGATGAATCAGCATAGGAAACCTTGTGATCCTTATATTTTAAGTATAGGATGTGTTTAGCAAAATTACTGAAAACACTATGAGGAAGGTTTTTACTCTACACCTTAAGCCTCTAACACCATAGCATAAGGGTCTGTTTCGTCCTTTTTGTGCAAAAAGTATGGAAAACAACCCTAAAACAAATTTTTATGATGAATCGTTATAAGAAACCTTGTGATTTTTACATTTTAAGTACAGAATGTGTTTAGCAATATTACTGAAAACAATGCGAGGAACATTTTTGTGGATCATTCTAACCCTCTGACTACTCTATAGAGGGGTCTTTTTGGTACCTTTTGTGCAAAAGGTTAAAAAACAGCTCTAAAACACATTCTTAAGATGAGGAATCGACATTGGAAACCTTGTGTTCCTTACATTTCAGGTATCGGATGTGTTCAGCATCATTACAGAAAACACTACGAAGAAGATTTTTGTGGTACACCTTAATCCTCTAGCTCCTCATTATAGGGGTCTTTTGGGCACCTTTTGTGCAAAAGGTTAAAAAACTTCTCTAAAACACATTCTTATGATGAGGAATCGACATAGGAAACCTAGTGATCCCTACATTTTTACTATAGGATATGTTCAGCAATGTTTCTGAAAACACTACGAGGAAGATTTTTTGTGGTTCGCCTTAACCCTCTAACACCTCAGCATAAGGGCCTTTTGGGTCTCTTTGTGAAAACAGGTAAAAATACTCCTTTTATGATGAATCGGTATAGGATACCTAGAGATCCTTACATTTTAACTATACAATCTGTTCAGCCATATTACTTAAAACACTACGACGAACAGTTTTGTGGAATATTTGAAACCTCTAGCTCCTCAGCCTAGCCACTTTTTTTGGCATATTTTGCGCAAAGGGTAAAAATTACCCTTTTTTGGTAAATCGGCATACGAAACCTTGTGATCCGTACATTTTAAGTATAGGATGTGTTCAGCAATATTACTCAAAACAACAAGTGGAACATTTTTGTGAAACATTTTAACCCTAAAGCTTCTTCATATATGGGTCTTTTTGATCCCTTTTGTGCAAAAAGGTAAAAAATACCCTTTTTATGATGAATCGGTATAGGAAACCTGGTGATCCTTACATTTAAAGTATAGGATGTGTTCAGCATTATTACTGTAAACACTACAAGAAACATTTTAACCCTCTAGCTCCTCAATATAGGGGTTTTTTTGGTCCCTTTGTGCGAAAAAGGGTAAAAACACCCCTAAAGCAAGGGTTTAACAAGTCAAAATGTACCACACAAATATTTACCACAAAATTCTACTATAAGTCTCTGAATACACCAAAACTCAAAACCCAACTTAAATGCCTGAAATAAATCAAAACTTTATCCCTTTTGTGCAAAAAGGCAAAAAATACCCTTTTTATGATAAATCGCTATAGGAAACCTGGTGATCCTTACATTTAAAGTATAGGATGTGTTCAGCATTATTACTGAAAACACTACGAGGAACATTTTTGTGGAACATTTTAACCCTCTAGCTCCTCAATATAGGGGTCTTTTTGGTCCCTTTGTGCGAAAAAGGGTAAAAAACACCCCTAAATCAAGGGTTTAACAGGTCAAAATGTTCCACACAAATATTTACCATCATATTCTACTATAAGTCTCTGAAGAAACCCAAACTCAAAACCCAACTTAAATGCCTGAAATAAATCAAAACTTAAAATTAATTTCAGACTTAACTTCGTACTTTTTTCCAATTGGCTCTAAACTACCCCACAAAACTGAATTTTAGGGGGGTGGTGTGAGAGGAAAAATTATTCTACGTCAAATTTCAACACAAGTCACCGAACATCAGAAAGCTGTAGATCTAATATTTATAAATAAAATATCAGTACCAATATGGATATTTAAACATGAAACTATTAAATTCTTCTTTTTAATCTTGGTAATTATATACCTGGTTTTTACTCCTTAAACATGACTTTAATGGGACAAAATATTCTACCAAAGTATTTGTCCTAAAATTCCACTATAAGTCTCTGAATACACCAATACACAAAACCCAACATATATGCCAGAAATAAATTAAAACTTAAAATTCATTTAAGGGTTAATTTCATACTTTTTCCGAATTGATGCTAACTGATGCCACCAAACTGAATTTTGCGGGTACGAGAAAAAATTTAATTTACACTCACAATATAAATAGTGGCCACCTTTCGATATAGGCGCCCTATAAATGTTCAAAAAAACCCTAAATTTAGTCCACATTATTTTCATATTAATATCGATTTTGTATTTAAAATAACGAAATACTTTAATATGGATTAGATTTTCCAATTGTGGTGGTGATGGTGGTTTTGGTTTTGTTCAAATTACCATACAAAAACCCCATTGTCCTTTAGCACACGGAGCATATCTTTAGAATTTGCACGCACACACACACATTTCATTATGATTTTCCTAAATAAGCAAAAGTTCGCTGATATAGCATACTTTCAGGTTTCCAGTTTAGCCAGTCTTGCTTCAGTGCATACCTTAAGGCTTAATGCTATTGATGGTATTGCTTTGGTTACGCTTTAGCTGCTTCAATTCATAAAGAATGAAAGTGAAACCTCATAGAAATGCGATAAAAGAGCAAAAGCAAACCAAGCAAGCAGAAACGGCAGATGTTCATATATACATACCACCATGGCCGCCACACCATCACCATCATTTAATTCTTGGCATACTCTTGGGGGGAGGGTGTGAGTTAAGCATTTCTCATTTCTTAAAATTGAAAACTTTGCAAAGATTTTCCCATTCACATCTCCTTTGTTAAATATTTTGCTTTCTCGGGAGTTTAAAACCAAAAAAATAACAAACTTTAAACAAATTCCCTAATTCTTACCTAATCTTTCGCAAAAAATCAAAAATAAACTGCTGGTGGCTTAGTTTCCAAGTCACAACCCTTTGAATACAATGCGGACGTACTACCTAGTACACCACAGAGGCTGTTCTGCTGGTGGCTATACCATTTTAAATTCTAATATAATTTCTATTGAACCTTTAGCTGTTTCCATACCGCATATGCTGGGGCTTATTTTTCACTTTCAATTGGAGCATATCTTTAGGAGCTTTAACACAATTCTATCGCAACTTCTAACGCTTTTGAAATAATTAATTGTTTTCGTATAAATATTAATCTTTTTGCCCACAGTAAACCAATACCCAGTCCAAAGCACTTCCCGCATCCACACTCCACATCACAGCACGCCGCACCATCAACCATTATGTGTCAATATCATTAATTAAATGGAAACTAAACTAAACTTTTTGTGGCAAGAACATTCCGGTCGGTCGGTCGGTCGTCAAGAGCATTTTGTGAATGAAGTGAAAGTGAATGTGAATGAAAAACTAATTATAAAAACGTAAACAACCACTGAAAAATTAAGCATACTTCAAGGAGTGTTTTTGGGCGTATATAATACTCAAAAGCAAAGGAAATTAAAGCATACTCTCCAGGGAGGGATGGGGAGGAGTAGTAGAGAGAGAGACTGGGAGTCTCTTAAATAAATTAGACCACATTGTCGGGGATTTAGGTAATTAAAATGCATAATTTGATGAACTAACTTTTGTTGGCGCCGAGTAATATTGGCAAAGGCGTTGGTGCCAAACCTTTGAATTGTATGAATCATATATATTCAATTATAAATTAATTTGATTGGAAATCAATGTTAGATTGTTATTGGGGAGAAGTAGCACAACTGTTATTTAATTTAAATATAATATTTATTATAGAAATAATATAATTGAAAACTAAAATATAATAAATAATTTGATTTGAACTGGGATATTGTCCTGGCTCAAGACCATTTTGCTTCTATATTTAATAGAATGCAAATGTATTTACAAATGGCATGGTGACATTTATTACTTGGCTGCAGACTACCACGATCATGATTTCGACCATGTCAAAAGTCTTTTCAAGTGGCTTCGCAGCGACTTTTCAACATCAAACCCGGCCTCTATAAGGAGATAATTCACACAAACGAACGAGAATCACAACTCACTTGCTGAATTTGCGTTTAAAAAATCGCACCAAGTAATAAAGTACACATGCCATCTTACAAGCATCTCATTGAGTCGCATATGTAAGTATGTGTATATGCAGGTATACCTGGCATGTGTACTTTATTACTTGGTGCTATTTTTTAAACGAAAATTCGGGGTGAGTTGTGATTCTCGTTCGTTTGTGTGAATTATCTCCTTATAAAGGCCGGGTTTGACGCATTCTATTAAATATAGGTTCAAAATTGCCTTGAGCCAGGACAATATCCCAGTTCATGTAATATTTATTATAGAAATAATATAATTGGAAATTAAAATATAATAAATAATATTAAAATTATTTTTCAAAACTTTTTTTCAAATATAAAATCTTAAATTAGAATCGGCTATAAACTGATTATTTTTTAAAATTTCTGCTTTTATTGGAAAGTTTGAACTTTGTCATTTAATAATGGAACACAATATCATTCGTATGAGACTACCACGTCTGGCTCGGCAGCACCTCATCCGATCAACCCAATTTAATGTTCAGTCCTTTTTCGATTGCTCCGGCTCGACTCTCTTCAATGGCAACTTCGATCTCATGTTGCAACGCTTCAATTGTCTCTGGATGGTTTGCGTTTATCCTTCACACAGAAAATAGTCTAAAGGGCTCAAATCACAGCTCCGAGGTGGCCAATTAATATCACAATTTCGGCTGATTATTCTATTTTCAAAAAAAGTCCGTAAAATATCGACGGTTGCCTTGGGCTGTGTGGCATGTGGCCCCGTTTTGTTGAAACCAAATGTCGTTCACGTCATTTTCTTGAATTTTTGAAAACAAAAATTCCTTGAGCATGGCACGGTAACGGCGGCTCCTGGCTCATTTTCGAAGAAAAATTGCCCAATGATGCCGCCAGCCCAAAATCCATACCAAACAGTAAAACAATAGTCACGAGTGAGTTCTCTGAACACCATATGCTGCAATTTTGCTTTTGCATAGCCACCGAGATGAAAATGAGCTTCATTTGAAAACACGATTTTTCGGTCAAATTCTTCAGCCCTTTGGGCGAAACGAAACGCATCGGTGTTTATGAGGCTTCAGTTGTTTGACCAATTGACCTTATTAAGTCTTCATACCGGGGTCTTTATGCCATATTCTTCGCAAAGAAGTGCGATAAATGTTCAGTTCCTGAGAACAATGACAAGTTGATGTTGATGGATGTTCTTGGACATTCTCAGTCACAGCAGCAATGTACTGGACGAGAACGAGAACACGGGTTGGTTCATTTTCATGAACTCGCTTTACAAATTGACGTACTGACGAAAAATTTCCATCAAAATTTCTTACAGTTTGCCTTAAAGACTCTCTACTTTGGAAGTAAGTTTTTAATATTTCTCAATTTTGTGTTGTAATTTATTTTGGTTTAAGACCAAAGGTTGTGCTGAAGTCTTCAGCAGAACCCAAAATTAGCAAAAAAAAACAAAGTGAGACCTTTATTGTTGCAGCTAAAAATTGACTGCGCAGTTTCGATGGGCGCTACCCCTTCACGTCAGAACTTTCGCAACGAATGTATGTCTTTGACTTAAATCAGGGTTCATATTAGTACCAGCGGTCACATATGACAAATGAGAAGCGCTGATAAACAAAATATTCCACCGAACTAAGTCGACACTAAAAATCTCACTTAGCCAATTCAATGTTGTGCATGTGCTAGCATCGCTCGCAACAATGCAAAGGTTGTTGTTGTACGGCATGTCCCAATTTTCTCAATTTTTTTACAAGCGTTTAGCGTCCCATTTTTCAAATGTCAAACATTAACCTTAAAATAAAAAATTAATGTTATTCTACCTTTCAAAGGCAAAGTAATCGGTAGTTCAAATTTAAAATTTTAAATCGACCACCGTATATATTAAAATATAACACTATTGACATAATAATATTTTTTATTTTATCTTCTTTCTATTTGCAGGTATGTACTTAACTTTTTAAAAAGGGAATATTTTCATTATTCCTTCTGAGACCCAGGTGAGGCTCTTTCCGATGTTCCGAAATTTCCATGGATATTTTTCATATAAAAACATTGTTTTTAGCCTTAAAATGTTAAAATTAAAATATAATATTCAGTTATCTAATTTTGAAGTAATCAGTTATTTAATTTTAATTCTTCAAATTCAATTCAATTCAATTTCAAAATTTTCTACAAAAATATTTGTCAAAAAATTATATTATAAATGTCTGAATACAGCAAAGCTCAAAACTCAACTTAAATGCCTGGAATAAGTCAAAACGTGAAATTCATTTTGTGGTTAATTTGGCACTTTTTCCAAATTGGTGCTAAACTCCGTCACAAAACTGAATTTTAGGGGAGTGGTGTGAATGGAATAAATATTCTACGTCAAATTTCACTATAAGTCGCCGAACAAAAGAAAGCTGTATTTATAATGTATTTAAAAAATCTCCCGCTTTTCAACAAAAATTTAAAAATCGTGATTTTTTAAATATTATCTTTCGTTTACAAAGAGGTCCATTACTTCTACATTTATCCACAGATCTTTTAAATAGAGACATTGTTTTCTTCATTCGTATGTTAGCTATTAAAATATTGTTGTGATTTTTTAAAAACGGATATTCGGCAAGTGAGTTATGCTTCTCGTTTCGTTTGTGAGAATCATTAGCTTGGGTATGTTGTTGTAAAGTCGTTGCGAAGCCACCTGACGAATACTTTCACAGGTCGGAAATCATGATAGGGGTAGTGTGCAGCCAAGTAATAAATGTCACCATGCCATTTGTAAATAAATTTGCATTCTATTAAATACATATACAAAATGGTCTTGAGCCAGAACAATATCCCAGTTCAATTCAAATATTGATTACAAACCAAAATAAAACAAACTAAAAAAAATCTCTATTTTTTATGGTCATTCCAAAAAAACTTTGTATGATAATCTTCTGAATGTGGGTTTTCCAAATGTTCTGTGGAAAAAAAGAAACTTTTTCGAAAATAACAAGTTCGATTAACAAGATGAACGACTTCTTCAAAAATGTACACCTATTGAAGTACGCTATGAAAGCATGATTGGTATCTTATGAATAGTTAAAGGGAAATAAAGAAAAAATAAGTTTCATTATCTTATATACTGTTGTTTGATAGAATTACCAAGAGCTAAAAGAAAAAATAATTATAAATAATTTCTTGTTTGAATAATCAAATTGGTTCTCATCTTTTATTTATATACATTATACCTACAGCTTTCTTTTGTTCAGTGACTTATAGTGAAATTTGATGTAGAATATTTTTTCCACACACACCACAAATACAGTGTTCAAGATACAGTTTTGTGGCAGAGTTTAGCACCAATTCGGAAAAAGTGCGAAATTAAACCTAAAATGAATTTTAAAATTGTTATTTATTGTCAGGCATTTAGATGGAGAACTAATGGGCCTCTTTGTAAACGAAAAATAATATTAAGTAAAATCGCGATTTTTTATTTTTTTTTAATAAAAAAGCGGGAGATTTTTTTAAATATATTATAAATACAGTTTTCTTTTGTTCGGTGACTTATAGTGAAATTTGATGTAGAATATTTTTTCATTCACACCACCCCCCCCTAAAATTCAGTTTTGTGGCAGAGTTTAGCACAAATTCGGGAAAAGTACGAAATTAACCCTAAAATGAATTTTAAAATTATTATTTATTGTCAGGCATTTAGATGGAGCTTGGTGTATTCAGAGACTTATAGTAGAATTTTATGACAACTATTTTTGTAGAACATTATGACCCGCTACATCCCTGATTTAGGGGTGTTTTTTCCCTTTTGCAAAAAGGCTACAAAAAAACCCTGCAGTAAGGAGCTACAGGGTTAAAATGTTCCACAAAAATATTCCTCTCAGTGTTCTAAGTAATATTGCTAAAAACATTCTATACTTAAAATTAAGAGTCACATTGTTTTCCATGGTGATTCATCATAAGAATGTGCAAATTATTGGCACTTCTCAAAAGGGACCAAAAAGAGCCCTATGTTGAGCAGCTAGAGGGTAAAAATGTTCCACAAAAATATACCTCTCAGTGTTTTAAGTAATATTGCTAAACACATTCTATACTTAAAATGTAAGGATCACAAGGTTTCCTATGCAGATTCATCATAAGAATGTGCAAAATATTGACCCATCTCAAAAGGTACCAAAACGACCCCTCTATTGAGTAGCTAGAGGGTTAAAATTATCCACAAAAATATTCCTCGTAGTGTTTTAAGTAATATTGGTGAACACATTCGATACTTAAATGTAAGGATAACAAGGTTTCCTATACCAATTCATCATAAAAAACGCGCAAATATTGACCCTTCTCTAAAGATACGAAAAATATCCCTGTGGTGAGGAGCTAGAGGGTTAAGATGTTAAACAAAAATGTCCCTCGTAGTGTTCTAAGTAATATTGCTTAACATATATGTTTCCTATGGTGATTTATCATAGGAATGTGCAAAAAGAGGAAATATTGACCCCCCCTCTAAAGCAATCACCATACGTAAACTTTCAAAATACCGCTACACGTATATTCTTTTTTTAACCCCTCTATCAGAATCTGTGACCAGAATCTTGTTATCTTTTTGTGTTCCATAGTGTAATTTCATAGAACATTTAAAAATATTTGCATTTCTCGGATACTTGTATATCGTTTTAGCTATAAATTCTAAAGTATAAATATTTGGATTTCATCTGAATTCTCGCGTTTTTATCACTAATTGCATGCAATGTTTTTTTCCTGTAATTTTTGTTTTTCCTTTATTTTTTGACACATTCCACAAGTTTTCCAATACAATAGTGTGTGTGCGCATATGCGTGGTGGTGAAAATGTAATTTATTAGCCTGCACTTTTTCGCCATGAATTCTATTTGTTATCCTAAGAGTATGCACTTAATTAGTTTAATGAAACACACACTAAATAGATATGCTTTAGTTTTTTTGTTAAACTGATTAAATTGTGTTCATTTAAAAAGAGGGGAGATATCCTGCAACAGTATGATGAAATTAATTTAATTTGAAATAACATGGTCTCATCTCATCTGCGATATATGGATAATACTAAAAACTACTCTTGGAATTTAAAAATACAAATACTGTGGGAATTTATCACAGACACATTTGCAGCGATTCATTGGAATGTATGACTTGTGGCTTGGAATGATTTTCTGTTTTTTTTTAATCTTATTAAGAATTTATCTTATCAAGAAATTCAAGGAAATAATAATGTCATTTTCTCTCCTTCGCATTTGATCTTATTATGAATTTCAGGAAATCATAGTCATCCATGTTTATTGAGGTAGCTTGACCCCTATAAAACCTCAATTATTGAGGTTTACATTTGAAAGGTGATTCAGGACTTGCCAATTTTTACTTAAATTGTCTTGATTCAAAGAAAAATGATTATTCAAATTACTCTGTGCTACAAAAAATAATTTGTGTCCGAGACCATTTGCAAAATGGGACGCGTCCGATGCGTTTTGGGTTCGCCCAATGGGCTGAAGATTACTTGGCAGGAGATGAAGAATTTTACAGAAAAATCAAGTTTTCTGATGAAGCTCATTTTTATCTCGGTGGCTATGTCAAGGGACAAAATTGCCACATATGGGGTTCAGAGAACCCATACGTTGGTATTGAGAAGCCAATGCATCCACAACGAGTCACTGTTTGGTGCGGATTTTGGGCTTTACTGAAAATTGGGTCGATCGGATGAGGTACTACCGAGCCAGTCGCGGTAGTCATATGAATGCTAATGTGTTCCATTATTAAATGACAACTTTTCCAGAAAACCAGTAATTTGAACAAATTATCAGTACCTTTAAAGATGTTAAAATGTTACATTACCCAGCCTATATGTCCAATTATAGTTGCTGATGATGGCTACAAAATGATGCGAATTTAAATTTCTAATCGAAACAATGGTTTAGGAGACTGTTCCTAAACAATTGAGACAAATTTGATATTTATGTTCGAAAATAATCTATATTTGCTGGTAAAAAAAATATTTTGCAATTATATTTTAATAGCTAATATTCTAACGAAGAAAAATAAAAATAGCTGTGTACAAATATTATGACGATCTCACAAAACGATTTTATTTTAAAAATATATATTTTTATTTATTTTTTATAAATATTTTGTAATTATGCTAATATAGCTAATATTCTAACGAAAAAAAATAAAAATAGCTGTGGACAAATATTATGACACTCTCACAAAACGATTTTATTAAAAAAATATATATTTTTTATTTATTTTATATAAATAGATAACATAATATTTAATTTTACTTTGTAATAGCTTAGAAGTTAGCGAAAAACCCAAAGCCTAATTGAAAAAATCTATAAATGAATGTAAAAGGTATAATTAAATCAATTTAGCAATTTACGAATGGAGTACATTTTGAATTTTTTTATTATAAAAATTATATATATTATTATATTATATATTATTATTCATATATGTCAATATTTACCCCTTTTGCATATTCTTATGCATAATCGACATCAGAATCCTTGTGGTCCTTACATTTTAAGTATAGGATGTGTTCAGCAATATTACTTAAAACACTACCAGGAACATTTTTGTAGAACATTTTAACCCTCTAGCATCTCAATATAGGGGTATTTTTGGTCCTTTTTGTGGATAAAGTTAAAAAAGGTTAGACAATATTTCTCATGCACATTCATATGATTAATTCGTGATACGTACATATTAGGTATAGGATGTGTTCAGCAATATTACTTACAACAGTAAGAGGACAGTTTTTGTGAAACGTTTTAACCCTCTAGCTCCTCCATATAGGGGTCTTTTTTGTCCATTTTTTGCAAAAAGTTAAAAATATCCCTTTTTTGATGAATCGTCATAGGAAACCTTGTGATCCTTACATTTTAAATATAGGATGTGTTCAGCAATATTACTTAAAACATGGAACATTTTAACATTCTAGCTCTTCCACATAGGGTCCCTCTTGTGCAATAGGGTAAAAACACCCCTCAATCAGGATTTTAATGAATGAAAATGTTCCATAAAAATATTTGCCATAAAATTCTACTATAAGTCTCTGAATACACCAAAAATCAAAACCCAATTTAAATGCCAGCAATAATTTAAAACTTAAAATTAATTTTAGGGTTAATTTCATACCGTTTCCGAATTGGTGCTAAACTGTCCACAAAATTGAATTTTTAGGGGGTGGAGTTGGAATGAACGGAGAAAATATTCTACTTGACTGTACACACTGTCCACAAAATTGAATTTTTAGGGGATGAAGTTGGAATGAACGGAGAAAATATTTTACTTCAACAAAATTGAATTTAGTCTTAGTTTATAAATAGTTGACCTCGTAAAATATTTCCCCATTCTTATGATAAATCGACATTGGAAACCTTGTGATCCGTACATTTTAAGAATAGTATGTGTTTAAAAATATTACTGAAAGCACTACGAGGAAGATTTTTGTGGAACATTTAAACCCTGTAGCTCCTCACCAGTGGGGCCTTTTTGGTCCCTTTGTGCAAAAAGGTAAAAATACCCTTTTTATGATGTATCGTCATAGGATACCTTGTGATCCTTTCATTTTAAATATACAATGTGTTCAGCAGTAATATACTTAAAACACTACGAGGAACATTTTTGTGGAATAATTTAAACCTCTGCTCCTCGGCCTAGGCACATTTTTCGCACAAAGGGTAAAAACGACCTCGTTAAGGTGGATCGGCAAAACCTTGTGATCCGAACATATTAAGTATGTGTTCAGCAATATAACTTAAAACAGTAAGAGGAATTTATTTGTGAATTTATTTTTGGTCCCTTTTTTACAATGATGAATCGGCATAGGAATCCTTGAGATCCTTAAATTTTAAGTATCGAATGTGTTTAGCAATATTACTCAAACACTACGAGGAACATTTTTGTAGAACATTGTAACCCTCTAGCTCTTCCACATAGGGGTCTTTTTGCTCCCTCTTGTGCAAAAGGGTAAAAACACCTCTAAAAACGAGGTTTAACGGGTTAAAATGTTGTAATGTCATACAATTCTACTATAAGTCTCAGAATACACCAAAATTCAAAACTCATCTTCAATGCCAGAAATAAGTCAAAACTTAAAATTCATTTCAGTGTTAATTTCATACTTTTTCCGAATTGGTGCTAAAATGCCCACAAAAATTTATTTAGGGGGGTCATGTGAATGGAATTCTACAAATTACACTGTAAGCTATCAATCAAAATAATGTTGTAGATATAATGTATATAAATAAATATATCGCTATTTAAACAACAATTTAAAAATCATGATTTTAATGTTTTGTATTATTGTCCGGCTTAAGGTCTCAAGTAAATAAAAACAAGATGTTGTTTGTTTATTATTTTATTTTTCAAATTTTGTTCCCGATATTTCGAACGACTTCGTCGATCATCCTCAGGGGCGTTACACTAAACAAATATACATAAGAATAACAATCAATATACAAACAATTTTTAAACAATTAATATAATTACATTTTAAAAAACAAAACGATCCTTCCACTTTCACAAGTTTTTGTCAACTACTGTCCGTCTTTCCTATTCTTGTGTATGATATTTCTGTATATGTGTGCGCATTTGTCTGTGTCTGCCTTCTAATTTAGTCTCTTTTCAGTAGGAACGTCCGTAATGTAGAGCATTTCTAATGTATATCTCCTATGGTAGTTACTCTCTTCTGTTAATATGTCTACGTCGTCAAAGTTGGGTGTGTGTCCAGTCAGTGCACAGTGGGCTGCAAGTGCAGTTTTTTGCTCTAATGGTTTGTCAAGTGCTTTTAGGTCAGATTTATGAGAAGAAAGTCTAGTTTTTAATTTTGTCTTTGTAGTACCAACATATACTTTATTGCATAAGTTGGACTTGTCACCATTACACTTAATTTTATATACTACGTCCGTTCTGTCTTCTTTTTTATTTTTGATTTTGTCTTGCTGAATAAATTGTTGACCGTGTTGTGAGATTTATGGGCTAATTCATATTTTTCTTTGTCGTATACATAAGTCTGAGTTTTTAAATCTTTCCGAGAATCCGGGTATATATGTTATAGTCTTGTACAGCTTCGTTGGTTTTTCTATGTGGCTTTTGGCTTTTTGTCTTTATGGGAAAGTCATTTCTTCTTAAAATATTTTTAATTTTCTCCATATTATTTTTATGGAAGTCCTCATCACTTATGTCTAGTAATCTTCTGATAAAATTGGTCGCGGTGTTGAAAATTGTCCTTTTTGGGTGTTTCGAATAAAAGTTAATTAATCGGGTTTTTGATACCAGTCTAGTTTTATGATATTGCCTTGTCTATATACTATAGAATCTAGATATGGTAATTTGTTGTCCTTTTCTTCTTCCATCGTGAATTGAATCTGTCTGTTGTATCCATTTAGTATTTTGATCGTCTCATCAACATAATTTTTCTTCAAAATTGAGAAGAGATCGTCAACGTATTTTGTCAAGAACCTAGGTTTTCTGGTCATTTTCTCAATTGCTGTGTCAAGAAGTTGTTCCATTATTATGTCCGCAATTATTGGTGATGCAGGGCATTCCTTTTCTTTGCTCATAGAATTTGTCGTCGTTCTTAAAATATCTTGTGTCTTTCTTTGATGCAGAAAGTTTTTATAGGAGGTTCATAACTTCTATATTTATCCATATAACTTTTACATATGGTCATCTCCCAAAAAAGCTCTACAAAAAAAATAATTCAGACCACACTAATAGCTTGTAACTTTATTTTTTCCTTACTTCGACAACCCTTTTTACTATGAAACTTGAAGTTAACTGTTCTCTTTTATTAAAAGTTGAAGTGTGGAAATATTTGTAGCGTCCGTTTTGTCGCATCCGTATTTCTGCTGTACCTAATTATAAAAATCTAAGAGATAATTCTCATATTTCATAAATCTACGAACTAAATATATCATCTGGCCATCATATATATGGAAAAACAATGTTCTCAAAAAATCGCTGAACTTTGTATATTTCTATAAGAGCTTCAAAAGTACTTTTGTTTCTTGTAGCGTCCTTTTCAATGTAAAATTATTTATAATTTTGTGCTAATTTGTACTAAATCCTGACAATATATTTTTAAAATGTAGTACTCTTTAAGCGCTTTAGAACACTAAAAACGGCTGATCGACTTTTTCAGTTTCTATCTTGTTTTTGGTGTAGTTTAAGACGTGCGAATGTCGGGTCCGGACCACTGGGAGATGTCGATATATATGGTTTCTTCATTCAATGGTTAGCTATTAATACTAATAATACAAAATATATTTTTTTCTATTTTTAATGGGGTTTTTCGTACCAGAAAAAATATTTATTTTTGAAAAAGAATCAATTCTTTGAAAATTGTTTCTACACCACTGTTTCCTTGAGTAGCTGAAATTCACAGTATTTGTAGCCTTCATAATTATCTTTAAGTGAACCATATAGGGTCCTATGAGGGTACAAATATTAAAGGTACCTTCGACGAAAATTGGTATTTTAATAAATTGGTATTTTATAATTGGTATTTATCCATAAATCTTCATTCATTTTATGCAAACATGCAAACAATGCAAACATTGAGATTCAAAGATTATCTTATCAAATAGGCCTTGTTTTGTTCGTTCACATCCCAGCTATTATTATTATTCTATTACTTAATTTATAAATAGATTTTTCGCGCTATTTGAACACAAATCAAGAAAATCATGATTTTTTTTAATTATTTTGTCTCTACAAAGAGTGTCATAACTTCTACATTTATCATAGTCATATATAAAGAGTGATTTTTTTGAGGTTAGGATTTTCATGCATTAGTATTTGACAGATCACGTGGGATTTCAGACATGGTGTCAAAGAGAAAGATGCTCAGTATGCTTTGACATTTCATCATGAATCGTCTTACAAACGAACAACGCTTGCAAATTATTGAATTTTATTATCAAAATGCGTGCTCTGTTAAGAAAGTTCATTGCGCGCTTCCATTTTATGGTCAGTTTAATCGACCCACTGAAGCGGCTATTCGGGCTATTGTGACTAAATTTCGCACCAAATTTACATTGTTGGACATTAAACCACCAACACGCTTACGTAGAGTGCGAACTGAAGAAAATATCGCAGCTGTATCGGCCAGTGTTAATGATGACCACCAATTTTCGATTCGTCGCCGTTCGCACCAATTGGGTCTCTGTTACTCAAAAACGTGGAAATGCCAAAATTGGACTAAGCGGATGGACCACCTAAGACGCAGCCGCGGTCAACATTTAAATGAAATTATCTTCAAAAAGTAAATGTCATGGACCAATCTAACGTTTCAAATAAAGAACCGATGAGATTTTGCAAATTTTATGCGTTTTTTTTTTTAAAAAAAGTTATCAAGCTCTTAAAAAATCACCCTTTATATACATTACTTATAGACATTGTTTTTTTCAAATGTTAGCTATTAAAAATTTACACAAAATTTTTTTCCTATTTTTTACGAGTTTTTTTCGAGCCAGCAAAATTTTTTTTTTTCAAAAAATTCAATTTTTCTCAATTCTTCGGGGACTGTTCCTAAACTACTGTTTCTATGTGAAAGTGAAATTCGCAAAATTTGTAGCCATCATAATTATGTTTAATTTAACATATAAACGTGTGTAACTGTGACTATACTTCCAAAATGATAGTACCAATATTAAAGGTACTTTCGGCGAAAATCTGAATTTTAGAAAAAATTATCCAATTTTTTTGTGCTGATATTTTTTATTTATTTTGTTGCTTATTGTTATCATTATGTCCTTTTCAAAATGATTATTTGCAACTTTCCTTGTTATCGCAAAACTTTTCCATAATCTTTTCGACTTATTTTATGCTTAAATTCCAACGCAACACGAAACAAATAACATCACCTCCTAAAAGTATGCTGTTAATTAGTTTGTGTCAAGTACCAGTCTCGCTGATATGCTATAAAAATGTATGTTAGTTGTCCTTGTGAATTCTTTGACAACATTTTTCTTTCGTGACGTTATGACTTGGCAGTTACTCGGAAACATTTTCTATAAAGTATTTTGCTTGTACTTTTAATATGACATGAGCAACACTTTCACACATTCTTAAAATTTTTGAATAATTTATATGTGAGAAATGTGAAATATTTAACACATGGCAGAATTTTGAGAGAAGATTCAAACTTTGTGCTGCGAGCACTTTCATGCGGAAATAATTCTGTTGATTTTTTCTTTTGAATAATTCATTTGATAGTAATTATCAAAAACTACTTAGAACGAAGCAATTATCTTCAGCGAGAAGACTCATTTTCAAATTTATGTTTCTTCGTTAATCACTAAAGATTACCCCAGTTATTATATTTACTTTAAGTTTGAGACTAAATAAACAAATAAAGGAAATAATTGTGTCCCTCCCTTTGGGTTCAATTACTGGCAACAGTTTTGTAATTTTCTTTGTTTGGGTACTAATTCTTTTCAACATTTTTATTTGATCTCCCCAACTAAGTACTGTGTTAATAAATATAATTTGTATAATCATGTGTTCGCACCTTTCGATAACCCTTTTTGACACAACCTCCCTCCCTCCTCCTCAAAAGTATGTTTCAACTTTGATACCATTAATGATGCGCCCATTTTCATGAACATGGTTATCCTAAATGATTTTTAAAATTATCCCTTAATTTTAAGGCACATAAACGGCCTACGTATTAGGAGGAGGCTTAACAGGTTTTCTTTTTTTGTGGTAGGGCAAGTTTCATAACCAATTTAAATTTTTATAAAAAAAACACAAATCCAACCTCTCCCCCCTCAAAGTATGCTTTGTTTTAAGATACTTTTTTCCGTAATGAAAGTGAAAACAAACTGTTATTTGGCTCACTTCGCAGTTTGGGGGATCCTCCCCCAAGTAAAAAATTAAATTTGTTGAGTGGTTGTGTGTTTTTCAACAACATTTAATGGGTCTCATTAAAAATACTTAACGACCCGACAAAATATTGTCGGGCTGGTCGGTCGGTCGGTCGGGCGGTCTGTGAGTGTAGCTGGCGAATGAATGAATACCCATTAATTAACTCATGAATATAACCAAACCAATTATTATTATATTAAAAATCATTAAATTAAAAAAACACACGCACGAACACACACACCCACATATACCAACTTTAATAGCTGTCATTTAAAAGGCCATAAAAAGATTACACACACAAACGCACACGCATGTACTTTGTGTGCTGTTCACTGACTCACACATATTTGAGTCGAACACACACGCACGAGTGACTATGTGTATGTGCGTTAGCGTGTATATCAGTGTAATACACTCTATAAAATGGCCATAAAGTCCGGATCCGGGTGCCTGGCAGTAACGAACGGTGTGCCGGTGTGATTGCTGCTGGTGCGGGTGTTAGTGCCTCCCTTACATATGTACGAATGTACACATTTGAGCCTTATGCTCCTGTGGCCTTGCGCCTTCCCAACCCCTTAAACCAAGCAGCTGAAAATTAACAGACGAAAAATTATCGCTGTAAATTGTTGTTGCTCATACATACATGCCTATTTATTACAACGAAAAAAAAAAAGAAAAACACCAAAAACAATACGTAAAGCTGCCAAAGAAAAACAAAACAAAACAAAAAAGAAGCAGCTGCGAAAAGCACCAAAACACCAACAAGGACATCAAACAAACGACAACAATACCAGCGAAAAGATCAAATAAATTTGTTAGGAGGGGTTGGAACAAAAGTTAATATGAACTAGAATAGAGGGTGGACGGAGGTTAAACTCTGCGCAACACTTTACGATTGTGTAGGTTGGTTGATAGGATGAAAATGGATTGCTCCAGAATGAAGTGGTAGTGGATTGTCTGAGGTAGATTAGGTTTGATAATAGTTGACATGCTTTTATACAACAAGAACATTATAAAAAAGTTAGCTGAAATAGCAGACTTTGTTTGCTGAAATAGCAGAAGTTATTTTTCTATAACAGAAGAAGAATATGTTAACAACATCAAAAAAGTTTGCTAAGTTAGCAGACTTTGTTTGCTGAAACAGCAGACTTTGTTTGCTGAAACAACAGACTTTGTTTGCTGAGACAGCAGACTTTGTTTGTTGAAACAGCAGACTTTGTTTGTTGAAATAGCAGACTTTTTTTGCTGAAACAGCAGACTTTGTTTGTTGAAACCGCAGATTTTCTTTACTGAAATAACACTCTGTTTAATGAAACAACACTCTGTTTGCTGCAAGAGCAGACTTTGTTTGCTAAAAACAACACTGTTTGCTGCAAGAGCAGACTTTGTTTGCTGAAACAGTAGACTTTGTTTGCTGAAGCAGCAGACTTTGTTTGCAGAAGCAGCAGACTTTGTTTGCTGAAAGAGCAGACTTTGTTTTCTGAAGCAGTAGACTTTGTTTTCTAAAACAGCAGATTTTGTTTTCTACAACAGCAGCATTTATTTTTCTATAACAGCAGACCTGATTTGCAGAAGAACATGTTAACAACATCAAAAAAGCTAGCTAAGATAGATTTTGGTTGCTACAATAGCGGAATTTGCTTGATACAATAGCAGACTTTGTTTGCAGCAACAGCAGTGCTTATTTGCAGAATAATATGTTAACAACTTCAAAAAAGTTAGCTAAGATAGCAGATATTGTTTTCTGAAGGAGTAGACTTTGTTTGCTAAAACAGCAGATTTTGTTTCTACAACAGCAGCATTTATGTTTCTATAACAGCAGACCTGATTTGCAGAAGAACATGTTAACAACATCAAAAAAGCTAGCTAAGATAGCAGATTTTGTTTGCTACAACAGCAGACTTTGTTTGCAACAACAGCAGTGCTTATTTGTAGAAGAATATGTTAACAACTTCAAAAAAGTTGGTTAAGATAGCAGATATTGTTTGCTGAAACAGCAGACTTTGTTGGCTACAGCAGCAGATTTTGTTTGCAACAACAGCAGATCTTATTTGCAGACGAATATTTTAACAACTTCAAAAAAAAGTTAGCTAAGATAGCACAGGCTTTTTAGCTAAAATATCAGATTTTATTTGCTACAACAGCAGGCATTGTTTGTTTAAACACAACCCATCAGAGTTACAAGCCGAACCATAATTATCGGCGGCGCTGTTCAAAATGGGTCGGCGGCGGCGGCGGCTTTCGGCTGACTTGTCGGCTCGTTCTGTCATTCGATCACCCCTATTTATTTGACAATTTTGGGAAAATGAAAGGAATAATTTGTATTGGTTTTTAACACCTTTTCTTTTATTCAATGTATATATATATATATATATATATATATATATATTAAAGTTCAATATTCGTTAATATTAGCCAATGTTCCCATAATTTAATATTATTATCCCATAAAATTATTTTTTGGAAGTGGAAATCCATTCTCAAAATTTATAATATGTATGAATTTAATAAATATTTTTGCAATTACAGCTTTTCGTGTGAGGCATATCATAATCTTTCCAATGAATGATAATACTATACCTACTTTGACACACTAAATAAGCACAATAGAGAAGCTGTTGTTTAATAAGGCTGTTTTTCTTTAAGTCGGGATAAGAAGCTGCGATAACAAAAACGTTAATAAAAATTTAATTTTTTACCCAAAATAAAAAATTAATTGTCGGCAACAACAATATAAATATTTGTATCAAAACAAATTTTCAAAAAAAAATATTTTCTGTTGACTTTTTCGGACTTATGGTCGATAACCATAAATTTTACCATCCATGCTAAGTCCAATATTTTTAACATAAAATATTTTTGTTAAAATTTGTTTTTATACACACATTGGCTTAGTTATCCAGCCTTATTGTTATTTATAGGAATACATGGCCACGTGTACTGGAATTGACTTATATAAATGCGACTTTCAAATCAAAATACAATCATTCAACTTTCTATAGACGTCATCATATGTGGGATACTAAATTCAAAGAAAGGTCAATATATTTCACAGTAGTAGGATGTCTAAGTCGACAGTTATATTTTCTTTTGTAATTTTAAGTGGGTTGTCTATTTTGGTATTAAGATTTGACTGAGTTAGAACTCCGTCAAATCTCGGCGGCGTGGTTGAAGTCGATATGAGTCGATCAAATCGGCGGCGTGTTGAAGTCGATTTGAGTCGACGAAATCGGCGGCGGCGCGGCTCATGCAGATCTCAGAATAACCCCAAGGCCGTAACTTCTATATTTCTGTGGTCACAACCCTTAACAGCCTAACGCGAGTTAGGACACAATTGAGTTATTAGCACCATCGTATTCAGCGTATCTAAATTTATTTGCTCTAAATTTTGCATGTTTGTATCTCTTCTAGGAAGGCAATTAATCCTAAAAAACCTAATAGCTTAAGTTATTTTTCTAAATTACTGTTTTGGCATAACTGCCTAAGTCAATTTAGGATTACAACAAATATAAACATTATTTTTTCATCATTGCCTAAATCAACTTAAGTCGTTAATCCAAAAAAAAAACAAAGAAACAATTTTATTTTCCTAACTTGAGTTAAGCTCTTATTCCGAATTACAATTTCGTTTTTTGATAAACATAAATTGAGTTAAGGTCTTTCCTCAATTTAATCTTTCTTTTATTTAATCTGGAATAATAGCCTAACCCAATTTGAACTTTTTGACTTTCTTTCGTTCAACAATTCATAAGAGCCTAAGTGTCTTTTTCGATAATATCTTTTGACTGCGAGAATAAACAACTATTTTTTGTTAACAACTAAGTAAAGAAATTCGTTTCCTTGGAATCTGTAGCAAAGTTTTCCAAAAAACACCTTCTCCTGATTTTCAGTGAAGATTCAAAACTTTAAACTCCTGTACTGAAAATATTGAAAAACAAACTTAGGCTGTTATGGGTTGTGACCACAGATTTATCCATAGGTTTTCTTCAAATAGGTCTTGTATTCTTCGTTAAGGTATAATAAAATGAAAGAAAATATGCAATTATATAATTTGTAAATCAGTTTCTCGCGCTATTTAACCAAAAATGAAAAAAAAACTTGATTTTTTGTAAAAAAAACTATTTGCTTCTACAAAGATGGTCATTACTTTCACATTCACCTATATAAACATATTGTTTTCTTCGCTATTAAAAAATGGAACAAAATATTTTTTCAATTTTTTATTGGGTTTATCGTGACAGCAAAAAAATAAGATTTTTTCGAATTTTTTTTTAAATTTTTGGAGGCTGTTCCTAAACCACTGTTTCTATGCGAAAATTAACAGCCATCATAGCAACCTTTAATTGAACGTATAAGTAGTGTTATCGGACTTATATTTTCAAAATGAGAGTAAAAATAACACTGTCCAACAAATTAAGACTTTTTGAATGGAACAGAAGAGCGACCCTATAATTATGAAAGGGCATGTTTATTAGATCATTTTTGTAGAATATACTTATAGTCCAGCTGGTCTGAGTTTCTTTTTTACAGTGAATCAAAGTTTTCATTTTTGGTCGAAGAGATCATAATACTTAAATGTCCTTTTTGAAAGGACTTTTTTGATTTTCTCGAAAAAGGGGTCAAATTGAGAGAGAAATTTAAAGAGAGGGGCTAGAGGGTTAAGTTCTTCAACAAAAATAATCCTCGCAATATAGTTCTGACAATAAGAATTCTCTCAGACACTAACTTACAACACTTTTTTCGCTTAGTATTATGCTCTCTTCGACCAAAAAATGAAAACCTTGACCCGCTGTAAAAGGAAACTCAGACCAGCTGGACAAAAATGATGCCCTATCAGAATTATATGATTGCTACTCTGTTCCAAAAATGCTGCTGGACAGTGTAATTAAAGTGCCTCGACGAAAAGTGGAATTAGTAAAAAATAAAATTAAAAAAAATATCCATCAAAAGCTTTTGTGTTGCCTTAATGCACACAAAAATGTACATATATTTAGGTCTCGGACACAATTTTTTCACTTTTGTGTTGCATAGTGTAATCTCCCTTAGTTTCATTCGATGAAGTTTTCTTTGATCTCGAATCCTTCAAAACTTTTGTGAACCTCCTTCCTGGACAAAACAACAGACACACTCCCACCCCCACATCTATGTGTGTGTAAGATACACACACTTGTTAAACATTTTTATTAAACGTACGTGTTTCATGTTTAACAAGCTGCGAAATTGTTTCAAACATATGTACATTAAAGTGGGTCGACAACGACCCTAAAAACAAACAAACACGATTTCGTGTTATGTTTAAATCTTTAAAGAAAGTCCACGAAGAAAACAAATCGTGTTTTAAAAAAAAAATAATAATTTAAAAAATTGTATTCCGTCCGCTAAATAATTCCACAAATTATTGGCATGCTTTATTTACCACTAGCATGATTTCCCTCTAAACTGTAACTGTTCAAATATTTATTTTTTTATTTCCAAATATGTCCTAACTAATTACACCGGAAACTGGTTAATGTTGAAAATTTGAAAACTACTTTTCCACGAATTTAGTTTTATATTCGAGCCAAAGTCACGACTCTGAGGTTTTAACCACAGCAACCTTTTTTGTGCCACATCCTAATGTACATGAGGGTTTGTGTGGACTTGTTCGGCGTTATTGGCTCTGTGTTGTAATGTGTGTGTGTGTTTGGAAGTAAATAAGATACACTGAGAAAAAAATTCGCACAATGTATTATCAGCGGCAAAACTCTCAAATTTGATGCTCCCAATCCC
This sequence comes from Polietes domitor, assembly GCA_947397865.1. Classification (NCBI taxonomy): domain Eukaryota; kingdom Metazoa; phylum Arthropoda; class Insecta; order Diptera; family Muscidae; genus Polietes; species Polietes domitor. Next base: position 163,814,885 of record OX377619.1, on the reverse strand, counting down.
AACTTTTTTGATTGAATTGTGCAAAGAACATTCGCATTAAGTATATTCTAAAAGGTATATTGGAATGTATCTCAGAAACCACGTATGGTATCGAAATTTCGTTTAGTTCGTAGAAAACACGAGCTCTTGAGGCATTATTTTGCTTTTAAAAAATAGTTATCCATAGGTTTTCTTCTAATAGGCCTTGTATTATTCGTTAAGGTATAATACAATGAAAGAAAATATTCAATTATATAATTTGTAAATCAGTTTCTCGCGCTATTTAGGCAAAAATGAAAAAAAAAACATGATTTTTGTAAAAAAAACTATTTGCTTCTACAAAGATGGTCATTACTTTCTCATTTACCCACATAAACATATTAAAAAATGGTACAAAATATTTTTTTCTATTTTTAATTGGGTTTTTTGTATTATTTTGCTTTTAAAAAAGTGTAAAGTGTATGTGTGTAAAACTATATTCGCGTGGCCGACCGATGCCTCGGCATTTACAAATATTGTTAAGCTATTGCCTTATTTATTCATTTTAAAAACAATATTCTGCTTATAGCTGCCAACATCGATTTAATTACTGAAATGGTAAAACCTTCTAAGCCAAATATAAAGCAATACTTTCTTCCTTGTTCTCTGTTAATGCCTTATGGAAAATTTATTTAAAGCATACTTTAGGGATATAAGGTTTTATGGCATGCGAGCGCATGGCATGCCTATATAAATCTTAAGTTATTTATATATTGTCATCGATTCAAAAACAAAATAATTGTTATTAAAAAATTCGAAAATCGTAAAAAATTAAAAGTTTTATGTGGACGTTGGGCGTGGCACTGACAATTTTTATTTATTTGTGGTCTCAAGTGAAATCTCTGGTAATGATTTGTATCAAGAATGAGTTTACACATACAAAATAAATCCAAAAATTCCATCCAATAAATCCAATAAAATATATGTTTTTATTTATCACATATATTTTTTTGATTTATTGTGATTACATACATTATTTTGGTGGGGTTATTAAATAAAAAAAGCAAATTCCATGCAAAATAAACCAAAAAGTTACGTTTTCGTAAAAATTATTTTGAAAATTATTATTTATTTCTTAAGCGTAAACTGATTCTTGACATACTGTATATATTAAAATAAGAAATCAATGACGTTTTTCATTTTATGTTACATGGGAGGTAAGGCCTGGTTGGTTGGGCGGATTTAAACATAAACTTGTTTTTGATCTAATTTAATATTAGATTTAAAATTACAAGGTTCTAGCTCTATTCCTGCAAATTTTTGCCGCAGCTTTTATGAAAATATTCCACTGTGCGGCGTCGTGTTGTATCGTCGACGTCAACCGTGCAATTAGTGATATTTTGAAGTCCTTGTGAGGGAAAGTTTTTTCTCTCTATACCCATTTCCTAATTTCAATCGCAACCAGGCGTTGCGTCCAGCTTTTATATAGAATGGACGTCAAAAAACGCTTTTATATTGTGGGCCACTTAAAATTTTAAATTTGAACTACCGATTACTTTGACTTTGAAAGGTAGAATAACAGTCATTTTTATTTTCGAGTTTATGTTTGACATTTGCAAAATGGGACGCTATACGCTCGAAATATTAAAAACTTACTTCCAGTAGTAGTGAGTCTTTAACGCAAACTGTAAGAAATTTACGTGGAAAATTTCAGTTTAGCATTTATGAAGCTCATTTTCATCTCGGTGGCTATGTCAATAAGCAAAATTGCCGCATATGGGGTTCAGAGAACCCAGACGTGACTATTGAGAAGCCAATGCATCCACAACGAGTCACTGGATTGTTGTGGATTTTGGGCTGTACTGAAAAATTGGTAGTCATATGAATGATATTGTGTTCCATTATTAAATTCAACCTTAAAATGACAAAGTTCAACCTTTCCATTAAAATCAAAAATTTAAAAAAATAATCAGTACTTTTTATAGCCGATTTTAATGTGAAATTTTAAATGACCCACCATATATAATCATTTTTGATAAAATTTCTATTTATTTTCTAAACATTCTTAAGTGTGATTTTCTTTGCATCTCTTTTTGTTTAAAAATTAAATTTAAACGAAAAACATTCTTAAATTTAAAAATATGCAAACTCCATTGCACGAATTTTTAATAATAGAAATTAAAATTAAATTTTTTTAAAGTTCAGCTTTTTAGCGCCCACAGTAGCCTCATACACGGCAGGACCAATTAAAAATTATTTACAATCAAACTCACACAAACTTAAGGATGAAGGGCTAACTCGTTCGTATTATATGTACAACTTTAGGCGTTACCTCATTTCTTTCATAATTAACCGTGATTTTTTTCGAGTGTATTCACTCCTAACAAATCCCAGCCAAAATGCCAACCCAACAGCAGTCAGGTCGACCATTCATGTTCATTTAACAGGCTTAATCTAAACACAATTTGGTATTGTGTGTGTGTGTGCGTGTGGAAGCGGGAGGGAGTCCCTAACAGTGTGAGTTTGTTGTGTTGTTCATGAAACAACAACAAATGATTCATAGAGAGAAGGACACCGCGCGAGTGAGAGTGTAAGTAAAAGTATGTTGGGTTACATGACACTGTTAGGTTAAGTTAAGAGAGTGAGAGAGTGTATGCAGAACATAAAGAGCCCATGTATGTGGGTGGGTGTATGAACCAGTGAGTCTGTTAGTGTTTGTTGTGCATGAATTGTGTATGCTATTCAGTGTCGGTGAAGGGCAATTAAAAGCACTTATATACATACATACATGTATACATACATATGTACATACGTAAGTAGTTGGATCATAAACAATTGGTACTACACAAAAAGCCATATAGTATGTTGTCTTTATGTCATTCACGCACACACACACATACACTAACTCGCATATATAGAAATTCCAATGAAACACACTCTTTCATGTGTTAGTGGTCTTAAATGTCAGATATGTACACGTCCTTATATTTGCATGCGAATGAGTGTGTGGCTGTCCTGTGTGTGTGTGTTGCCCTGAATAATGGTGAGTAATTAAAATGGTGACATTTGCTTTAAAATGTCCATAAATAATACTCCTTTAAACATGTACGTGTGTATACATGTGCGTGTGTGTGTGGTATAATATGCCTGTTTTTGTGTGGGTGCCATGCTTTGTATAGTTGATGCTGTTGTTGTTGCTGCTTGTTGTTGTTATCCTTATTTGCCGCCGCAAAGAGCATTCGTTTGTCAAACATTAATGCCAACCATGTGTTTTCTAATTTAATGAATAGAGCAGCAAGTAGACGGCGTCAATGGAGCTTGACAATATAATGGTTGGGAAATTACCCTCTTTTGCTTTTGCCATAGAACTCTTTTAAATTGTCATTCTTCTTTTGCATTGAAATGTTTCTCAGAAAGAAAAAATTGCTAGGCAACACAAAGTACAAATGTCACAACGAAATTTAATGCTAAATTTTTTATGTACCTAGGTGGTGGTCCTCCCACACAGGAAACAAATGCCTGTGAATATTTTTGAATGAAAAATCTTTAAATGTTTTATTTATTTATAATTTCATATTAAAAAGATTAATCAATTTCACTCAATTTAAATATGCATTTGAATTAAATCGTTGTCAAAAACATAGTAGAAAATTAATTTATAGAACATCAAGGAATCTTCCAATTTCCGGCTATAAAAACTTCATTATCTCTTTCTTCAATTTAAACTTCATTCTCCGTATGTCGTATGTATGGAGCAGATGACAAGGTTCGAAACTCGATTTTGAAATTATTTATTCTTTGAATACATTTTCCACCAGTTTCTGGAAAATAATTTCGTCAGTAAATGAACGAATTGTCTAAATCTAGAGCGTACCAGGTTACAAGTAAAAAAAAGTTCGCCGTACACCTTCGAATATGAAGTATTATTGAAAGGTAGTTTCAAAAAAATGACTTCAAAGAAAAAAAAATCGGCCTCGTCGAGACAAAAACATCGATGTATCACACTTTAAAGTCCGTTTATAAATGCAGAAGTTATATAGAAAAATGTAAAAGCGCGACCCCTACGTTCGGCATAAAAAAATAAAAAAATTTTTTTTGAAACTACCTTTCAATAATACTTCATATTCGAAGGTGTACGGCGAACTTTTTTTTTGAGGTACGCCCTAATGTACACTCCTATTAGTTTTTCTAACGTTGGTGCCAATGAATAGTGTTTAATTCAGACTTTGTTTGTCTAGGGACGATAATATTTTACAGCAACACTATTTTTATACCCTCCACCACAGGATGGGGGTATACAAAATTTATCATTCCGTTTCTTGAAATATTGACCTGAGACCCTATAAAGTATATATAGGGTCTCAGCATCTAAACGAAAGGAGCTAGGCACGCTAGCATCTAAACGAAAGGAGCTAGGAGGTCCAAATTTTCCATAAATGTGTCTTATAGGCTTATAGGGTTGGGATTGCAACTGAGCGAAATCGATCCAAAGGGAACAAGTAAGTAAAGGCTAAAGTCGGGCGGGGCCGACTACATGATACACTCCACTTTCCAACCGAATACAATTCAACTCGGTAAAGAAGTGAAAACGGGAAGAATTTTTGTATGTTTCCTAATCATAGGTTAATATAACTTGGTTCGATTTGTCAAATCGATAAGAATATTTGTATCAAACATGAAAAAATGTGACTAACTTTCACAATAAGTTCTTCCAGTTCAAATATAATGTGTTATGCTCACTTTGAAGAAATTCGGTGAAAATTCGTGGTTTCTGGGGCGGAAAAATCAAGCCGGGAGCTATATATAAATCTGAACAGATCTGACTCATTTTCACCCTGTGTGTTTGTAGTGGAAATATAACTGGAAGAACCTATTGTGTAAGTGGGTCACTTCATTCCATGTTTGGATATAGCCCCGATACATATATTCTTCTCCATTTGACCAATTAGTTCAGGTCATATTAGCCTATGATTAGGAAACATACAAAAATTCTTCCAGTTTTCACATTTTACCGAATTGAATTGTATTCGGATAGAAAGTGGAGTGTATCATATAATCGGCCCCGCCCGACCTTAGCCATTTCCTTAATTGTTTAAATTGGTATTTTAAGGGGTAAAAGGGGATATCGTTGATACCTAAACGACAAAAACTAGAAACACGAAACTATGTGTGTACCGTCCTCTAATTGAGTAAATGGGAAAAAGGAATAAAAATAGTAACAACCAAATGACCAACTACAATCATGGAATTAGGTACATACAATCATCGGACCGCATAGACTAGCAAAAGAAAAAAAATATTTTTCCAAATTCGTACTTTTCGTGCGGCATAGGTAGAATCATGAAGTTAGGTGAGCTTGGACTTTGTACTTTTGGAATTAAAATGGGATGGAAAAACAACCAACCAAATGGCTGAAAATGCCCCCTTCGATCCCCAATGTTTAGGGTATTTAAGTTTTTTTTGAAGGTTGCTGTCTTATGTATACATTAGTATTATTTCGATATATATAGTATAAACATATTGGTATCCTTGCCTTAAAAATGGTTTAAAATAATTACAATTTTATATTTATTTATAAAATAAATTTTTCAATATTTGGGTTTCTTTTGATTCGACTATATGTTAATAACAATTAACATTAACTCATTTATATTTATTTATTTATATATATTTCATTAGAATTCTGGCATTTTTAAAATAAATCCGCATATTCCATCCCTTCACAGTGGTTCTAAAACTATTTTTATTTAAGTTACAGAACTTTTGAACGGAGAGAGATATTTTGAAGAAATTTCACATGCTTTGAGCAGAGATGTTTTTCAGATGATTTGCAAAATTCTGCATCTGTGGGTATGGAGGCCAGCTTGGCCGTGTCAAACGTTGCAATGATTGCCAAAAACTGAATTGTGTATCGATTTCAAAGACATTTGTCACAGTTGCTTACGAATAGCTACAAAAATGTGCGTACAAGTAGTTTAAGAGATGTTTGGGTTACAAGAAACAAATATGTTATTTTTTGTCGTGGTAGGTTTCGTATTTTTAACGTTGTTATCTCATTATTACCTCAATTACTTCGAATTACTTTGTACAGTTCTATGTAGACTAACGAAAAGACGGACACACTTCAATCAAAAGTTATAGATTTCTAAAATCCAAAGAAGGTCTCATTTTTCATGCCTCCAATTTCTATGTATTATTTTAGCATTAATCACCATTTCAAGTTTCACCCTTCGTATATTTATATTAATCATGTTTTACTTTTTAAAGGGATGAGCAAGAGGAAAACTAAAAGCACCAATTAACTCCATTTTGCCTATAGTTTCAGATGTATTTTATCTGGTTCAAGTGTAATATGGACTGTAGGATGGTGTAATGTTACTTTTAATATTTATACCATACACCACTTCGAGGGATAGTGTATTTAAGTTAGTTTCACACCAAATGTTTGTTACACCAACAAAATAATCGAGATAGACCCACCTTTAAATATACATATCGGATTAGAGCCACGAGCTACCGCAATTCCAGGTAGCAATTATATTTTATATTTGTATTTATTTGACCGTTTGTCATGAAATTTTGCAGAAGTACTTTTTGGGTTAAGGACGATCGCTATTTAATTTGGAGAAAATCGGTTAAGATTTAGATATAGCCTACATACAAATATCCCTCCATTTTACCCTATTTCTGCTCTCGAATACCCATTTTACATTGGATCTTGATAAAATGTTCAGGATCATGCTATATTTGAACTAAAAACATCTAATGTGATAGCAGATTTTACATCGGATCTTGATCAATTTTCCCACATCGTGTTATATTTTAACTAGAAACATCTTCTATGAAAATCAACACATTTTACATCGCATCTTGACATGTTATATTTCAGCAAGGAACACCATCTGTGGAAGTGAACTATATGGGAACAGGTTTTTATGAAGCCCCCATTCAAATGGGCCCCGAATTAACACTATTTCATTTTAAAGGGTGATTTTTTAGCTATTATCTTTTTGGCAACACTGGTTTAAACAGCTGACGCACGTTTCGTGTTTTGTTTCACTGTCAAACATCTTCAGTTTGGTCTATAATTTAACCATGAATCGTCTTACAAACGAACAACGCTTGCAAATTATTGAATTTTATTATCAAAATGCGTGCTCTGTTAAGAAACTTCATCGCTCGCTTTTTTTTACCGAAAAATTGTGTTCAGCGACGAAGCTCATTTTTGGCTCAATGGGTACGTAAATAGGCAGAATTGTCGATTTTGGAATGAATATCAGCCAGAAGAATTGCAAGAGCTACCAATGCATCCAAAAAAGAAAAAGTCACAGTTTGGTGCGGTTTATGGGCTGGTGGCATCATTGGACCGTACTTCTTCAAAGATGATGCGAATAGTAACGTAGCTGTGAATGGTGAGCGCTACCGTGAGATGATATCCAACTTTTTTTTTGCCCAAAATGCAAGAGCTTGACTTGCATGACATGTAGTTTCAACAAGACGGTGCCACATGCCACACAGCACGCGCAACAATGGACTTATTGAGAGGCGAGTTCGGTGAACATTTTATTTCACATTCGGGACCGGTCAATTGGCCGCCTAGATAGTGCGATTTAACGCCTATAGACTATTTTTTGTGGGGCTATGTTAAAGCTCTTGTCTATACAGACAAGCCCGCTTCAATTGACGCATTGGAAGACAACATTGAAGCATTTATTCGTGAGATTCCGGCCGAAATGTTGGAAAGATTATGCCAAAATTGGACTAAGCGGATGGACCATTTGAGGAGCAGTAAAGGTCAACATTTGCATGAAATAATCTTCAAACATTAGATTATATGGACCGTACTGTCGATTCAAATACCCAATTTAACCAAAATACCAAAATAACAACGGCATTAATTGTAATATATCAACATCATCAATCATGTATTGACTAATGAGATTTTTTGTTGTTTTTACAATTTGATAAAACTCTACTTATTCTAATTCCATTACTTACGAACTTCTTCCCTTCTTCTTTTCGTTTTTGTTGCAGATATCAAATGACTGTGCCGCACTTTGAATATACCTAATTTCGTCCTTTTTTGGTTTTGTATTTAGTTTAAACTTAAGGTAAGTAAATAATAAAAAACACACCGAATTCTTTGTAATTCTGTATCAGTTTATAACTCAATTTTGCAACAATTCCAATAAATCCAAACAAACTCCCAAATACAACAAGAACTTCGTATTTGTGTGCTTTCGTTTGGATGACAAACGTGGAGAAGTTGGTGAAAAAAATCAACTCAACATCTTATTGACAATCGTGAAAAACGTGACTTAATTTCTGTGACACACCAACACAAACTCGGGTAAATTATCACACCACGTCGAAAATGCTGTAAATTATGCTACAAATTTGCCCCGCGTCCTCAAGCCGCGGCCCATTTCCGCTCAACAGCAACCGGATGCGTAGAAAAACAGACACCAGAAGGAAATGCTTCGAAATCGGAAAATCAAACAAGAGGAGAAAAAATAAGCAATTTATATTGTTCACGGCAAAAGTGAGGGGTGACGAGGGAGGGTGGGTGTGCAGGGTAAGCGGTGTTTTTTTGTGATAAGAAAAGTTTTTTTCTCTTCCAAAATCTTCCCGCTGTATTTGTCATTGTAACACAGCAGGAGGTGGCAAGAAAGGTAATAAGCGCCTGTTTTTCTCTTCTTCTTTTTATTTTGGGTAGTTTAATATCTTCTCTATATATAGAGTGGATGATAATGAAAACATGACAGGAACGACTTTGCTTTTGTCTGAAAATGATTGAATTGAATATGAAGATGGAAAAAGTTTCAAAGATTATTTTTTCAGTGGAATTACATTAAAGATTAGAAGTCATTCGAAATCATTTTCGTTGGGGACCAAATCTAAAACTGATGTTAGACAACAATGCAAAAAAACATACAATATTTCATAAAGGAGACGTATGAACACTCAGTTGTTCTACAGGTATCATCAGGAGTCCTTTTCTTTAAATTACAAAAAAATAGCTAACAATGTACTGCAGATAATCTGATAAGAATAAATTAATTTCACCTGTCAGTGTAAAGAGGACATAACATAAAACTATGTTCCTCTTCAGGAGAGAGACTCTTTTTTTATACAAAAAACAAGTATAAAGGGCTTTAAGTTCGACCGGGCCGAACCTTATATACCCTCCACCATGCATTGCAATCGACAACCTCTTTTCTGCCGGTAATACTGAGTACCGGCCGAAAAGAGTCTGTCGATTTCACATACAAGTGCAATGAAATATTAGCAATATTGGTTAAATAAATTATGATGTTTCATTATTATAATTTTGAAATAGAATTAATTAATTAATTTAAAGTCCACGCCCATTTGTAGGCCGTGTCTAAAAAATATGTTTTTCATTGCTTGATGGCCCTTGACTATATAAAGGGTTGGTTAATTTTAAGGCCGATATTGATTTTGAATAAAACACAAATTATTTAGGAAATTGTGGTCATTTCTTCCTATTATGATAATATTGGTATGGTTCAATTATGTATGGAACAAAATATCGACCAAATGGCCGCCACGACCTCGGCGGCACACCTCCATCCGATGGTCCAAATTTTCGTTGGCGCTGAGGCATAATTGAGGTTCTATCTCATCCTTTAGCTCATCAATTGTTGCTGGCTTATCGACGTACACCTTTCCTTTCAAATAACCCCAATGAAAGAAGTCCAACGGTGTCAAATCACATGATCTTGGCGGCCAATTGACATAGCCAACACGTGAGATAACACAGCCATTGAATTTGTCGCGCAAAAGAGCCATTGTTTCTTTAGCTGTGTTGCAATTGGCAGCGTCCTGTTGAAGCCACATATCGTCCACATCCATATCTTCCAATTCGGGCCATAAAAAGTTCGTTGCCATCTCACAATAACGAAGACCATTCACAGTAACTGCCTGACCGGCCTCATTTTGGAAAAAATACGGCCCGATGATGTCGCCAGCCCATAAATCGCACCACACAATCACTCTTTGTGGGTGCAATGGTTTTTCGGCAATTACTCTTGGATTATCATTCGCCCAAATGCGGCACTTCTGCTTATAGACGAATCCACTGAGGTGAAAATGTGCCTCATCACTGAAGATGATTTTCTTCGAAGTGCACGATATGCATTTTGATTTGAATGCCCAAGGGTACCTTTTCTCACCGTTTCCCATGAAAGTAAAAATTTTGAAAATTTCTGATATTTGAAGTCTATACAGTCATAGAATTCATATTCCATGATTGTAGTCCCTTGGTTGGTACCATTTTCATCCCCTTTTACCCCCTTAAAAGTACGACTTTCGAAAATCATCTTATTTTACTCGTCTACGTAATTAGAAGGATGTAGACACCGAATTTCATCATTCTAACTGTAGCCGTTTAGTTGGTACCATTTGTATCCCTCTCTTCCCATTGTATCCTTTGAAAGTACGAATTTAGTGAAATCTTTTTACTTTGTGAGTCTATGTAGTTAGAGAAATGTATACGCCGAATTTTATTATTTTAGCTGCGCACATTTGGCCTTTATACCCTTTTTTCATTTTACCCCCTAAAAGTACGAATTTCGAAAAATCCCTTTATTTTACGTACCAAGCTGCGCCCATTTGGGCGTTTCTATGACGTTTCTACGCAATTCGAATTTCATCATTCTAGCTGTAGTCGTTTAGATGGTACTATTTTTATCCCTCTGTACCATTGTATCCCTTGAAAGTAAGAATTTCAGTTTATTTTCCGTGTCTACACAGTCAGAGGAATGTATAATCCGAATTTTATGATCTAGCTGCGGTCACTTGGTTGGTACTATTATTATTCCCTTTTTCATTTTAACCCCAAAAAGTACGAATTTTGAAAAATCCGTGTATTTTACTTGTCTATGCAATTAGAGGAATGTATACACCGAATTTGATTATTCTAGAGACAGCCGTTTGGTTGGTACCATTTTTATCCCTTTATTCCTATTTTACCCCTTAAAAGTATGAATTTGGAAAAAATATTTTATATTATGTATCTACTCAATTAGAGGAATGTACACACCGAATTTCGTGTTTCTAGCTGTTGTCGTTTAATATGTACCATTTTTATCCCTTTTTGCCCCATTTCACCCCCTACAAATAAGAATCACTTTATGGGGCACGTTTTTGCTATAAGGGGAATGCGCATACCAAATATCAAGTTAGTACAAGCAGACATAGGGTAGGGGTATTTTCTGTCCTTGTAAGGGGAAATGTTTTTCATTTGTCCCGATTTCGCTCCCGTTCCAATCCCAACCGATCTACGACTATTAGACGTAGTCTTGGAAAATTTGAGCGTCCTGGCTTCTTTCGGTTAGATGGTAGCTTGCTTTCAACAGATGGTCATAACTAGATAGTCTTAGAATTTCATGACGATCAAGAATATATATAATATTTAGGGTCTCAGGTCGATATTTCAAGGTGTTAGAAACGAAATGACAAACTTTGTATACCCCCATCCTAGTGGTGGAGGCTATAAAAATGAACTGAAGAACCGGTGGAGTAAATAAATAAATAACAAAATGTTGTTGACAATTTTTAGTTACTTGATTTGAACTGGGATATTGTCCTGGCTCAAGACCATTTTGCATCTATATTTAATAGAATGCAAATTTATTTACAAATGGCATGGTGACATTTATTACTTGGCTGCAGACTACCACTATCATGATTTCCACCCTGTCTAAAGGTTTCATTCAGGTGGCTTCGCAGCAACTTTTCAACATCAAACACGGCCTCTATAAGGAGATGATTCTCACAAACGAACGAGAATCACAACTCACTTGCCGAATTAGCGTTTAAAAAATCGCACCAAGTAATAAAGCACACATGCCATCTTACAAGCATCTCATTGAGTTGCATATGTAAGTATGTGTATATGCAGGTATAGTTACCCAGCAATACTTCTGCCGTGCCAGCGCTCATTTGTTTTAGTTTTTTCGTTTGTATTTTTTTGGTCTGTAATCAATATTTGATTTGAACTGGAATATTGTCCTGGCTCAAGACCATTTTGCATCTATATTTAATAGAATGCAAATTTATTTACAAATGGCATGGTGACATTTACAGACAATTTACATTACAGACCAAAAAAATACAAACGAAAAAACTAAAATTTTTAGTTACATCAAGGGTCCATCCATTTTAACGAAAAAGAATATATTTTTGCTGCCTCCAAAAAGGCCATAAAAATGGAAAATATTTTATTTTAATTTCTAATAGCATAGAAAATCATACCCGTACCATATCTACATTTCTCTGCCGACCAAACTTTCAAGCTTTGAAAGCATTAGGCAATTGACTAAACATAGGCACATATGTAAGCAAATATTGTCACCTTGAGCCCACTTTTTGTTACTTGTTTTAAATTATTTCCTCCCCTTATCTACAACAATGTTCTTTTCATAATTTCAAATTATATATCAGTCAAATGACTATTTTTTAATTATTATCATTTTTAACAGGTTGTTAAGTAAATATGTCACTCCTATCTCCATAAGTGTTTCATTATCAAATAGTTACGGGTTTTTGTTATATTTACTAACATTGCTACTACTACTACAACTACTACTGCTGGTGCGAAGAAAATACTTCACTTCAGGTCCGAAGACCACATTGTGGTGGGCATTAGACCGGATCGGTTTCCATAAAGAAATGCCAAATGCGATACAGAATATTAATATTAATATTATTAAATATCACTGTTTCTAGTACAACATACGTATATGCGCTAATCTTCATGTTTCTTCCACGAACTTAATAAAACTATTATCATTTTTTAATGTTTGATATTCAAAGGAAGATAAAACTTCGCTTTCTCGACAAATGGAATTTTTCGAGTCTTACAGTGTGCCTAGGGAATGTTATCTAAACCAATACCACAAAAAGAATTATAACAAAAAAATGCTGTGCCCGATGCCTAAAAATTTGTTTGCATTGAAGAATACAGAGTCATACAATCAACAGAAAACAATTGTTATGGATAATTTTATTTAAAATTTGTATACCCTCCACCTCCAGGATGGGGGTATATTCACTTTGTCATTCCGTTTGTAACACCCTTAAATATTCATCGGAGACCCCATAAAGTATATATATTCTGGGTCGTGGTAAAATTCTAAGACGATATAGCCATGTCCGTCTGTCTGTCTTTTGAAAGCACGATAGCGGCCGAACGAAATGAGCTAAGAGGTTCAATTTTTCCGTAAATGTGTCTTATGGTTGCAGATCGGTTGGGATTGAAAGTTGGCGAAATCGGCCCAGAGGGAAAAATTTTTCCCTCACAAGGACTGAAAATACCCCTAATATTTAGAGTATTTCAGCATGTTTTCTGAACATAATAGCTTGTATTTACTTGATATTTGCAATTCGCATTCCCTTTATAGCATAAAAGGGAGCCATAGAGTAATTTTTATTTGTAGGGGGCGAAATGGGATGAAAAGGGATAAAAATAGTACCTATCAAACGACAACATAATATACAAGTATTTTTTCTAAATTTTTACTTTTAAGGGGTTAAATGGGGATAGAGGGATAAAAATAGTACCAACCAAACGGCTGCACCTAGGATAATGAAATTCGGAGTATATATTCCTCTGATTGCGTACACACATAAAATAAAGGAAATTTTCGAAATTCGTACTTTTAGGGTGTAAAATAGAAAAATTGGATACAAATTGTACCAAACAAATGGATGCAGCTAGAACCATGAATCCATGAACCTAGAACCATGAATTTCGCGGTATACATTCCTCTGACTGAGTGACACGAAAAAAAACGTTTTTCCAAATTCGTACTTTCAAGGGATTCAAATGGTACCATGGGATAAAAATGGTACCAACTAAAAGGATACAGCTAGAATGATGAAATTTTCGAAAGTCGTACTTTTAAGGAGTAAAATGCGAAAAAGGGGATAAAAATGGAACCAACAAAATGACCGCAGATAGTATCATGGAATTGGGTATATAAAGGGTGATTTTTTAAGAGCTTGATAACTTTTTTTAAAAAAAAAACGCATAAAATTTGCAAAATCTCATCGGTTCTTTATTTGAAACGTTAGATTGGTCCATGACATTTACTTTTTGAAGATAATTTCATTTAAATGTTGACCGCGGCTGCGTCTTAGGTGGTCCATCCGCTTAGTCCAATTTTGGCATTTCCACGTTTTTGAGTAACAGAGACCCAATTGGTGCGAACGGCGACGAATCGAAAATTGGTGGTCATCATTAACACTGGCCGATACAGCTGCGATATTTTCTTCAGTTCGCACTCTACGTAAGCGTGTTGGTGGTTTAATGTCCAACAATGTAAATTTGGTGCGAAATTTAGTCACAATAGCCCGAATAGCCGCTTCAGTGGGTCGATTAAACTGACCATAAAATGGAAGCGCGCAATGAACTTTCTTAACAGAGCACGCATTTTGATAATAAAATTCAATAATTTGCAAGCGTTGTTCGTTTGTAAGACGATTCATGATGAAATGTCAAAGCATACTGAGCATCTTTCTCTTTGACACCATGTCTGAAATCCCACGTGATCTGTCAAATACTAATGCATGAAAATCCTAACCTCAAAAAAATCACTCTTTACATTCCTCTGAGTGCATAGCCACGTAAAATATTTTTTTTCCAAATTCGTACTTTATTTTGTTGTATTTACGACAAAAAATGGTAGAATCATGAAGTTGTCTTATACTGCGTAGGTGAGAGATAAGGTATTTTCAAAATGTATACTTTTGAATTTAAAATAGATGAAAATGCAACCAACCAAAGGACTACAGCTGAAAATACACTCTCTACCCCCCAATATTTGGGTATTTATGATTGCTGCCTTATATTTACTTTATGAATTGAAGTACTATATCCATTATATATATAAAGAGTGATTTTTTTGAGGTTAGGATTTTCATGCATTAGTATTTGACAGATCACGTGGGATTTCAGACATGGTGTCAAAGAGAAAGATGCTCAGTATGCTTTGACATTTCATCATGAATAGACTTACTAACGAGCAACGCTTGCAAATCATTGAATTTTATTATCAAAATGCGTGCTCTGTTAAGAAAGTTCAGAAAGAAAGAAATTGTGTTCAGCGACGAAGCTCATTTTTGGCTCAATGGGTACGTAAATAGGCAGAATTGTCGATTTTGGAGTGAATATCAGCCAGAAGCATTGCAAGAGCTACCAATGCATCCAGAAAAAGTCACAGTTTGGTGCGGTTTATGGGCTGGTGGCATCATTGGACCGTACTTCTTCAAAGATGATGCGAATCGTAACGTAACTGTGAATGGTGAGCGCTACCGTGAGATGATATCCAACTTTTTTTTGCCCAAAATGGAAGAACTGAACTTGGTTGACATGTGGTTTCAACAAGATGGCGCTACATGCCACACAGCTCGCGATTCTATGGCCATTTTGAGGGAAAACTTCGGAGAACAATTCATCTCAAGAAATGGACCGGTAAGTTGGCCACCAAGATCATGCGATTTGACGCCTTTAGACTATTTTTTGTGGGGCTACGTCAAGTCTAAAGTCTACAGAAATAAGCCAGCAACTATTCCAGCTTTGGAAGACAACATTTCCGAAGAAATTCGGGCTATTCCGGCCGAAATGCTCGAAAAAGTTGCCCAAAATTGGACTTTCCGAATGGACCACCTAAGACGCAGCCGCGGTCAACATTTAAATGAAATTATCTTCAAAAAGTAAATGTCATGGACCAATCTAACGTTTCAAATAAAGAACCGATGAGATTTTGCAAATTTTATGCGTTTTTTTTTTTTTAAAGTTATCAAGCTCTTAAAAAATCACCCTTTACATAGTATAAAAATATTGGTAGCCCTTGGCTTATTAATTAAATTTCCGATTTTCATACATTTGAAATTTGTTGCGGACATTCCTCTTGTAGCTTGGAAGCACCACAAAGAAAAGAAATGTTTTAGCGGGCGAAATGGTACAAAAATGGATAAAATATGGTACCAATGATACGACAAGAGCTAGAATCATGAAATTCGGTGTGTACATCCCTCTAATTGCATAAATAGAGGGATTTTTCGAAATTCGTACTTTTAAGGGATATAATTGAAAAAGAAGGATAAAAATGGGACCTTCCAAACCGCTGAAGTTGATATCATGAAATTCGGTGTATATATTCGGTGTGTATTCGGTGGTCTGACTATGAAGACTCGAAACAAAAAGGTTTTTTTTCCAAATGTGTACATTTGGTCGGAGAATGGGGCGAATGGGATATGTTTAAAATTTGTACTTTTCTTATCAAAATAATGCAGTCACTTTGTCTGTATCTGAAAATGCTTCTCCCTAATGGCGACTGACAATCGCCTAATATTTTCGGCATGTTCACTTTCACAATTACAGCATTGTATTTATTTATAGTAGTAGATTTTAAACATTGCGCATAAGTATACATTATAGTTTGAAATAGTAATCAAATATAGTAATGTGCATAAACATATCACAATTTTCGTATGGTTTTGTACTTCTATGTCGACATCCTTTAATCTGCTGGTAATACTGTGGAATGCACTCCGTGGTGGAGGGTATATAGGATTCGGCCCGGCCGAACTTAACGCCTTCTTACTTGTTTCTATTAAAATTCCAATATTCGCCGAAGGTACTTTTAATATTTGTACACTCATTTTGGAAATAGCACTCCGATAGCACTCGCTTATATGTTCAATTAAAGGTAATTACGATGGCTACAAATGTTGTAGTTCCACATAGAAGCACAGGTTAAGGAACAATCTCAAAAGAATTGGAAAAAAATGTTTTTTTTTTTTCGATTTTTCAAAAATAGAAAAAAAATTGGAAAAAATAGTATTATGTTTTATTTATAAATAGCCAACATTCTAACGAAGAAATTGACGTCTATCGAAATCACCCACACTGGATTGCTCTGGAACCAAAAAAAAACTATTTCCAGGATACAATCCACGAAACAATATTTTTGTTGGGCTATTACATATAAAACGATACCAATAAATTGTAAGTCGAAGCAAATCAGTTTTCAGTTTTTTGTCCGTGAAACGGTGCAGTGTGGCGTGACTAGAAATTATTTTGTTATTTTTATGGACAGCGACGTATCATAATATATAACACGGGATAGCCTCACGTAAAAATGTTATATACACTACGTTAACATAGAATAGCCTCACTTACAAATTTGTTCAATTTTACTCCTTCCTCTCTACCTATCATAGGATAGGAGAGCCTCACGTAAAAAAACTGTATAGACACTCGTTAACATAGGATAGCTTCAGTTAAAAATTTATTAAAAATTACTCATTCCTCTCTGCCTCTCATGTGATAGCTTTACTGAAAAATTTATTAAAAAACATTGCTCCCTCTCTGCTGTGATAGTGATTTAGAAATTGTTCTTGATTCCAAATAGTAATTGTAGGCATCCAGATTATCGACATTGAATGGGTTTTTTTTTGGGGAAATCCATATTCCAATCGTTGAGTTGTTAACCTGGAAGCCAACAGTAATTGCTGTAATTTTATGAAAATTTCTTCTAATTTAACAGAAAATTTTCGACTTAAAATATTTATTTTATTGTCAAAAAATAGTTATTTTTTATTTATTTTATAAACAATAAAATAGACCTCCGATTTTTGTAAAATAAATGTTATTAATAGTCAATAGTGTTAGTAAGACACTCCATCAGTTCCATGATGGTGCTCCTGGTACTTTCTCTAAGACAATTATAAACGTGATGCATTTATATTAAACATTTTTAATTTCGACACATTTATAATTGTTTTAGAGTAAGTACCAGTAATACCATCATGAAACTTATGGAATGTCTTACTAACACTATTAACTATTAATACAAATTTAATTTTATATTTTACACAAATCGAATGTATATTTTTTGTTTATAAAATAAATAATGAAATCAGAAACTAAGAAAAACATGTAAAGTATGTATCTCATACCTCAACAAAGTTAAAAATGTTTTAAAAATTACCTTATGATAAAAATACTTTTTTTTCGATCCACCCTAGTGTCTAAAATTTCTTATTTTTTGAAAATCGAGAATGCAGCTTTGTTACCGTGAGATGATATCCAACTTTTTTTTGCCCAAAATGGAAGAACTGAACTTGGTTGACATGTGGTTTCAACAAGATGGCGCTACATGCCACACAGCTCGCGATTCTATGGCCATTTTGAGGGAAAACTTCGGAGAACAATTCATCTCAAGAAATGGACCGGTAAGTTGGCCACCAAGATCATGCGATTTGACGCCTTTAGACTATTTTTTGTGGGGCTACGTCAAGTCTAAAGTCTACAGAAATAAGCCAGCAACTATTCCAGCTTTGGAAGACAACATTTCCGAAGAAATTCGGGCTATTCCGGCCGAAATGCTCGAAAAAGTTGCCCAAAATTGGACTTTCCGAATGGACCACCTAAGACGCAGCCGCGGTCAACATTTAAATGAAATTATCTTCAAAAAGTAAATGTCATGGACCAATCTAACGTTTCAAATAAAGAACCGATGAGATTTTGCAAATTTTATGCGTTTTTTTTTTTTAAAGTTATCAAGCTCTTAAAAAATCACCCTTTACATAGTATAAAAATATTGGTAGCCCTTGGCTTATTAATTAAATTTCCGATTTTCATACATTTGAAATTTGTTGCGGACATTCCTCTTGTAGCTTGGAAGCACCACAAAGAAAAGAAATGTTTTAGCGGGCGAAATGGTACAAAAATGGATAAAATATGGTACCAATGATACGACAAGAGCTAGAATCATGAAATTCGGTGTGTACATCCCTCTAATTGCATAAATAGAGGGATTTTTCGAAATTCGTACTTTTAAGGGATATAATTGAAAAAGAAGGATAAAAATGGGACCTTCCAAACCGCTGAAGTTGATATCATGAAATTCGGTGTATATATTCGGTGTGTATTCGGTGGTCTGACTATGAAGACTCGAAACAAAAAGGTTTTTTTCCAAATGTGTACATTTGGTCGGAGAATGGGGCGAATGGGATATGTTTAAAATTTGTACTTTTCTTATCAAAATAATGCAGTCACTTTGTCTGTATCTGAAAATGCTTCTCCCTAATGGCGACTGACAATCGCCTAATATTTTCGGCATGTTCACTTTCACAATTACAGCATTGTATTTATTTATAGTAGTAGATTTTAAACATTGCGCATAAGTATACATTATAGTTTGAAATAGTAATCAAATATAGTAATGTGCATAAACATATCACAATTTTCGTATGGTTTTGTACTTCTATGTCGACATCCTTTAATCTGCTGGTAATACTGTGGAATGCACTCCGTGGTGGAGGGTATATAGGATTCGGCCCGGCCGAACTTAACGCCTTCTTACTTGTTTCTATTAAAATTCCAATATTCGCCGAAGGTACTTTTAATATTTGTACACTCATTTTGGAAATAGCACTCCGATAGCACTCGCTTATATGTTCAATTAAAGGTAATTACGATGGCTACAAATGTTGTAGTTCCACATAGAAGCACAGGTTAAGGAACAATCTCAAAAGAATTGGAAAAAAATGTTTTTTTTTTCGATTTTTCAAAAATAGAAAAAAAATTGGAAAAAATAGTATTATGTTTTATTTATAAATAGCCAACATTCTAACGAAGAAATTGACGTCTATCGAAATCACCCACACTGATTGCTCTGGAACCAAAAAAAAACTATTTCCAGGATACAATCCACGAAACAATATTTTTGTTGGGCTATTACATATAAAACGATACCAATAAATTGTAAGTCGAAGCAAATCAGTTTTCAGTTTTTTGTCCGTGAAACGGTGCAGTGTGGCGTGACTAGAAATTATTTTGTTATTTTTATGGACAGCGACGTATCATAATATATAACACGGGATAGCCTCACGTAAAAATGTTATATACACTACGTTAACATAGAATAGCCTCACTTACAAATTTGTTCAATTTTACTCCTTCCTCTCTACCTATCATAGGATAGGAGAGCCTCACGTAAAAAAACTGTATAGACACTCGTTAACATAGGATAGCTTCAGTTAAAAATTTATTAAAAATTACTCATTCCTCTCTGCCTCTCATGTGATAGCTTTACTGAAAAATTTATTAAAAAACATTGCTCCCTCTCTGCTGTGATAGTGATTTAGAAATTGTTCTTGATTCCAAATAGTAATTGTAGGCATCCAGATTATCGACATTGAATGGGTTTTTTTTTTTTGGGAAAATCCATATTCCAATCGTTGAGTTGTTAACCTGGAAGCCAACAGTAATTGCTGTAATTTTATGAAAATTTCTTCTAATTTAACAGAAAATTTTCGACTTAAAATATTTATTTTATTGTCAAAAAATAGTTATTTTTTATTTATTTTATAAACAATAAAATAGACCTCCGATTTTTGTAAAATAAATGTTATTAATAGTCAATAGTGTTAGTAAGACACTCCATCAGTTCCATGATGGTGCTCCTGGTACTTTCTCTAAGACAATTATAAACGTGATGCATTTATATTAAAC